>JAWZYV010004739.1:0-520932 GCA_038373885.1 Cheiracanthium punctorium | reverse complement strand
GTGGGGAAAACCGTTATTTTCAAAGAACAGTTGTTCACCGTTCCCGTTCTTTTTCCTGTTCTTTTGAGAACAGGTTCTTTGATTTATGGTAGCTTTATTATGACCAGGGGTGTAGTGGGGCCGGAACGACGTTCCGGTACTATTTTGTGAATCGGAACGGCGTTCCGGAACCCAAATAAAATAAGATTATTATTTTGCTGTGGCAAATCTTAAGAAGAAAGAGAAATTCTTATATAGCCTGCTCACATTAGCAATATTACTGTCCCAATTCTATGAATACCTTTATAGTTGAAATTATCCCAATGAACTGATAACATGGTCTAGTCGATTAGAAATTCAATCCCCTGCATTTTCTGTTCTGAAGAAAATAAACATCACCATCATGGATTCAAATAATAAAATACATAGAACCATGAGACTCTCAGAATCAATGTCGATAACAAAATGAACACAGATGTTAAATGCGATGGTACCATTGCAGACAATGAAATTTGTGACAACCCACTTGACCAGACCAGACAGTGGGTGATCCAGGGTTGAGACTAAGAAGCTTCAGCCTCCCCAAGGATAGTAGTAGGGTAACATTCTGCTTTATTATACACCTCGGATAGGTAAAATGAACTTTTTAAAAATAATTATCCTATACCAAAAATTTTTTATACATCGCTTTAGACTAAAATTTTACTTAACTGTACACTCTGTTTGGGTAAAGATTTTATCAAAATTATCCATAGTCTGTTATATATTGATTACTGACATAAAAAAGCGGGGTTTTATTATTAGTTGTTATAAATTTGTCCCCCCCCCCTATGTGGAGACAGGCGCATTCCGGGAAAAAAAAAATTTTAGCACCACAACACTGATTATGACTATTTTATTCAATTTAAAAATGAAAATATACGTCTTTTTTAACATGTATTATACTTTAGTACAATTGTAAAACCCGCAGTGGTCTGGGCACTAAACTATGTTCGCATAAGAACAGTGAAGCAGCATCCTGCTTGGCCAGTGCGTGGGAGGGTCAACTTCCTCTCGGCTCGACTGCTGTGAGACCGTGTACCCTAATGGGAGCGGGTGCACGTAAAATCCGTCGTGGCTTCAATGTCCTCCAAATTGTTTAAACGATACCTCTGGGGGTGCCGATTTCAGGGATTGGTTCAAAATCTGGAATTGGTTCAAAATTAGGGGACCCCTAAGCTGAGTCGGAGTTCCTCCCACTCATAGGCGTAGAGTTATATGGGCCCGTGGGGCTCGAGCCCCCCCAATAAATTGTGAACAGGGGCTGAGCCCACCCAATAATTTATCACTAAATACAGAAAACTAATTTATACTAACATAAAAAAAAGTATTCACGCCATTTACAAACGTTTAAAAAAAACCTTTACTTGTACTTTTAAAAATTTTCTTCTTTTGATTTCAATCATGATTTAGTATTCATTGTGACGCCCTGTAACACAAAATGTTAAGCTGCCCTCGCCAGGCTCTGGTTAATTAAAATCAGTTTATGCAATGTAAAGTATGAAATGAAGAAAAGTTCAGATGTGTCTAAAATGCACTATCTCATCGAATATTTTTTTTTTTTTCCTCCTTTGGATTTTTTACTTTGCTTCTATTTTTAACTTATAACATGGTAGGAAGATACTAACATGGATACTTACCTTACATTGGTATAGAATCAAGGACTCATGGAGTCAAATATGGACTCATAGAGATCGAGTGCCTCCAATAATTTACACTTATATATAGTAAGTCATAGCTGCCAACTACTACGGAATATAACTAACCACATTTTGTAAACAGGTATTTTTTAATTATTTTTTTCAAAATAGTAATCAGCTCGTTCGCGCATCAGAAAATTTTGCTATATTTTAAACCGAAAAATCATGTAGAAAAAGTGGTTAATTATATTCCGTAGTAGTTGGCAACTATGAGTAAGTTATATGTACGTGAATCAGTGGCGTAGCCATAAATTTTTCATGGGGGGGGGGGTTATGACTTCTGCAACTCACATATATGTATACGGGTGTATGATAAGGGAGTAAAGAATATACATTTTGTATGGCAAAAAATTCCTTATGGGGGGGAGGGTTATGACCCCCTAACCCCCTCCCCCTTTGGCTACGCCACTGACGTGAATATAAGTGGTTGAGGGGCCCGGCCCCCCCAATAATTTTGAAAACTTTACGCTTATGCTCCCACTGGGGCTCATTAAAATGGAAGCCGCCCCTTCCGCCCATCGCCTGCCTATTTGAGGGATCTGGCACCGCCCCGCGGGTTGCCAGAGGGCATTAACAACAACAACAATTGTAAAATGTTTTTTAAAAAAAATTTGCAACCAACATTCTGGCTTTCTTCAATCAAGTATATTAACAAAATTTTGTAAAAATATTTTAATTATATTAACGTTCTATAATATACTGTTAAATATGCACATCTTTTTAAAATCAAAATTTTTTCCGATGCTTTTTATTTACTTTTGTTATCCTTACTCAAGCACATATGTAAAAATAAATGGAAAAACTGAAATTCTAGAGAGAATTATTTAGGCCAGGCTTAATTTTCGATTACTTACCTGAGTAATACAATATTGCTTACATTAGTAAACAATATTTGATTCTGAAAGCTCCTAAAGTGACATAATATTCATAACTGTTTGATTAGACTTGTCAGTATTTTAATTAAATATAATGAAACACTATAGAAGAGCTAAAGAACTAGTATACTTCTTCTGTGTCGCTTTCATTAATTTAAAATCCGTATTTAGTAAAAGACAATATTACAAAATCTTCATTTTTTAAACATTAATTTACTTGAACTGAATACAAATTTACGTACAGTAATGGCTGATTCAATATACACGATATAAATATATGATAGCATATACTTCATACACAACATGATAAACAATATTAGATTCACTTAAAATATATAAATTACAATTTTTGTTCATTTTTGACTGGATTAATTTATTTAGATAATTGTTATCATTATTTACAAGACATAAAAATGATCCAACCACAGAAGTGTTTATTCAACGATTCAATGAACAATATTCCAAGATGCTAATGCAATAGCTAAATCTAAACTAAGAGAAAAATGATTTCCAACGAAACACCAGTTTTGTTTTTGTTTTTTCTGCTTCAGCACTACTACAGCAGACCGCCGAAGCTGACAATCTGCGATGAATCCCCCCCCCTTTTCTAGTTTTATTCCCAGTCCACACCATAAATTTCATGATAAAGCGAACGGAAGATGCAATTTTCAACACCCCCACTTTGGAATACATTCGGGAAAGCTTCGACCCTATAGTCAAAGTCGTAACTCTTGGAGGAGCGGGAGGGGGGTTGTAGGACCGCTGGAGAGGTAGTACCCCCCTTCAAGGCCGTACCGGTCTGGTCCACCACACCGCCGAAATTTAAACTTTTGTTAACAAACTAATAAAGATGAAGTCTTTCTGAAAAATTCAACCTCTCTTTCGTTTGGTCCCCCTCCGAAATTTTTGTCCGGATAAATTTTTTCTGGATACGGCTCTGAGCCCTTGTACTAGAGGAGGTGAATCAGGAAGTCTGCCCCCCCCCCCCAATTTAAAATGTTTTCAACAAAATAATAATGATGAAATCGTTTTATGAAAAATTCACCCTTTTCCGCCGTTCGGTCCGCCTCTTTACCTTAAAAAAATTTTATTGTTTCAGGTCTAGCTCCAAAAGGTTATGGATCCGGCTCGAATAATAATAATAATAATAAAAACATTCATTCTTTGACTGCGACTACAAATAGAAATATATGTCTCGGGCTCCAGCTTAAAAGATATGGCTTTGGTTCCAACGACAAACATTTTTAGCTCTAAAGTTTGGACTCTAACTCAAAATATTAAATAAATCCATCTCAAGTTTAAAAAAAAATCATTGTCTAGCCTTCAGGTTAAAAATATACGGCATGGACCTGCACATTTCCAATTGGGGGGCCCACAAAAGAGTCGATACACTCTTAGAGCTTAAAAAGAAAAAAAGAGTAAAGTTTCAGCTTAAAGTACATGCTCCAGCTTAAAAATTAAAGACTCCGTTTAAAAAGCTGTAAGTATCAGGCTCCAGATTAAAAATAATACGCGTGTATAAATATGTCGATTGCTTCGACTACGATTTAACAAAATGAATATGACTTTGGCATATAAAATTATATGGCTCCGAAAATCCAGATTAAATGGCGTCCGACCAGGGCCATACCTAGAAAATAGTTTCGGAGTCGGGGAGCATGGTATATCGGGATATATCCCCCACACCCAATTTCTGTCTAAGTTAGCAAGATTAATTTTTTTTATTATTGCGCAAACATTTCGTTCATTTATACATCACTGCATTTCATACCCCTCACCATGGACACCAGCAGAATATTTCCCTGGGGGGGGGGGCAAAGACTACTTCAACGTATGGTTACCATGTTGGAAAGAGCAAAAAAGCAAGGAATAACACTGCATACAAAAATCCAGGGGGCATTGCCCCCCCCTTGCCCTATGCTGCCGGCGCCCATGCCCCTCACCATCTCCACACAGGAAATATTTTCTGGCTAAGTCCCTGTATAAATACACCATGTCATATAATGTAATAATTTCGGGGGAGCGGCGTCCGAACTCATAGGACCCCCCCTCCCCCGTCTATACGGCCTTGCTTCTGACTCCAAGTCTACAACTTTGACCCTAGCTCAGAACTTAATTAAAGCAAAAGAACAGGGAACAGATCAATAAAAGAACACTTCGTTTAACCTGTTCAGCAAAAGAACGCCTTTTACTCCGTTTCCGAAAGAACACCTTAGCTCTCCTTTCCCCGAAAGAACACCTTAGCTCTCCGTTCCGAAAAGAACACCAGTTCAGGAAAAGAACGCTGAACTAGATGTTCCAGCTCACTGATCGCTGAACTCCTTCTCCAGCCGTGATCAAAGAACTTGTTCTTCTTCAGCCAATAGGAAAGGGCTGCTCCGAACAGGTTCTTTTTCAGCCAATAAGAGATGGCTGAGAGCATATTAAGCGAAGGCGCGTTTTATATGGAGATAGCGTAATGCTTATATTATTGTTTGACGTTGATAAAATATTTTTTTTCGATTTGTTTGTGTTTCAAGCTATCATTATTATTAAATTTTTTACTTTGATTGAAATTGAGTAGTTTGGCGTGAATAATAAAAATTGACGAATTGTTTTCCAGTGAGTGCATTTCGTATTGAACATATAAGAAAAGTTCTTATTCTTAAGCCGGGTCCACTCTAAAATTATGGTAGGTTGGGTTAAAAGTTCTATCCCCCCCCCCCCCCCCAGATAATCATCTTCGTTATCATTATTTCTCAAAATAACTAAGATTCCACAATTAGAATTTGATAAAGCTAAAATTGTGAACTTCTGTCCCCACTATCAGATACGTAGCCAATGTGGGAGAGGGGTCTGGCCCCCCAGAATTTAAATTTTTCTTAGCAAAAAAATATTATTCATGCCTTTCAATGAGAAATTTCACCTTTAAGGCATTTTCCAAAATTTCTCTTTTCAATGCGCTTGGCTGCCATAAAATTTTAAAGCGTCGGACCTTAATGAACTGAGAACATGTTTTTGCCGTGATCACTGAACAGGGTGTTCATTCTTTCCCCATCTCTACTAGGTAAGCTTGACTTCTGGAGTGGGGTAAAGAGGCTATAAATTAGCCCCTCCCAAAAAATTTTGCATTGCTTTAGCTTAAAATTTTTCTTATTCTTCATTTTACCTATTCAAATAAGCTTTTCTAAAATAATTAGCCTCTCCTAAAAAAAAAAAAAAAAAAAAAAAAATATGTATCCTCCATCAGTAGCATAGCCTGGAATATATTTCGGGGCTGGCTGAGAACTCTTAAAACCAGAATGTGCAATATCTTATAAATAAAAATGAAATTCTGTTTGTTTGTTTGTTTGTGGATTTGATTCGTATACAAATCCACAAAAATGGACCTATCGGCCTGAAATTTAGCACAGATATGTAAAATAATATAGAATAAATCATTGTCCACTTTAAAACTTTGAAAGTCCACCCGTTCCCGGAATTTAAGAGATTTTTTATGCTCTTCACGCAAAAAGCTTTCCGTAATTGTAACCCCTGTAGTGAAAAAAGTGTGAAATAAAGATCGTGGTTGCCATGTGGGGCGATTTTGCCGAATAAAATGTTTTAAATTCTCAAAGTAAAAAATAAAAGAATAATAATGATTTTTTTTTTGTTAGTTTATATTCGTAAGGTTATTTTTTTTTTAATTATAATATCGTGTGCATAGGAAATCAGAGCAGGAATGTAATGCTTTACACGCAAAACAATAAGAATTGAAGATTTCCGAGGCTAATGTGTAAATTTTTTTAGTTTGGCGAAAAAATAAAATGGCTGAAATATGGATTTTGAGTAAATGAGTTCTAGCGGTTTGCACAGTTTTCGGCTTGGCGCAATTTATTGAGAGCTTAAGGAAATAGATTTTTCAAAACAAGTGCAAAGGTTTTATTAGAATACAGCGTTAAATTTTAATGTTCCGTGAAGAAATAATGCAGTTATTAAGGGATTTCAAGCGATCTAACTTTAGAATTCTCGCATATTGAGTACATTGTTTTAAGTTGTGGGAATTCCGCCAAATTTCAGAAAATTGAAATCTTCTCATTTAGTACATCGGAGTAACGATGAATAAAACACATTATAGTTGATAATTTAAAAAAAAATCGGCTGCGTTAAGGAATTCCAATTTTCAAATAAATGCGTGCTACTCTTTGGCGGTAGAACCATTTCCCATATTGACTGCTGCTAAAGTCAATGCTTCGAATGATTCCCTGAAAAAACTCTTGCAAAATGGCGTATGTTGGCACTTTGGCGAGGCTTAGATTTGAAACTGGATTTTATTTGAGACTGGTATATATAATAACACTGGTTATAGATAAAAATGAATGTTGGTATGTGTTTATGAGGTTGAAAAACTCCAGCACCGTTGAGCACCGTTGCACAATGAAATTTGGTTCACTTAAGTCTTTTATTATGGAGAAGGTTTTTATGCTATCCGTTTTCCTTAACTTGCCACTTGGTGCCGCAGCACAACGTTGAATTCTATTCCGTCTAGCCGTTTGCTATGCGAATATCGTCCAACCGATTTCGATGAAATTTGGTACACGCGAATATTAGAACAGAGAATATTTTTCACTATTCATTTTGCTGTAACTTGCCGCTAAATGGTGCTGCAAAGCATCAACTTCTATACCGTTCGACTGATCGGCATAAAATTTTTTATACTTACACATTTGAGCACGAAGAATATATTCTAACTGCGTTCCTTTTGATGTTACTCACCACTAGATGACACTGCAATGCATTATTATTTTAACTCGCCACTAGATGACGCTGCAGCAGGCCAAATCCTTGACCAATTCAAACGGTCGCTATGAAAATCAGTATACATGGCTATTTGAACAATGAGAATATTTTAGCGTTATCGATTTTGCTATAACTCGCCACTTGACGGCGCTGTAGCAAATCATTACTTAAATTAACTACTAGATGGCCCTGCAGTGTATCACTTCTTGACTGTGCAAATGATCGTTATGAAAATTGGTATACATAGATAGTTGAACACGGTCGCTATGAAAATCAGTATACATAGCTATTTGAACAATGAGAATATTTTGGCGTTATCCATTTTGCTATAACTCGCCACTTGACGGCGCTGTAGCAAATCATTACTTTATTGAACCACTCAGGGGCGTAGCCAGGGGGGGGGATATCGGGATATATCCCCCCCCCGAAATTTTTGGATTAGTGATAAAATTCCGTCTATTTATACACATATAAGTTCATATCCCCTCCCCAAAATTTTTTCCAGGCGCATATCCCCCCCCCGAAAAATTTTCCTGGCTACGCGCCTGGAACCACTAGATGGCCCTGCAGTGTATCACTTCTTGACTGTGCAAATAATCGCTATGAAAATAGGTATACATAGATATTTGAACACGGGAAGAGTTTGGCGCTATCCATTTTCCTATAACTTGCCACTAGATGTCGCGTCAACACATGAACTTCAGGACTGTCCAGCCGATAGTCATGAAAATTCGTATACATCGATATCTTGATACGAAAAATATTTTCGCCGTATCCGTTTTGCTAAAACTCGCCACTAGATTGCGCTACGCCGCATGGCCTTCTGCACCGTACAAACGATTGCCTTGCAATTCGGTATGCAGGATTATTGGACACAATATAACGCGATATCCATTTTGCTACATCTCTTTATTACAATGAATAGTAATCACCACAAATCGTAATATCAAAAAGTCCATTCATTCCCGTGCGAAGAACGGGTACTTCAGCTAGTAACTTATAAAAATCGATATAACATTTTTTTCTTCTTCTTTTTTTTTGGGGGGGGGACTATCCCCCTTAATTTTGCCCTGGAAATATTGGCTTATAAAAATGAATTAAAGAAAAGAAAGAAAAGTGAAAAAAAAAAGAATCATAAATCGAGTTTAAAATATTTGCAGTTGGAAAAACGCGCATTACAGAAAAAAAAAAAAAAAAATTGGCTTAGGTACGTAGCAGGGCCGTAACCAGGATGAAATGTTAGGTAGGGCTTTGAATCTAGTTAGGGGGGCTGACCGAATATAAGTATTAGTAATCGAGGGGCGAGGGAAGAGACTGTTTTTCAATTTGTACATTTTTTTTAGAGTATTTGTTTCACAAAACGCCGTATTTTTAAAATATTTAACATTCATTATGTTAGTAAATTTTTCATTGAGATTGCATGAAAAATATTCAAATGAAAATTTACTGAAATATCCATTTTATTTATGTTTCATTTTAAATATGTATGATAAAGCAAAATATAAATATTATACAGAGCGATCAATTTAAAAGAGTGCCCGTTGGTTTTTCTTATTACCTAAAAATCTGACGAATGCGGCAACTATATGATTTCGAGCAATGTTGGGGACTGTGTTACAACTTTATGTGTGAGGTAAAACAGAAACGGAGACGCACGTTACTTAATCCTGTGATCATTTTGTTTTTGAAAAACATAATTGAATTCCAATTTTTTACAGTATCAGTCTTCACAGCAAATGTTGAAAATGTTCGCTGCCATTTTGAATGCAAACATGAACACGTTGAAATTTTTAAGTTTTTATTCGCCCTAAAAATCTTTACGTGGCATGGCAGTTTTGTCTTCTCGGAAAAATCCAAGATCTGATGCTACGCGCAACCAAGAGCAGCAAAATAATTAACTGTGTATATATATATATATATATATAGAAGTCTAGCAATTGTGATAAGAAATTCTCCCAAAACAATGGTTATTTTTAATGCTGTAAAATTTAACGATTGTTAAAAATCATTCATTTCTAAACAATAGTATTTATCTATAAATTTACAAATTTTTGAAAATCTTAGGGGAGGCTGAAAGCCTGCTAGGTAGGGCTCAGCCCCCATAGCCCCCCCCCCCTCTGGTTACGACCCTGGTACGCAGCTGAACCTGAAATTAAGGGGAATTTTCAAATATACCATGGGGATAACTAGAGAAAGTTTCAAAATTACCCACGAATACGTAATTTTATCCACATCCTCCATCCACTCATTTCGGGGGTGGCTGTAGCCCATCAGCCACCCCCTGACTATCTAAAAAAATAGCTATTTCAAAACATTTGTATTAACTCTAGTAACAAGAAGATTTAAAATATCTGGTGTGTCCCCCCCCCCCTGAAATGGAAACCTACATACGCTACTGATCTCTGCAACCAGCTGATGCATGTAAAATCCGCCGTGGCTCCAATCTCCTCCATGTTCAAACGATACCTCTCGGGGGTTGCCGATTTCAGGTGGTGGTTGGTCCCTCATCTAGAATTAGCTCAAATTAAGGACCAACAAGCAGAAGTCCAACCCCCTTGGGGGGTAATGACACTTATTTCCGTGGATAATGCAATCGCCTATCCATGGACATACGAGAACAACTTCTCTGCAACCATGAGTGTCTCTTCTCGTTCCCGATTCCCGCTGATTATTAGGGAAAGGGAGATGAAATACTGAAAACGTACATGTTATGAACTGATGGAGTACGTACTGATGGAGTACATGTTATTTTTGCCCTACTTTTAATAAAATTAATTTATAAAGGCAAAGTATTGGAGGGGCAGGTTCCCGAATCCCCATCTTTAGTGTCGCCCATGTTTGCATTAATATAGGTGTAGTGTCGGGAATAAGCACGTACGCCCGTTAGAGATAAGTTCAGGCTCATTTTTTGAAGCCCGAGCCCGAAATTTCAGCTAAAGATAAATAAAATTCAATTACTTCATTGATAGAATACAATAAATTTGTCCGTTTGTGCAAATTAAAGACAAATATAGCTACAAACTCTCAATGCACTTTCTAATTCTTTATATCCATGTTTATCAAATAATGTAGGATCTCATGACTAACTAAGCAATATAAGCCGCCTTTCTGAAATACCCTTAAAGAGCTTCACTCACCTTCTAGGCGCCCGTGCCGCTATTTTTTTTTTTAATAAGTACGTTTATTTTTCCCATGAATCACTTTTTAAAATCTGTTTGAAGGAGTATGTTCAACAAAGGAGAAATTTTTGATGAGACCGAACGCAATCGCGAATTACAGAGCCCGTCTCCTCTCTAGCGCCCATCACTTTATAGTTTGTAACCCTTATAAGAAAAATTCCCTTCTCTACTCTTTAATTTACTTCCTACCCAACTCTCTCTTTGGGGACGTGCAACTAAAATTTTCAGTCACGCTATACTTGTCATACTGCAGTGATAAAATTGGGAAGAATATGTGATGAATAGATTTTGGAGCCGTGTCTACTCTCTGCAATATTTTCTGAAACTTGATACGGGGATTAATGTTTTGTGCAAGCAATTAGTTAGTGCAAGTTTATGCAAACCTAAACGACAGCCATCTGTCTACCGGAAGGGGCGTGCCTTGGTCGGAGGTATTTTTAAAGAGTTCTAACGCGTATTCACGTTACATCTGGAAAAAACAGACCAAAACTCCAGACAATTAGAGCAACAGTCGAACACGGAACCATCCTACTTCAGCCGTCTACCACGATCCAATCGACAATTTTGGGGCCAGGGCAGCTATTAAAAAGCTAATGTCATGTATTTTTATCATGGGAGTTTTATATGTTATAAATACATTAGTATTCATTCATTTATTCAAAACATTTATAATCTTATAAATAAAAATGAAATTCTGTTTGTTTGTTTGTTTGTTTGTTTGTTTGTGGATTTGATTCGTATACAAATCCACAAAAATGGACCTATCGGCCTGAAATTTAGCACAGATATGTAAAATAATATGGAATAAATCATAGTCCACTTTAAAACTTTGAAAGTCCACCCGTTCCCGGAATTTAAGAGATTTTTTATGCTCTTCACGCAAAAATCTTTCCGTAATTGTAACCCCTGTAGTGAAAAAAGTGTAAAATAAGGATCGTGGTTGTCATGTGTGGCGATTTTGCCGAATAAAATGTCGTTCGTATACAAATCCACAAAAATGAACCTATCGGCCTGAAATTTAACACAGATATGTAAAATAATATAGAATAAATCGTAGTCCACTTTAAAACTTTGAAAGTCCACCCGTTCCCGGAATTTAAGAGATTTTTTATGCTCTTCACGCAAAGATCTTTCCGTAATTGTAACCCCTGTAGGGAAAAAAGTGTAAAATAAGGATCGTGGTTGTCATGTGTGGCGATTTTGCCGAATAAAATGTCGTTCGTATACAAATCCACAAAAATGAACCTATCGGCCTGAAATTTAGCACAGATATGTAAAATAATATAGAATAAATCGTAGTCCACTTTAAAACTTTGAAAGTCCACCCGTTCCCGGAATTTAAGAGATTTTTTATGCTCTTCACGCAAAAAGCTTTCCGTAATTGTAACCCCTGTAGTGAAAAAAGTGTGAAATAAGGATCGTGGTTGCCATGTGTGGCGATTTTGCCAAATAAAATGTTTTAAATTCTCAAAGTAAAAATAAAAGAATAATAATGATTTGTTTTTGTTGTTGTTAGTTTATATTCGTAAGGTTATTTTTTTTTTTAATTATAATATCGTGTGCATGGGAAATCAGAGCAGGAATGTAATGCTTTACACGCAAAACAATAAGAATTGAAGATTTCCTAGGCTAATGTGTAAATTTTTTTAGTTTGGCGAAAAAATAAAATGGCTGAAATATGGATTTTGAGTAAGTGAGTTCTAACGGTTTGCACAGTTTTCGGCTTGGCGCAATTTATTGAGAGCTTAAGGAAATAGATTTTTGAAAACAAGTGCAAAGGTTTTATTAGAATACAGCGTTAAATTTTAATGATCCGTGAAGAAATAATGCAGTTATTAAGGGATTTCAAACGATCTAACTTCAGTATTCTCGCCAATTGAGTACATTGATTTAAGTTGGGGGAATTCCACCAAATTTCAGAAAATTGAAATCTTCTCATTTAGTACATCGGAGTAACGATGAATAAAACACATTATAGTTGCTAATTTAAAAAAAAAATAGGCTGTATTAAGGGATTCCAATTTTCAAATAAATGCGTGCTACTCTTTGGCGGTCGAACCATTTCCCATATTGATTGCTGCTAAGTCAATGCTTCGAATAATTCCCTGAAAAAACTCTTGCAAAATGGCGTATGTTGGCACTTTGGCGAGGCTTAGATTTGAAACTGGATTTTATTTGAGACTGGTATATATAATAACACTGGTTATAGATAAAAATGAATGTTGGTATGTGTTTATGAGGCTGAAAAACTCCAGCACCGTTGAGCACCGTTGCACGATGAAATTTGGTTCACCTAAGTCTTTTATGATGGAGAAGGTTTTTATGCTATCCGTTTTCCTTAACTTTCCACTTGGTGCCGCAGCACAACGTTGAATTCTATTCCGTTTAGCCGTTTGCTATGCGAATATCGTCCAACCGATTTCGATGAAATTTGGTACACGCGAATATTAGAACACGGAGAATATTTTTCACTATCCATTTTGCTGTAACTTGCCGCTAAATGGTGCTGCAAAGCATCAACTTCTATACCGTTCGATCGATCGGCATAAAATTTTTTATACATACACATTTGAACACAAAGAATATATTCTAACTGCGTTCCTTTTGATGTTACTCACCACTAGATGACACTGCAATGCATTATTATTTTAACTCGCCACTAGATGACGCTGCAGCTGGCCAAATTCTTGACCATTCAAACGGTCGCTATGAAAATCAGTATACATAGCTATTTGAACAATGAGAATATTTTGGCGTTATCCATTTTGCTATAACTCGCCACTGGACGGCGCTGTAGCAAATCATTACCTTAATTAACTACTAGATGGCCCTGCAGTGTATCACTTCTTGACTGTGCAAATGATCGTTATGAAAATTGGTATACATAGATAGTTGAACACGGTCGCTATGAAAATCAGTATACATATAGCTATTTGAACAATGAGAATATTTTGGCGTTATCCATTTTGCTATAACTCGCCACTTGACGGCGCTGTAGCAAATCATTACTTTATTGAACCACTAGATGGCCCTGCAGTGTATCACTTCTTGACTGTGCAAGTGATAGCTATGAAAATAGGTATACATAAATATTTGAACACGGGGAAGAGTTTGGCGCTATCCATTTTCCTATAACTTGCCACTAGATGTCGCGTCAACACATGAACTTCAGGACTGTCCAGCCGATAGTCATGAAAATTCGTATACATCGATATCTGAATGCGAAAAATATTTTCGCCGTATCCGTTTGCTAAAACTCGCCACTAGATTGCGCTACGCCGCATGGCCTTCTGCACCGTACAAACGATTGCCTTGCAATTCGGTATGCATGATTATTGGACACAATATAACGCGATATCCACTTTGCTATATCTGTTTATTACAATGAATAGTAATCACCACAAATCGTAATATCAAAAAGTCCATTCATTCCCGTGCGAAGAACGGGTACTTCAGCTAGTATAATTATATAAATAATGTTTTATTGACTTTCCTTCAAGCAAAGACACTGCGGCAAAAATTTCCTTTCTGTGCACAACGTTGCTTCCCGACATTGGTCTTTTGCATTTTCCCCTATGGCTCAGTATTTCGCTTGCTCCAAAAAGAATATCTTTGATACGAAGTTATAGCGAACAGGTTAGCCGTCATTCCGTCAGCAGATACCCAATAACTGTGTTGGAAAGTGTCTTATAATTGATGCGCTTGGCATGCTTTGTCTCTTTTGTTTTGGTTTTATTGATTTGAATCAATAATGAAGATGAGAAATGAAGAAGAATTAATATATTTTTTTTCTTTTCAACACCCCTCCCCCCTCATTAGTCAACAAATAGTGGTGCCTATTAATTCGAACGTACTGCTGTTTTTTAGCATCTGTTTTTTAACTTAGTGACATTTTTCTCTGCTAACAGCTTGAGTACTTGCAAAATTATTCCCCCCGGGAAAGGTAATTGTTCGGCTTGTATAAAGTTTATATCAAAACAACTTATTCCAGGTTTCGGACAATCAGTCTGAATTGCGAACCTTTGTTATTAGTCTGCATTTGGATTTACCTGTTTTTCCTTCCTTGCATAATCAGAAAATATAGACCTACTGGCGCACGCCATGAGCGGATACATTCGAAAGTCTTGCAGATAGTTTTGCAGTAATTCCAAGGTTTGTACTGTCTATTTCGGGAAGCTTGGTTTCGTTTTTCTATGTACGAGATGTGTTTTGAGAAAATTTCTTGTCTTTGTTAATTAAAACTGAATGGCTAAATTTGGTATTTACTCTCATTCTTCAAATTATATTACAAATGGCGCGTTTCAGAGTCTATTCTATCACATTCCCTGAAAATCAAACATTGCAGTGCTATCTTATAATTGGTAATCATAAATGATTGTGAATACTTATTTTGGGGGGAGGGGGCTGAATGTCGATAAACTGCCAAGTCAAATATCGGTTTTTGCCAATTTATTTATTTTTTTTTTTTATCAACTGTATTACCACCTTCTTACTTTTGCCACCTGGGTTTGCGTAATTTTGCCAAGTGTACCAGAAATAAAAAATAAATTATAGTTTTCGTTAAAAAAGTTTTGCCAAATTTGCCAACTAAGTATCTAATTTTGCCAAGTTTAATAGAATTTTGCGAGTGTTGGGGGGGACACCCTCCCCTAACACTCGCAACCCCCTTTTAGCGAGAGCCCTGCACATGTGACACAAAATTGTGAGATAATTTAGAAAGTAATTGTTAAAATAAGAATAGAATGTGGCATTCGTTAAATGTCTTAGGATTTTAATAGTTATCATCGTAGTGATATTGGTTTGTTTTACTAGAATTTCAACCCAATTTCTGAACCCTAGAAGTTTACCTTGATCATAGAATATTTTCGCCTCCCCTCCCGATCTGTATTTCACAAACAATAAGTGTGTTCAATTTTTCTATTTTTGTTCCAAAAAATTCTGAAAAACTGGAGTAAAAGCTGTCGTTGGGTCAGTTACGTAAAATGTTTTCGCAGAACTCGCGCGAAATTGGTACAGTTTAGGTGTTCCATTTTTTTTATTATTTTGCATTGAATGCTTTGTGTCACGGACAACTTTTTGAGGATTTTCAATCTAGTGTCATTCCTGAACGGTAGAAAATGGCTTTACGATCCCACTACTAAGCAGATGGTACTTAAAGAAGTAAGTTGTTATTGTGTTTGAATGGTTTGTAATAGAAATATTATGCCTTCGTTTTTTGATAACCTTGGTCGTCACCATTTGTGAAGATTCTGGAGCTCGTCCTTCTCAATATTTTCTGAATGAATAGTGCCTTAAAAAAGTTTTTAAGTACCTTATTCCTTAGAGAGAGATACCCTTAGCTGAGATACCCTTTCTGTGAACATCGTTTCTTCCTAGCATTTGCATTTGAAAGCAATTACGCTAGTGCGACGCTGAAGCATTTCGAAGCATTCAAAGACTCACGCCGAGAAACGACAGGCAGAAAGAGAACCCTGCCGTTGCCAAGGGCGGCTCCAGTGAGGGGGCTATGGCCCCTTGCGAAATTTTTTTTTACAACTTTAGATTCTAATACTTCATGATTTCACCGTTCAATTTGTATTTTGAGCAATTTATAGATCTATGTAAAAAAGTTCAATGGCCCCCCTCCGAGAATAGAGTCTGAAGCCGCCCTTAGTCGTTGCTTCTTTGAGAGGAAGGAGCGAACATGCCCAAATAACATCGTGTTCAAAAAGGCTTTATGATCGATGCGTTTTCCATGAATTACCTTTCTTGTTTCAATATTATTAAACTTAAATTTAACGCAGATGGGGGAAAAGAGAATTATCTAGTTCTACGCAGTTCTTCATGAATAATTTTATGTATAGCTACGGTTCCAATGTTAAGTTCCTTCTGTATCGTAAGTATATCGATTAAATTTTCGTATGCCGACACATTTTCTGGTACTACAGCTGACAAGATTCTTCCTGTTTATCCTTCATCCTGGAGAAAACTTCGACTAAGAAATTCTGTTAACTATCTGAATACAGTAGCACGAAATGGAATTTCGTTTCCAAATGGTAATAATAGACGTTGAGGGCATTCTTGTTAAATTTAACTTTAATAATATTGAAACACTTTAAAATTAGAAAATCATAACTCGATAATGCTCTCGCGTAGACTCCATTTTCCTTCCTTTCTTTCGAAATTTATTCTACGACAGATAAATTGCAATTATTGCCACAAATTATCGTCTGCAACCATAAAAGATTTCGAATTTACATTTTTAACAATTTTATTTTCCTTTCGCCTATCGTCGGCCGCTGTCTCAAAAAATTTCAGAGTAACCCTTGTATTTGTCGAAAAACTGACAAATTTTAATACGATTGAAGTATCAAGCGAAATAAGTTTCAATGAAGTCAACAAAAATGCATGTAATTTGACAGACGTATTAGTTAAGTTATGTGGTGTCCACACCAGGTTTTTGTAATGAGGAATTCGCTCCACCGTTTGAGACGTGAGCCTGGCGATTTGCATATTAATATCATCGTGCAGACGTCTGATTTAAAAAAAAAAACGTCGAATGCTAAAATGGCTTCATTTTGGACAATAGCATGTTGTTTTTTATACATACGTACCCAGTAAATTCGACGGGCGATCGAGATGGGTTATTGTCCCTCCTTTTGAATAGATTTTTTCTCTCTCTCCCTCTCTCTAGAATACCTGGGTGTGTTGCCTTTCGTCTTAACTGGAGCTGTTCGGACACGGAAGCGTGACAGCACGCGGCCACAGGAGCGAGCCGAACCGAGGGTGGTGCGCACTCATCTTCCCATCATCTTGCGGTCCCGAAGCAAGCGCAACCCAGGTGAGTGAATCTTTGCCATTTTCTTTTCCTGAATTCTTAACCTGCGAATTGTCCTTTTGCGGGCAGTGGAAGTTCAGCCAGGAATTCTTGGTTTTCGGTTGGAGCAAGGGCGCGTTCGGTAGTAAGTTCGCTATGTAATTCTCTTAACCCTTTAACGCGCGGTGTTCCCGCTCTGGGAACACCAAACTCTGACGTTTTGACTGCTGCCAGTCACGAAGAACAGATTTGATTTCTATAAAAATAGTTGCGGGTGACATAGCTCCACGAGAATCCCAATTAGATTTACTTTTTAAGCACTCATTTCCCGTAAAAAAACAATTGTCACGATTATTTTTAACAGCACTGACATCTGCTGAAAAATGGAAGAATGCGGGAACAGCTGGATAGATTGCCCAATGCTGAAAAAAGGGCAGTCGTTGCCATCACTTGACTTAACTACCAGCAAGATGGCGGAAGATCGACAGCTGGCTGTGCCCGCTCACAGCCAGCTGTCGTCAAAAAAAGGGTCTCTAGATCTGTGGCACGCGATGAACGTTTCGATCGTCCGCCATCTTGCTGGTAGTTAAGTCGAGCGATGGCAACGGCTGCCCTTTTTTCAGCATTGGGAAAGAGTTGCGCCTCAAAGGGTTAAGCACATTGCTTGTTCATATTTATTGAAAACTTCGTACAATAACACATATGAAAAGGGCCCCACCACGGCCGAGTAGATAAAGCACTGAACATGGTTGACAGCTGAAGTCTGGAGGTCCCACGCGCGGCTGTCGATCTAACGGTCTGGAGTTTTGGTCCGTTTTCTCCAGATGTGACGTGAATACGCGTTAGAGCCCCTAAAAAAGTCCTCCAACCAATTCACACACCCCCCCCCTCCCACAGGCAGATGATCCTCGTGTAAACTTACCATAACACAGATCTCTTACTCACATGAAAATGTACTTACGGTCTTATTCACCAAATATTTTACACCCGGATTAATCCCAACATGCTTGTTAAAATCAAGGGTAAGATATCTTAGCCAAACTCCCAATCATATAGCACGAATAGCATGGGTACGATATCTTAACCAAGCCAAATTATCCATGGTTTGGATTAGTCTTTGTGCAAAATATTTGGAGAATATAGTTTTAACTTTCTTATCTGTGTGGATGATGAAACTTTTTTTGCAGCTGAAGAAGAATGGTCCTTTTATACCCCCCGAAACGATCGCTTCGCTAAGTATCTTTTTATGTGTGTTAATTTACGAAGTTTTTAATTTACTTGACATTTTAACAGCCGTTTTTTGTTGAATGTTCTTTATAAAAGACATCGTCATTATATTTAATCCAGCGAATATAACGGTAACAAGAAAGGTGAACATGCTGATTACATCTGTTATAAAACACTTTCCAACACAATCTTTGCTCGTGGGCCACCTCAAAATGATTAACATATTCGTTCCCTTCCTTACACGACGGTGGCGATTCTCCTTCTGTGGTAGTGAATTTAAAGAAAATATTTATTTTTTAACTGCACTTCGAACCTTTGAGCGGTTTTTTTTTTTTTAGATTGTCCCTGCACAAAATACTGCAATTGTTATACGATTTTCGTCCGAGAATGTTTTCATACAATCTTCAAAAATATGTTATAATTTTGTTGTGTTTGAAGTAAATGAACCTCTATTCCAATACATTTCTATAGAGAATTCCAAATAACATACCTATATACTATAATGTATTAGAATTCTTTGTGTGATGCTGTTAAAAGAAACTTTTTTCTTGCTAACGTGGCATACTATATAACAATGACATGTATAAACTTTGTAGCAATAGATTTATATTTGCGGCAGTTAGAGCGTAGACAGACTGACGAATTCAAGCCAAGAGCACTGATGTTTGTCGGGAGTGGCATTTTGGCTGTGAATGTCAGAAAAATATAGATATGAGTAATAACTGTACATAGATATAAGTAAAACTGATGATCCAACAAACTTAAACATTTTAGAATTTTCAATATTGTTTGCAGTTAATGAAATTAATTTCTTTTAATTTCAAGGTGTCATGTTTAAATTTCAAAGCACCGTGAAATATGTTTCTTATTTCTACGTGATTTCTTTTTGAAATGTTTCTAACATCCTGTGATTTTTTTTAAATTATATAAATTTTTTTATCGTGAAGGTACTAAACTTTTTAACCCTTTATCTACTGATCTAAGTACCGTATAAATAAAAAATTTTGTTTTAATTCATTAATTAATTGCAACCAGGGGCGTAGCCAAGGGAGGGGGTTAAGGGGATCATACCCCCACCCCTCCTATGAGGAATTTTTTGCCGTACAAAATGTATATTCTTCACTCCTTTATCACACACATGTATGCATACATGTGAGTTGCAGTAGTCGTAACCCCACCCCCCCATGGAAAATTTCTGTCTACGCCACTGATTCTAACTACTTCTTTGAAAAATCATTACCAAATACTTGAATGAATCAGCTTACATTATGACTGCCTGTTCTATTAAAGTAAGATTTTTTTTTTAATTCTTTTTTGGAAGTCGGCAAATAATGTAAAGTTGTTTTCACGGTAAAAGTTTCATGCAGCTTTGAAGTTATTTTTTAAAAAAATGATAGGAAGATTTGAAGTTATTAAAAAATAAACTCCAAAATTCAGAGGCGTAGCCAGAAATTTTTCATGGGGGGGGGGGGGTTACGACTACTACAACTCATATATATGTATACGTGTGTGTGATAATGTAGTGAAGAATATACATTTTGTATGGCAAAATTTTCTCATGAGGGGGTTATGACCCCCCTTGGCTACGCCCTTCCAAAATTACTTACAAGCTTTTGTTATCAAAACATATTTTATGATACCTGAGTGTTATAAATAATTTAAATTGTAAATGCATTGCAATGAAAACTCGAATGAAGTAGACGGGATTTTAAGTCTCAGCTACTTGGAGGGTTAAAAGGATAGCTTTCTGCTCACTTTCTAATCATACCGAGCAGCATTAGTGAATTTTTAGATGTTGTTTTCATGATTAAAGGATTATTTTTCCAAAAAGTATGTCATTCAAAGTGATACTTCATCCTTTCAGTTTTCTCTGTACTATTTTTACTTTCCGAACATGTACCATGTAAGGAAAGTATTGTAATCATGAAAAAATTCGAATTCGAGATTTTGGTGTATTTACACGTTTAGAGGGCTTCTGAATTCATGTATGTTATTTTTACGAGATGTATGTATGTATGTGTGTGTGTGTGTGTGTGTGTGTGTGTGTGTGTGTTTGTGTGTATGTGAGTGAACACGATAGCTCCTGAACGGTACATTCGATTGAGCTCAAATTGGGTATATATGTTATAAACCACCGTCGCAAGACCGGTATTGATTTTGGTGTGTATAGGACTTACAGTTTTTCTACAGGGCTACGACAAAGATTTCTTTTACATTATGGCCTATGGGGGAAAATTCTTGAAATTGCGCTAGCGTTTAAATGGTACATTAGATTGAGCTCAAATTAGGTATATATGTTATGAACCACCGTCGCAAGACCTGTATTGATTTCGGTGTGTATAAGACTTATAGTTTTTCTACAGGGCTACGACAAAGATTTCTTTTCCATTATGGCCTATGGGGGAAAATTATGGAAAGTGCGCTAGCGTTTAAACGGTGCATTCGATTGAGCTCAAATTGGGTGTACATGTTATAAACAACCATCGTAAGACCGGTATCGATTTTGATGTGTATAGGACTTATAGTTTTTCTACAGGGCTACGCCAAAAATTCCTTTTACATTATAGCCTATGGGAAGAAATTCTTGAAAGTGCACTAGCGTTTAAACGATACATTCGATTGAGCTTCATTTTGGTATATATATTTGAATTATTCATCGATTAAAATTTATTTAAATGCTTGGTAATGATCTTAATCGTAAGTGTTCGGAAAGTCGAGTGGAGTCACTCCAGATTTTTTTTTAAATACTCATTAATTGTTTATGAAACAATCATCAGACGTATAGCTAGTATTTGTTAATTTTTTCTAAATTTTCTTTTTTACATTTACATATTGATCATTCATTATCTAAGACAAGAGAAAAGAAAAAAATTCAAGTTGAAATTCTTGGCAATTCTTAACTCGGTAGATAAAGGGTTAAATTAAAAATTAGTTTTAAAAGGGTCATTTATGAATTGATTGTTATTATAGATTAAAAGGTGATTTTAAAAATCACTATAGCCGATAACATGCTACAGCAGCTTTCTTTGTACACCGGTTCCGTTCCAATGCATTAAATTGAAATAATCAGCTGAACATCTGACGCACCTGCTCACCTGAAAATTTCCAACATTCATCTCGTGTTGAGTGCAAGTATAAGATTGGGTGTTTCTACGCGTAAAATGAGTGGGCGGTTTTGCTTTCGTGGTGTTCATTTTCCTCAAAATCGGAAGATGCTTTCGTAAACAGAGCCCAGCCATTACGTGACGTAGCATGGAAACACGAGTTGCTTCTAATTAAAGTGTAGGGGTAGGAGGATTGATTGTACGACACAGCAGCAGCTGTAAAATAAAAACAAGGCATAGGAAGAAGGAAAATGGCAAAAACTGTGAAAGAAATATTTTAATTTCAGGTTAACAGGATTTTTTACACCCTGATTTTTACGTTATGGTCCGTAAATGAATTTACCCGGTCTCGCTGTATGCCCATTGCTTACAGCCCGTTAAGAAAATTATTAACCATATAATATAGATTTTTAAACAAATATAAGGAGTCCCAATAAGTGTATAAATACTTTTATTTTTGACAGTGGCGTCTCGCAAATTCTGAAACTTTAACACAAAAAGTTGTCTGAGGCTACTCCTTATTTATGGAAGTGGGGTTTTCCCCTTTTTATATTATTATTTTTCATACAAATTTTTACATTTACGATATTAAATAATTTATAAGTGATTTGGACAGATTCAGACTAAAAAAAAATCATATAAATTTTGAATTTGACTTTAAATATGCCCTAAATACATTGATTTCTTAAATGGCCAAACGTAAAAACACAAGTGTTCAAGACACTTGTTAAAAATAATCCTAATTTTACCACTAGCACATAAATATTGCTTTGCCGATGATTTATAAAAGGATATGCAATTGAAACTATTTCAGACAAGAAAAATGAGGAGTTTTGTGCAAAAAGAAAAGAACGGGATAAGAAAAATAAGCCGCCAAATTTTTGGATGTTTCCTACCCTTAAAGAGTTTTCAATAGCCGTACTCTTCTTTTTCATTAAAGATGTTAAAAGAGAAATTAAAAATCTTAAAATATTTCACTTCAAAAAAAATTTAAGTAAGAATTTTTTAGAGAATTACGGTGCACCTCTGAATTTTAATTTTGATACCCAGATCTAAGTACTCGCGAAACCATTTGCTAAACGACCAATCTGAGAAAAAAAAATAAGAAAAGAAAAAATATAATAACTTTATAGGAAATGTAACTCCTGAAGAAGAATTACTAAAATGGAGATCGAACTTTTGCAATTATAAATAGATTTAACTTAGAATAGCAACAAACAGAAAGTGAATTGTCTGGATCCAGAACCTAACACCTGAGGAACTAAGATTTTAAACTATTGGATTAAGAAAATAATAAAGTAAATGTTTAAAGTTTCTACTTATGTACCTTTGCTAGTCTTACTAGAAGCTAGAAACAGATTTTTATATACTTTGGTATGTATTGACTTAAAGTTTGATTTCAAATATCAATAAAAATTTTGCCTCTTTTTTTTATATTCAACGTCCGTTTTAAAACTTTTGACCGAGCAATAGAATATCAAACATCCAGCAGCATTTCATTGTGCATTTAGACACACTTTCTTTCAGCAAGTGCATTTAATTCATCAACTGTTGTCGGTTTTGCAGCATAAGAGGCTCCTTTTAAAAATGCCCACAAGAAAAACAACTCATTTGTATAAGATCTTGTGAACACGAGAGTATTCAACTGAAGCCCTTCATTTGGTTAGGCTATTATCATTACATAGGCTCATACATTTTCTTATAATTGTGCAGTTCAGACAGTATTGCCAATAATGCATGATGACCAATACTCCGATAACCTTTCCGATGATGCTCTAAATTATGGAACAGCAAACAGCAAAGCTCTGGAAGACTCCCGAGCCTAACGTAGCTTTAAACTAATTCATTGCTGCTAAATTGTCAGTCTTCAGCAACTAAACAAAATATATAGAGCGAGGACCGTTGTAGCTCGGTTTTTAAAGGTGTCGGACCAGTAACAGCAGGACTACTGATTCAATTCCCTTATCTACCACTGAAGCATATCGTGTATACAGTATGCCCACGAAAGTCCCTTGTCACCCTCTTAATTTCGTAACGGCTGCTGCTATTTTTATAAAAGTGGTTTCTAGGTAAAGTAAATTGGATATGCGCTACCGAGTGAGACCACTCTCAGCTCCACCTGGTGGAAAACTATGGAGTTAGCTTTCGTATCTCGAAAACGGTGCGAGATGGGGGAAGAAAATGAACTGCTAAGTTGTAGAGCGTTATCGATTTAGTAGGAAAAGACATCTTATTGAAATGGATGTGAAAAACAAAACGGTTAAAACGTGCATTTTTATTTTCGTGATTTCCTACAGTGTGACGTCACGAAATGTGAACAAAAGGAGAAAATATTATCTTTCGCGCTAAACACGACACCACAATGTAAAACAGTGGTATCGCTTGCGATTCCTAGTCTTAAGAACTCTGGTTGAAGCCCCGACAGTTGTATCCTTGTACTGGTCTCAACATCAACGCAACGCAACTTGCACTTTATGTTCGAAATTTTTGCAGTATGCAAATACGTAAGAAACGTCACACCTGTTCCCTTGAGACCACTAGTATAAAAAAGGCATCTTGCTGGGTTTCTAGAATGTTGAAGGTCATGGCCATGGGGCGATTTTCCAAAGCTGAGTATAGTGAGATGGTTTTACTGCACGGTGAATGGACGTAAGGCACGATCGGCAGCAAGGCTGTACCGAGAACGTTTCCCTGCAGGCCCACATGCATCTTATCAAACCGTACTATCTGTTGTAAAACGTTTAAGGGAGACAGGCTGCGTGACTAGTCGAGCTCGATCTGGCGGAGCAGCTAAGGTAGGACGGCAAGTTCAACCAGATGAGGTACTAGCATACGCCCTTGCATACCCGAAATGCAGTACAAGACAGATCAGTGAACGCTGTGGCCTTTCAAAAAGTCAGGTTTGAAAAATCCTAAAAAAATCAGGCGCGTATCCATACCGACCAACGCCTTAGCAGGTTTTAGTCAATGGTTTTAGTGGACGGGGATGACGAGCGATGCTATTCATGGTGCAACTTCGTTATAAATCAGATACAGGTCCAGCCAACATTCTTGGCAGATGTAGTGTGGACGGACGAGGCATGCTTTTCACGGAATGGCATGTACAATAGGCAACACACCCATTACTGGGCCCTGGAAATCCTAGATATTTTACAATGTTCGACATGAAATGCGTTTTGGTATTAACGTTTGGTGTGCAATTTACAGTAACAAATTGATCTGTCCAATATTTTACGATGGTACCTTAACAGGCGTACGGTTTTTACAACTGCTGCAGAACGAAATGCCCGATTTTGTGGAGCACCTGCCGATGTTTAATCTTAGGAATGTGTGCTTTCAACATGACGGAGCGCCTGCTCACAAGACATCTCCAGTGAAGCAGTACCTCGTTTTGAAATTCGGGAACCAAATAATTGGGTATGGCGGTTTCGAAGAATGGCCTCCACGTTCGCCTGATCAGACTCCACTGGACTTTTTTCTGTGGGGATACCTAAAACCGCAGATATATGCGACCCCCCCCCCCACAAACATTGCAGGACCTTAAACGGCGCATTACGGATGCTTGTGCCAACGTGTCGCCCTCTATGCTCCAACGCGTGTAATGTGAAATTCAAAAGAGTATTCAAAGGTGGATTGCAGCTGACGGTGCGAAGTTAGAACATCTTAAATAAAGGTATATATCCCAGACAGCACATAAGCTTAAATCAAGTTTGACATTTCTTTAAATTTGACGCACTAATGGAAGCTTGACAGTTCAACTCATTCTAAGCTGGCAGCAAACTTGCAGGAGTCAAGTTGAATTATCAAGTTTAAATACAGCTTGATTTAAGCTTGAAAATTGATAATCGCGTGATTTTTCCTTTTTAAAGGAGCGTTGATGGCGCCATCTGTGAAAGAGAATGGACATTAATTGTCTAGCGTCCTAATATTTACTGAAAGTTCCTAAAAGATGTGTTTTATTTTATATTACCAGTGCCATATTACCGGCAGGGCAAACGGGGCAACTGCCCAGGGCCTACAGATTTTAGAGCCCAAAAATCTTACATCTTACACTTTTGTAATTTAAAAATAAAATTACAAAGGATAAAAAAAAAATCAGAAGTTAAATAATTTTTTTAATTATAAAGTATGAACAATGAAAATAATTCAAATTTACATTTGTATAAATTAATTTTAACTTATTTTTAATTCTTCGAAATGCTCTACATCAATATAGCATACCAATATGTAGGAAAATAACCACATTTGTAAAGAGAATTTTTAGCGTTAAAAATAGCAAAATTTTTCAATTATTTGTTATTTTAAGAAATATTTACAAAACTGACTAAAGTGTTTGTATTCCATACATGTTAGCAACTGTGATATAGCATTTCGAAGTAACGTTTAACTATCTGTTTCTTTCATTTCAGATTACTTAACACAAAATTTGTGTTAAGTAAACCCATTCTATATTTCCAAATATGGAAATTCTTCAAAATAAAATACATTTATACTACGAAATTGATTTCAAAATCAGTCGTTTGTCTCGATTTTGGCCAGCAGTATTGCTTCATGAATGCTGCGGTACTGAAAGTTTTAAAACGTGTTTTTTTTATTTTAATTTTTATTTTAATTTAATTTATTTTGATGCATTATTTTAATTCTGATGCATCCCATGGAAAAATAAAAGAAACAAATAACACATCGCCCACTTATCAATTTGGCGAGAAAACAGCGCGGTAAGTCACTTCAAACTTTAGTCATAGCTGCACAAAGCTACGGTGGCGGAATGGATAGCGTGCTCGACTACGAAGCCAAAGGGCCCGGGTTCTATCCCAGCGACGAACACTCGATGTAAACAGAGTAAATTAAATTGAAATTTCAGCGTAGAGGGGGGGAAATGCGCGGAAAAATGAATTATGTGGGGCGCGTTAGCCAGCGGGCGCCCCGTGTATTTAATTATTATTTTTTTTTTTTTGAAAATTTTTTAAGCTTGAAATAAGCTTAAAATGTCAAGCTTGATTCAAGCTTAAAATGTCAAGCTTAATGCAAGCTGGGCAAGTGTAAATTAGAACACTTGATTCAATCTTGCATCAAGCTTACACGATTGGAATTTTCAAGCTTAATTCAAGCTTATTGACTTGATAAATCAAGCTTGCTGCAAGTTTGATGCAAGTTTGCTGTGCTGTCTGGGATTGTTATAAATAATTGTTTTCTTCTTTCTGTGATCGTTTTTTCACCTTCGCAGAGTAAGGAATCACGAAAATACAAATGCATGTTTTGATCGTTCTGTTTTTCACATCCAGTCAATGAGATGTCTTTTCATACTAAATTGATAACGCTCTATAACTTTGTAATTCACTATTTCCCCTATATTGTACCGTTTTCGAGATACGAAAGCTAACTCCGCAGTTTTCCTCCAGGTGGCGCTGTGAGCTGTCTCATTTCGTAGCGCATATTCAGTTTACTATACCTAGACACCACGATTATAAAAATAGCAACAGCCGTACCGAAATTAAGAAGGGGACAAGGGATTTAGTGGGCATACTGTATATTCAGTTTGCGTGCACATTAAATACGCGGTTCAGAAAGTACCTTCGGCGGTTGCTACCAGTTTCCAATAAGGTCCTAAATTGTGGAGAAAAACACCGGGAAGGGCGCGAGTAGCTCTAAAAGACATAGATTATCTCATTTTTTGACTTGAGCTGCCTTCTCCTAGCTAAAAGACAATACATAGACTGACATCGTTGAGCATTTTGTTATGGAGGCACCTGTTAAGGTCAGTTTACTGCCGCACGGAAAGTAAGGGGCAGACGAGGATAGGTCCTGTCACGTCACCAATTTTCGTAGTGTTACTTTGTGAGGGGTTTTTTTACGTCATAGCCGCAGCAAAAGATAACTGTAAAGATAGGGACTGTTAAATAAGTTGGTCTAAGTGGGAAACTTGTGAACTCGAACATTTCACTTGCCATACGTTAAAGCATGGATGCCGCACGACAGGGGAGTGGCATAGGAGCCTGGCCAACCTCCGAAATTTTATATTTTAGTTAATTGGATGTCAATAAATCAAGCCTTTTTGTGAGAAATCATACCTTTTTCATCTTTAGACACCCCTCGATTTTTTTTATTTATCGGTATGTCCCTGAGTGGATGGCTCAGTTCCAGTGTGTCCGTGAATATCCTGCCAACAGATCTCTTCCCAAATCTGACATGAGATACAGTTAAAATACAATACCTGCCGCACTACTGTAATTTGACCTAACTCCTGTAAAAAAGGACAAACGTAAAACACCTAGTCTCTGGTCCGATATTGAACATCAGCTCGTAGCTAGCAAGGAGGATGCTTTAACCACTCTCTGTTCAATTTTGGATAGATAAAAGTTGTTACCCATGGTCTTCAAGCTTAATCAGCATATTTGTTACTTTTTGTATTTTAAGTCACTGAAACACTCAATTGTTTCAAAAGCATCACTTTACCTTTGCGCATCAGTCACACTTGACCGAGTAGCTTTAATTACTTTATAAAAAGTTACTCTTATTTTAAGTGAATTGAAACGTTATTTTGTGCTTTCAACTCAAAAAAGAAATCAACTTCGCGGAAAAGAAATCGCTTTTTAAACAGGGAAGTCCATTTTGTTAGAAAGCCTTAATCATTTCATTTCTTTTCACCATGAGCTTTCACTTCTCTGAAACGACCTGAAGCGTAATAGGTCTTATTTTCTTTCTTTCTTTTTTTTTTTTATAGTAACTTCTTTTCCCATGTTGCCTCCCTATGTACGCATTAGGATTTTCATTGTTTGTTCTAGTGGTAAATTTAAGCTTTTGTGCCTTCTCTGTAGCATTCGCTTGGTAGCCCACTCTTTTCAATGGTCTTTGAAAGACCTATAAAGCATTCAAAGACCAATGAGCAGAAGCAGTATACGCCACAGAAGAATATCCACCAACGATGCAACGATCAAGTTAGGTTTAGGACAAGGCACTTCTTCCTGACTTGTGGCTCAGCGTTAGCGAGCAAGTCTTCTGCTCCATTAACCTAAGTTCGAATCTCGTCAAGGTACCTGCATGCTATCGTTACTGTGTCTTTCAAAAACGAGTAGTCGTGTTGGGGATGTGAAAATTCGTCTGTCATCGATTATCGGACTGTATAGTCCAAATTTTGCAAGCTTTCTGCCGTTCGGCAAGCAAATGTAGAACAATTTTCCATGACACCCCCCCCCCTCCCCCTCATTTCCAGAAGTATATAAATATATTGCTCCAAAGTACTTTTTAGTTGTGAGTTGCTTTCCTTTTCGGATTTAAAAAAAATCCCTCTCCTACGAGATTTAATTTAGCATTGAAATTTATCGTGATATATTTATCACATTCTTATGGCAAATTATGCACCCCTGGGAAGTGGAGGTATGTGTATTATCCATGTATTTAAGTTATCCATGTGCCATTTATTGTATGTTCGCTAGTAAATTATGTCTTTAACCGATCGTTTAAGTTACGTAAGAAAGTAAATTTTTAGTACATGTCTATTTGACTTAAGTAATTTTACGGCACAATTGCAGTATAAATACTGATATGGTAAGTAAATAAACTAAAACCGTCCGTAAGCAGGACTCTTTTCAGGGTTGGTGCAAGACGAGATGAGAGAGAGATCTACAGTTATCATGCAAGACGAGACAGCCCTATTTTTCGCCCGGCGTTCATCATTATTCTTTGTTTTCTTTAAACTCCTGAGGTAGTCACCGTTGAACTTCATTAAATTAATACACTTTCTCTAAAATCCGAAATTATTCATAGCTCATCACGAATACGATGCAGAAAGTAAAAAAAGTAATAATTTATCGATTAGTATGTCAACCGAATATTTTTGTGTACAGTTAACTAAAAAATCCACATCTCTGTTCTTTATCTAAAACGTTGAACGTGGCATAGTTAGATATGCATTTTCAAGAGCAGGGTTGTCTAAATCAAAATCTGTAACTTTTTTCGATTAGTACAACCGTTGATAAAATAGAAACTGATACATTATCAGTCCGATATCGATATTTCTGAGTCATGATTTTCTGCGAGACAAGTACTTGCTTCAACAAAAACCTTGTTGAACAGGCTTTGATATGAAGGAAGAATCTGTAGATAGTAAATGAGCATCTTAAATGGGCTGTTGTTGGTAAAATCTAAAAATAAAAAAAAAGAGTCATTTTCATGCATTTTTTTTCTCCATCTATAGAGTGTGGCCAAAAAAGAGTCGTTTTAATTCTTGACCTGTCAAGGATTAGGGATCAATGTACATTGTAAAAATATTTTAAAAAGGAACTTAGGAAAGAAATGAGACTATTTTCATTAAAGATTCCTCTTATTCAAAAATTTATACTGTTTAAATTTTTACAGGTGTCCCTTAAACAAATTGGGCGACTTAGGAAAAATTTATTTTTAATGCTTAAAAGTGATTAAACTGAAGAGGTTGAGAATATTTCCATCAAATTGAAATCCGAGAATTTGCGAAATTCTGTCGTTATGCAACTTTGTGAACAACAAACATACTAGCAAGAAGTGCAAAATATACAATGTGAAAAGAGTGTCATGGCGTTTGCGAAAGCTTTTTGGATATCGAGATTCGATGTCCTAGGAACACCCACACAGTAGTTATGTTCAATCGAAATATTGAACATTGTGATTAGCTAACCTCCTACATAATACCTAATGATAAATGTAATTTTTTGACACACATCACGAAAAACATAGAACTGAATGATAATGGCCATATGCTGCTCGTGGGTCATATAATCTATAAACTAAATAATTTCTGTTGTCGATTTCTTTATGATCCCTGCTTTCACTGATGTCATAGTTTTATACATGGTATGGAAAAGTGGTATAAGTCAGACTTTTTCCTTTATCACAAATCTGATGTTTCTACAGATACAAATATGAGGTTTATTTTTTGGGATTTTTCTAAATTAAAAATAACAATTTCTTAATGGCAGCAAGTGTCTAAAAGGGCCGTGTAAGCATTTAAAAAACATATATATATATATATATATATATATATATTAATAGGAGGACTACTAAAGTAGTTTGATTTTCTACTTTAATTTATAAATTTTTACAATTTACATTGATCATTCGTCTTAATTTGGTAGAGTTAAAATGCGTTTCAATCATTTTGGGAGATCCTGTATATGCCTATTTGTGCGAAAACTCTTGGATTATTTTAAACATGATGAAATATAGAATCAGGGCTCGCGCGTACTCGTATTTACGCGTAAATCGGTATTTTTTGAAAAATTTGACTCTCACTTTTTGAAACTGCGAGCCAAATTTTACTCGCAAAATTTCAGCCGTACATCATAAAGACGTTTGCTCTCTCGCTTTTCTTTTTTCTTCAAAATGGTGAAGCACAATTAATTGTGCAGAAAATTGAAGCAGTTTTGAAAGATCGTGACATTTCTATCAATAAAATTGGAGCGCTGACTTCTGATGGAGCAGCCGTGATGATTGGCAAAAAAAAAGGGTGTTGGTGCTCAATTGCGAGCGCACTCGCCATTCTTAACACAGGTGCATTGTGTTGCCCATAGACTGTCGTTAGCATCATCATAGGCTGCAAAGTAAATATTATCAATTGCAAATTTTCAGCAAACAGCAGATCACATTTATAAATACTTTTCTAATTCTGCTGTACGACACAATCGTTTGCGGGAAATAGAATCCGTGATGGAAATGGATGCTTTATCACTTAAGCAAACAACTCCAATAAGATGGTTGTCTAGCTTCCCCTCCCCCCCCCACCCCCATAGCTGCAATTAATAGGTGTTGGAAAGCAATTGTTGCTGAATTAGTGCAAGAAAAAGCCGTAAAAAATCAAGCTACATCAGCAATATATGATGAAATAACGAAGTTCTCATTTATTTATATTATTAAATTGCTACTTGATGTTCAACCCATACTTGAAAAATTATGCAAAATTTCCCAAAAAGAAGATTTGGATTTGTCAACTGTCCCATCCATTATTAGTGGGGCAAAAAGTTCTTTGAAAGCTATGAAAACTGTGTATGGATCCCACTTAAAGAGCTTCTTTGATCAAGTACAAGCAAATAAAAAAAATGCATATATTTACAGAGATATCCAGATAAAGGAAGCAACTAATCAGCATCAGAAATATTCAGAAAAAAATAAATATCTCGACAAGATATTTTCGAACTTAACAGATAGATTTTCAGAAAAAGATATGAATATTCTCACCTGTTTAGATTATCTTTTTAATCCCCCAAAAATATCTGACTTTGGTATAAGATTTAGCAAATTATGGTAACGAAGAATTTGAAATGCTCCTGAAAACATTCGAGACAGTCATGGAGAATGAAATAGCTCAGCGTGATTTTAGTATGCTTAAACATACATGTTTTGCAATGAAATACTTTTCATTTAAAGAAGTTTGCCTCAAGCTTGCATCAGATATGAAAGATCTCTTTCCAGATTTTTCTATATTAGCCAGCTGTGCTCTCACAATTCCTCTTAACAGTGCTTGTTGTGAACGAGCATTCAGCGTCCAAAACAGGATTAAAAACTGTTACAGAACTGCATTGAAAGATTAAAATATGTCTAATTTAATGACTTTAAGTTTAAATATCACACCATTAACATAATTTCCTATTGGAGAGAGCATTAAATATTTTGAAAATGTAAAAAAGAGAAAATACGTAGATAAAGAATAAAATATTCATAATTTAATGCTATGTAAAATATTTTATTAAAATGCTAAATTTGATTTAATTATTCTTAAGTCGTTAACAGGACTTTGAAATTTCATCGTGTATGGGGAAAAAAGGTAACTGGAAATGTGCATTTTATGCACGAATACAATTTTATATATATGTATATATTTTATTTCCTTCTTTTTCTGTCGATTTTTCATCACTGTTTTAACATTTGTATTTGAAAAAGTTATGCTACTCATGTCTGTAATCTAGTTTATATTAATCGTGCATTGTGGAGAAATCAATATGTAGGCGAAAATTAATAATATACATGAGAAAAAAAGGAACGTCTTTATTTTCTCAGATTAAAAAAAAAAAACTAGTTTTTTGACTTTGACTCGCAGTTTTCAAAAATTGACTCTCACTTTTATTGACTGTGAGACTCGCAGATTTTGAAGTCTAGCGCGAGCCACGTATAGAATGTTCTAAAAATAAAAATTCCAGTTACCAGATTTTCTATTTTAAACCTTGATAGCAGCTGCATTTCTAGGATTTAAAATCATCTACCTTATTTAATCGTCTATCGATTGTAGTCACTTATGTATATTCATAGATTCCCACAGTCATTCCGTTATATTAAAGCTCATAGCTTTCGGAAGAAAATTTTTGAAAGGTATATACAACACAGGTTCTTCACACACAGCAAAGGTATATACAGCACAAGTTCTTCACACAGAAGCAGAAAAAAAGAAGAAATATAAATCATGGAAAACGCATCTATAATAAAACACTTTATAACACAGCAGTCATTCCTGCGCTAAATTTGGCGATGTATTTTCGTCAAACTTGACGAGATTTTTGGAGTAACCATAAAACTTCTGTCTATCATTAATAATATAATTTTACGAGACCCTGCAAAACACCTTTAAATGATATTTACCTCTTTTAAATGAAGGGAAAGTAGCTATGATCGTTTATGTACTTATTGAATTGTGGTTGAAATGGACTAATGTCGGTGAACTGCTGTAGACTGTAATGTATTGTAATTCTTTTGAGTGCGCCTGTAGAAGAACTATAAATGATACAAACACTATTTTGGATGTACAACTTCATTTTGTAACCTTTAGTAACATGCATAGATTCTGTTTTTGTTTTTTTGTCACTAAATATCTCTAAAACACACTTTAAAGAATAGCTTAATTACCCTCGATAGAACATAATGGAATTCTCTAAAAGAACTTTTAAAGTTATGTATATATATATATATATATATATATATACTGCTTTCGATGGAGAACTTTATATTGTAATCCTTAATAACGTCAATCAACATTTTTTATTGTTATATTTGAATTCTTTTGGGTGCTCCTATAAAAAAAAACTATAAATTTTACATGCACCATTTTCAATAGGGTACATGTTTCAGTATATAGAAATAACATGAAAATTTGTTGGTAATCGATGGATATTTACAGCAGTTAGAGCACGGGTGGGTGGGTGGACAGACAGACAGACAAGCCGAAATTATAAACACTTTTCAACTTTGTTGTAAAATATTAAAAGGAGTGATAGTCACTCTCTGAGGACGCTTGTATTATACCAAGATTTCTTTATAAAATTGAGAGCTCATACACGTAAGAAAAAGCTTTACAGTAGACCGTGACTTTGATATTAAATAATATTTAATAACAAAGCACTTTATCTTTTCTATCTCATCGCACATGCACTTTATTCTTTTTTTTTCCCTTCAATTTTCCAATTATTTTTTACAACGTCAATATAAATCAAAATTACGTATTACGTACTATACATTATTTTAGTAATCGAATTACTAAATCGAATAGTGATGTTAGTAGAATTATATGCATTCTAAAAATAAATGCCAGAAGAATGGGGAATAGGTTAGGAAAGTCTAGAAGAAGCCTGGAAAATGCAAAATGGGTCAGGAAAATTCTCCAAAAGAATACATTTATATTTGTATAAAAATTTCTAGGCAAGGTCTTTTTTTTTCCTGTCCAGACTCCAGAGAATGGAAAAGGCTCATAAAGAGGATTTGTGTTTAAATAGAATGAATGGGTCAGAATGTTTATGGGGTATGTGATACTCATACCTGTTTTACATTCTGTACTCAGGTATTTCTTGCGACGGAAGGGTCAAAAAGCTATCTTTCTATGACCAGTAATAAAATATAGAAATTTTCATTGCTATTGCTTCTTAGCTCATTTTTTTTACTTATTTTAGCTCATTCTTTTACTTATTTTTATTCAAAGAAAACTTTACAAATACTTATTTACTGCACGAAGTAAGTTTAATAAAATTCTCCTTTAGTAACATATAGTTTTAATTTTTCTCTGCTTGCTAGAAAACAAACACTAACCCTAAATGTTGGCTTTTCCAAGAAATTGAACTTTATTTTTTCTTTCTTCCTAAAAAGGTGTCTAAAACTTTAAAATGAATACATATATTGTGTATACGCAATTATTTTCATACAATTTTCTTGAATAAAAGATAGGCACTTTCATGAGCGTTTTCTTGAAAATAATACGACCATTAAGAGATTAAACGATAATTAACGATCACTCGATCAATAATCCAGCAATATAGCCAATTAAAAAAAAAGAAAAGAAAAGAAACAGCTTTACCTCTTTTACACGCCCACACACTCGCATCTCTTTTGCCCCCTACTTTTTGGTGCACCAGCCGCCTATGATTGCGTCGCTATTTTTTGAACCACGCCGCTTAACCCTTTACTTTTAAGAGTGCACAAAGCCGGTACTAGAGCGGGGCGAACGGTGCGACCGCACCGGGCATAGCGACGCCAAAATACATTACTTTATAGTATGCATACGTATATTTGAGTATCCATATATTGTTGAAACCTTCATTTTAACCCCTTTGAAAATTTTTCTTGATGCATATGTGTGTGGGGGGGGGGGGCACATTTTTGTATATTGCACCCCTTACCGGCACTGAGCGTGCAATATCCAAACTCTGTCCCATTTCTTTGTTAAAGTTATCTACCAAAAGCACTTCATTTTTGTTGAGCACTACTTCCAGCCTTACCAAAATTGTTGTCTTATCGACCAATTTTAGGAGTTCATCCAGGACAATTCTTCGTTTCGAACTCCGAACGGTGGCAGATTAAATAGGACAGATTGTACAGTTATAAGTACTACGTTCCGTCACTTACTTATAATTTCCCAAATTGGATATCCAATTTATAAATTTAAATTCTTATTCTACTTATTATACTGAAAGTTAATTATAGGGACACTTATTATCCAAACATTTAGAAATTTCGTTCCGCTTCTGAACTCACTCCGCTTAGTAAGTCAACTTTTAGTGGTCCCGGGCGTGGTGTACTAACAAGGTTGGACTGTATTTGGTTAAAAATTACGTCTTTGTAAAAAGGGTCTTGGCAGTGGCGGCTCCTACATTTGAGCACATGAGCACGTGAACCCCCAAAGGAAAAACTAAAGAATAAACACATTAACAAATTAAATTTAAAACAAATATTAAGCACACTTCTAGATTTATGTGAATAAAACATGAATTTTACTCTCTTCCCCCTCCCCCCACTATTATTAAATAGGCTTATTATAGCTAACTCACTGTAGTGTAGGTTACTACAGCAGTCTTGAATCAATCGCACGTGCGATCGGAAAATTTTCCCCCTGAACCGCTCTCTGGTATGAGAAGCCGAGACAGTGAGAAAGTGTATGGCACTGATGAAATCATTCCGTTCGCACAATTTCATTGTGCACACAGCTCCAATTTTTGCGGTATAGCTTCCGGATTTTCAATTGGTTTGTTACATTCGGATAGTTAATTAATTTTTTTCCATTTTCTTAATATTTTCTTTATTTCTGCCATTTTTCTCTACATAATTTTGCAAACTAGTGTAAAATAATTAAGATGGGAGTAAAAGACGTGTTTCGGAGCAAAAGTAATGGCATTTTTCAATAGTATCCTCTCAAAAAAAAAAATGGAAATAAAATGAATCAAGACAGTACCTTTGCTAAAACTTATCTTGGTGACGAAATGTAAGACCAAAGACGCAAGGCCGTACCAAGGGGGGGAGGAAACAGGGGGTCCGACCCCCCCAAATTTAAAATTTTGTTAACAAAACAATAATAATGAAGCCTTTTTGTGAAAAATGTAGCCTTTTTCACCTCTTGGTCCCCCCTCCCCCTGAAATTTTTTTTCTGTACGACCGTGCAAAGATGACTTGTTTTCTTTCATTCGCGTGCATTGTTTTCCATTAACTACTGGAAACGCAAATCTATTTTAACTTGTAAGGTGCGTCATATCTTCCTATTTAATTTTCGAAAATTGTTTTGCGAACCTCCTCTTAAATAATCCACGAGCCGCCACTGGTCTCGGGAATAACCGCTCGGTGCTCAATCAGCTGAGTCCACCCCATATACATTTTACTATGATCATTTCTTTGGCCCTTTACCATTTGTTCCAGTTTTTCTTTTTGCCCCTCTTTAATATCGGGCATAGTGCTATATCGATTATTTCATTTTCTCATTCTCCAGTATTATCTCAGATTTTTGATATTCATCCAACTTTTAAGATGCCAGTGCACACAGTGTGTGTGTGTGTGTGTGTTTCTGTTTCTCTTTTGGATAACAGAGTGACGTAAACAAGGGACGTCGAAGAGGTCAAGGCCTATTCCATATGCGGAAATGACAGCTGAAGGCCTTCCAGAAAAAAAATGGTATACAGAGGCGAGAGCGTGTATAGGAATCGTAATCGGGAAGTGGCTGATGAATCGCGGCCTTCGGGCTCGCTCTTGGAATAGGAAAAAGAAATAAAGGAGACGCAGTTGATTCGAGAAGCTGTAGCTGTTTCAGAAACGCCACATCAGTGACTAAAAGTCGAGCTCATTTTGTTATGTTATGCAACTGAAACTTGAAGACCCACACTCATTTGTAGAAATTTACATTTGCTGTTTCGGAATTGTATAACAAGTTACTATGGATCTCCCCCCCCCTCCCCGTACTATTGCGCTCTTATTTATGTTTCAGTTTGAATTCATTTTATAATGTTTCAAATTTTAACTGAAATCTATACCAAAATTCGATGCCGAAAAGTGATTTCAAAAAATGAAATGAAATGATCTCCATCTCTCTCTCTTTCTTTCTTTACAAACTTAAACAAGGTCGACAAGTGTTTATAATTTCGGTTTGTCTGCCTGTCCGCCCGTCCGTGCTCTAACTGCAGTAAATATGCCTGAATTACTACGAAATTTATATATATTATTTCTCCGTACAGTTCCATGTACCCTTTAGAAAATGGTGTACATTTGTACATCTATCGCAGGAATGCTCAAAAAAATTTCATTATATTACGCTCTATGGGCAGCAGGGGCGTAGCCAGGGGGGGGATATCGGGATATATCCCCCCCCCCGAAATATTTGGATTAGTGGTGAAATTCCGTCTATTTATACACATACAAGTTCATATCCCCCACCCCCGAAAAATTTTCCTGGCTACGCGCCTGATGGGCAGTCATTCTCTAAAGCGTTATTTAGAGATATTCGGCTATTTCAAGTGAAACTGAATTGATATATCTAATAAAGAATTGTAACATAAAGCTATCCATCGAAAATAGTGCGAATATCGTTTATAGTTATTCTAAAGGAGGACTCAAAAGAATTCCAATGCATTACTGTCGATGTCAGTTGTACATACATTCACCCATTTCAAGCACAATACCATTGTTCTATATAGTTAGATAATGGTCCAACAACAGGCGAGTGTCTCCCTCTAAAGTACAGGTCTGCGCCGCCGCGCCACGCCGTCGCCGCCGGACATTTTTACCACGCCGGCGCGCCGATTTTACGCATTAGCGTCATAATTTTAGAGAAAACTTTAATATAAACTATCAACAATAGGTTTTTTTTTTTCATCCAGAATGAAAAGTGAAATTTAAAAGGTTACGAATTTTAATAGAGAAATTAATAGCTTAGTTCTGTAATGTAAATTTTGGTATCAATTAGTTATTTAATATTTTAGAAATCTCTTCACTAAATTCAAAAAATATAGCAGCAGAAACAAAGTATATATATATATATTGTTTTTCAATCATCCTACTATTTGGCTCTTTGTTTCTGCTACTACATTTTTTCCTGCGGGGTAAGTCATATTTGCAGTAATATACTTTGTGTTTTACTCATTAATTATATATATGTATACTAGCTGAAGTACCCGTTCTTCGCACGGGAATGAATGGACTTTTTGATATTACGATTTTTGGTGATTACTATTCATTGTAATAAACAGATATAGCAAAGTGGATATCGCGTTATATTGTGTCCAATAATCATGCATACCGAATTGCAAGGCAATCGTTTGTACGGTGCAGAAGGCCATGCGGCGTAGCGCAATCTAGTGGCGAGTTTTAGCAAAACGGATACGGCGAAAATATTTTTCGCATTCAGATATCGATGTATACGAATTTTCATGACTATCGGCTGGACAGTCCTGAAGTTCATGTGTTGACGCGACATCTAGTGGCAAGTTATAGGAAAATGGATAGCGCCAAACTCTTCCCCGTGTTCAAATATCTATGTATACCTATTTTCATAGCGATCATTTGCACAGTCAAGAAGTGATACACTGCAGGGCCATCCAGTGGTTCAATAAAGTAATGATTTGCTACAGCGCCGTCAAGTGGCGAGTTATAGCAAAATGGATAACGCCAAAATATTCCCATTGTTCAAATAGCTATGTATACTGATTTTCATAGCGACCGTGTTCAACTATCTATGTATACCAATTTTCATAACGATCATTTGCACAGTCAAGAAGTGATACACTGCAGGGCCATCTAGTAGTTAATTAAAGTAATGATTTGCTACAGCGCCGTCAAGTGGCGAGTTATAGCAAAATGGATAACGCCAAAATATTCTCATTGTTCAAATAGCTATGTATACTGATTTTCATAGCGACCGTTTGAATGGTCAAGAATTTGGCCTGCTGCAGCGTCATCTAGTGGCGAGTTAAAATAATAATGCATTGCAGTGTCATCTAGTGGTGAGTAACATCAAAAGGAACGCAGTTAGAATATATTCTTCGTGCTCAAATGTGTAAGTATAAAAAATTTTATGCCCGATAGGTCCATTTTTGTGGATTTGTATACGAATCAAATCCACAAACAAACAAACAAACAGAATTTCATTTTTATTTATAAGATATGTATATATATATATATATACAGCTACAAATTTCTGTGTAGCACAGACCTCTACTCAAAAGTTGCACGAAATGTTGCCAAGCTTGGCGACTTTTTGGAGATAAATCGCGAAATATAATGTGAAGAAATAATTCGAAGAATGAACCCAGCTAGGCGATATTTTTATTTTTTGGCAAGAAATCAAAAAATTCCTAATGTGATAATATTAAGGTATGGCTATTTCAATGGAAATACTTAAAATACATAACTCGCCCTCTAATTAACCGATTTACGGATCAGAAACTCTTAAATAAAAGATCCTTCGCACAAGGTAGATAGCCCTCGTGTCGCTTTGCCTTAACCACTAAAATAAAATCTCGCCAAATTTAAGTACAATACATCGCCAAATTCGGCATAGTATTGGAAAGTGTTTTATAATCGTTGCGTTTGGGATGATTTATATTCCTTGTTCAACTTTCAAAGCAGATTGTAAAGGGGCTATGCATTAGGTGATTTTATTTATTTGTTTATATTTATTAAATGATTTATTTTTGTTCCACAACTCTCGTAAGCAATATTCGTATAAGAAATTTTTTGTTAAATTTATAGTCGAAAAAAGTTAAAAACAACACATTTCTTTCTTATTTATCCCCAAGTGTTGTTTTTATCATTTTACTCTTCGGGCGATAAATCAACACAAAGACAATATCCTTTTCATTACAGCATATTTTCCTCTTTCAGTATAATGTTTAGAATTCCATGGTAACGAAATATCTGCTAAGTTTGTGATTGCCCGAAAATGGGGGGGAAATGCCTAATATTCACATTTGGACTCTTTGGATAGTAAAATTCAATGACATACACGAAAAATTACATTCATAAAACTAATCAATTTAAATAAATTAAAAATTGGCCCCAACATGGCCGAGTGAATAAAACACTGAACATGGTAGGTGGCAGAACTATGAAAGAAAAGGATTTTGGTCTACCGCTCGGCAGTTATTCTAACAGTCCGGAGTTTGAGGTCGGTTTTCTCCAGGTGTACGTGAATACGTGTTGGAACACACTACAATGTCCTCCGTCCAAGGTATCCTACCCCTTGGGTTATCTTAGTCTTAATTAACACATCAATTAAATAAAGTATTACATTTCGTAATAATTGAAGCTGCGAAACAAAAATATCATCTTTCATTTTGATCAAAAATTTTTAAAACTGAGACAGTAGTTTTTGCTTATGGGAGGCCAGCAGCCAAAAAAGTATTTGGTGGTAGAGAGCGAAGATTGCAAAATACCGTAAAAAATATGTATTCACAAAAGAGGTGTGATTTTTAAAATTTTGCTAACAGGAGTACAATTTTTTTCCGACCCAGACTCTTAGCTCCAACCCATCCCTCTTCCTATGTCCCTAATTCTCTCTAATGTGATTTTTACTGCTTTATTATTGCCCCACCAGTGGCTGAGAGGTTCTACTCTCGAAACTGGAAATCGGGAGGTGCCAGGTGCAAAACCCGGTCACACCTGTCGGCCTAGCCGTTCGGAGTTTTCCGTAGTTTTCACCAAAACTTCGCTTAAATACGGACTAGGATTCCTTAAAAAGTCCCCCATGGAGGGTCTTCCCCTATAAGCTTAGGACCCTAATGCAGTCAATCGGCCTTAATCTATAAACACAAATACAATTTACTGCGTTATTACGCGGCGCGCCGTGCAGAATCAATCTAGTTTGTGGAAATAACTTAAAATGTCTTTTCTAGGGCGTTATTTCTCGTCATTATTTTTATATCACTGTAGGTAAAAATTTATAACATGCAGTCACTTATTGCTGTCCTGACACAATGTTAGATAAATATTTAATGTTTATTTCTTCGACTGCTTGGGTTTATTCTGTTGATATGTACATTCAGCACGTCAGGGTCATAGCCTAGCAACAGTGTGAATACCCGCAAAAATTTTAAAGACCCCTAATTCAGGGACCCAGGGTTTCCAAAAAAAAATAGTGAATAATGTATCCCTATGTCTAATTTTTAATTAGAAATTTTAGAGATACTTTATACATTTTTTGCTATTATTGTAAATCCTTATAAATAAAAATGAAATTCTGTTTGTTTGTTTGTTTGTTTGTTTGTGTATTTGAGTCGTATACAAATCCACAAAAATGGACCTATCAACCTGAAATTTTGCACAGATATGTAAAATAATATAGAATAAATGATAGTCCACTTTAAAACTTTGAAAGTCCACCCGTTCCCGGAATTTAAGAGATTTTTTATGCTCTCCACGCAAAAAGCTTTCCATAATTGTAATCCCTGTAGTGAAAAAAGTGTAAAAGAAGCATCGTGGTTGCCATGTGTGGCGATTTTGCCGAATAAAATGTTTTAAATTCTCAAAGTAAAAATAAAAGAATAATAATGATTTTTTTTTTGTTAGTTTATATTCGTAAGGTTATTTTTTTTTAATTATAATATCGTGTGCATGGGAAAACAGAGCAGGAATGAAATGTTTTATACGCAAAACAATAAGAATTGAAGATTTCTGAGGCTAATATGTTAAAATTTTTTAGTTTGGCGAAAAATAAAATGGCTCAAAATGCCGAGAAAGTGAGTTCTAGCGGTTTGCACAGTTTCCGACTTGGCGCAATTTACTGAGAGCTTAAGGAAATGGATTTTTGAAAACAGGTGCAAAGGTTTTATTAGAATACAGTGTTAAATTTTAATGATCCGTGCGGAAATAATGCAGTTATTAAGGGATTTCAAGCGATCTATCTTCAGCATTCTCGCCAATTGAGTGCATTGATTTAAGTTGGGGGAATTCCGCCAAATTTCAGATAATTGAAATCTTCGCATATAGTACATCGGAGTAACGATGAATAAAACACGTTATATAGTTGATAATTTAAAAAATGCGGCTGTATTAAATTATTCCACTTTTCAAATAAAAGCGTGTTTTACTTTTTAAAGGTCGAACCATTTCCAAAATTGATTGCTGCTAAGTCAATGCTTCGAATGATTCCCTAAAAAATTCTTGCAAAATGGCGTATGTTGGCACTTTGGCGAGGCTTAGATTTGAAACTGGATTTTATTTGAGACTGGTAGCTATATTAATAAAACAATGTGTGTAAACTGTTAGTTTGTTTGTCTCTGTCTCGCGTAGCTCGCAAACGGGTGATCGCAGACCTACCAAGTTTTGAACGGAAATTCTCCATGACAGGCCCGACACACCTCGAAGCGATTTTTTCAAAATTCGAACTATTTTAGGAAATATCGATAAAAACGTATTGCAAAAGGCTAATTTTTGCTTTCCGCCATTTCGTAATTGTAACCCCACAGTCAATTAAGCGACGATTAAGCTTATCTAGGTTGCCACATTCGGCAGTTCATTAAATGATTCAGACTCTTGAAGTAAAAATAAAAGAATAACGATTTTTTAAAATTTTGTCTAGATTATTTGTAAGGTTGTTTTTAAATTAAAATATCGTGTGCATGTGATATCAGAGCGGGAATGAAATGATTTATACTCAAAAGAAAAATAGAATTTGGAAATTTTCCGAAAATAAATGTGCAACTTTTTAATTGGTCGAAAAATAAAAGGGGTTGATGTGCGATTTTGAGGAGGATTCTAACGCTTGGCGCTATTTATCGTAATTTAATCGTCTGCTATTTGGGTTATGAATACACCTGCGTATAAGTTTCTGAAATTTTCATTCAGTTGGAATTGTGCATTTTTCTGAGCAGCTTTTCTGCATCTATTTCTAATGCATTACATCCAGAAAAAAGGATGTTAGAAATATCAATTTTAATTTTTTTTAATCACACTCCTGAATAATGATACACTTTCCAACTTGAGGAAAGAAGGAACGAAAATAGGGAATACCCATGGATTATAACTCTTTTTATATATAGCACTTTAGTGCGTATTTAAAATCTGAAAGTGTGTCAGATTTTCTATGATTCTAGCTCTTGGCGCAATTTAATGAGAGGGTATTTTTAAAAACAAGCGTAGGTTATCTTATAAATAAAAATGAAATTCTGTTTGTCACTTTGTTGATTTGGGTAGTATACAATTCCACAAAAATGGACCTGTCAGCCTGAAATTTTACACAGATATGTAAAATAATATAGAATAAATGATAGTCCATTTTAAAACTTTTAAAAGTCCACCCGTTCCCGGAATTTAAGAGATTTTTTATGTTCTCCACGCGAGGAAGCTTTACGTAATTGTAACCCCTGTAGTGAAAAGAGTGTGTGAAATAAGCATCTTGGTTGCCATGTGTGGCGATTTTGCCGAATAAAATGTTTTAAATTCATAAAGTACAAGTAAAAGAATAATAATGATTTTTTTAGTTTATATTTGTAAGGTTATTTTTTTAATTGTAATATCGTGTGCGCATAAGAAATGAGAGCAGGAATGAAATGTTTTATACGCAAAACAATGAGGATCGAAGATATCCGAGACTAATATGTAATTTTTTTTAGTTTGGCGAAAAATAAAATGGCTGATAGGCCGATTTTTAGAAAGTGAGTTCTAGCGGTTTGCACAGTTTTAGGCTTTTTGGCGCAATTTACTGAGAGCTTAAGGGAATAGTATTTTTGAAAACAAGTGTATACCCTACTAGCAATTTTGTTCGGGTCTTCACCGGCCACGTAGCCTTGAGCCGATGAGAAGGAATCGGGCCGTTCACTTTGAAAGTGCTCGGATACACGCAGTTCATGTCCCCTCGGACGTGGAGACGTCCGAAGTAGTCTAACCGTTGAGTTTTCATCGGTTTGAACACGGATATAGGGAACCAGCCCGTTCACTTTATGCATCAGGCTGGCCAAATACCAGGGTGAGCATCACTTTTCGATAAGTTCTTATGTGATGCTGACATGCATTTAACCCTTTCCGTCCCTACGATGCAATTCGAATGATAACATTCACAAGTGTTTTACAGATTTCTTTTATCTTTGAAATGTATTTGTCATCGCATTTTTCTTATATGATAATGCAGTGCAGAAGCAATACAGTATAGAAGAAATACACTTTTACTACGCGGCGCATATGCATGCATGTAGGTCGTCGTATACTCCATCTATTTACGTATATAGTCGTACTATATACGTAACTATACTATACGTTAACGTACTATAGTCGTATACTCCATCTACGTATGACGTTATATACGAATGTTACATGTTCGATTTGTTTTAACTAGTCCGAGCGCATAGCGCTCTGAACTAGAAGACGGAAGGTGTATGGTTCAAAACCAGGTCGCATCCGCCGACCTAACCGATCGGAGTTTTCCGTGTTTTCCACTGAAATTTAGCGTAAATACTGGTTAGGACACCTTAGAAAGACCCCCAACGGAGGGCACCCCATCTATAGGCCTAGAACCCCCGTTTAGATAATCGGCCTTAACCCTTTAACACGCAGTGATCCCGCTCTGGGAACACCAAACTCTGACGTTTTGACTGTTGCCAGTCACGAAGAATAGATTTGATTTCTATAAAAATAGTTGCGGGTGACATAGCTCCACGAGAATCCTTTACTTTTTAGCACGTCATTTCCCGTAAAAAAATCGTCAGGATTATTTTTAACAGCACTGACATCTGCTGAAAAATGGAAGAATGCGAAAACAGCTGTATAGATTGCCCAATGCTGAAAAAGGGCAGCCGTTGCCATCGCTCGACTTAACTACCAGCAAGATGGTGGACGATCGAAACGCGCGCTGGCTGTGCGCGCGCACAGCCAGCTGCGTCAAAAAAGGGTCTCTAGATCTGTCGCACGCGATGAACGTTTCGATCGTCCGCCATCTTGCTGGTAGTTAAGTCGAGCGATGGCAACGGCTGCCCTTTTTTTCAGCATTGGGAAAGGGTTACGCCTCAAAGGGTTAATCCCAGAACTCGCTTTAACTGGTATTTTGGTAATGTCTGTACGTAGGCATGCTGCATTTTCGATCTAGTTTGATTAAATTTGAGGGACGTCTGCTCGTATGCATGTATTTATTTACATATATTCTTGTGTAATTCGATTAACTCAAAGAGGAATAGCCGAAGAAATTTCAAATGAATAGTTTATTTACAGAGTTATATAAAAGACTTTCGGTGCATTAAAGTCTATGGACATGCCTTTCACATTAAAAATCCCTGAACTATCTCTGTTTAGCTCTGTTTAGCTCCAAAATATTGCCAACTGTCCCCAAGCTTGGTAAATTTAGGGGCAATATTACAAATTTTGGCACTAAAAATAAGTACGTATCTCGAATAAAAGTAAAAACTGTTAGCCATAGAATATTGAAATTTTGTATTTAAGACTGTCGTAACATTTGGTTCTGCACTTTCATTTTTGATTACAATCCACTGGCTAGGGTCACTATTTGGGTCATGCTTAAAATCACGCCGTTTGTCGCCAAGCTGACGAACAAAAGAAAAATGCCAATTTTTCAGCCAGGAATAAGTTTTCGATGTTGAAATCTCATCCTGGTGATATCTCTTACGCTTAACGAGATACTGAAGTATCGTATTTCAGTTTCCAATATATTTAAATAGAGTGCATCAAGAATGCGAAAGTTTAACAGCCATACAAGAAAATTGTGCAGTTCACATTAGGACTTTTTTTTGTGATAGGAAATCGACTTTCCGAAGTTTCTTGAATTAGCTTACAATTTAAAAAAGATTATTAACCACTGGAACCTATGGAACTAGCTTACAGTTTTGAAAAATAGGTTTTTTAAAAAAAGCATAGACCATAAGACATAAGATCGCTATAATAATTTTTAAAATAAAGTAAATTCCAAAAATTTTTATTGAAATTATTCTACACAAAATATATCATACACATAATTTACAAAAGAAGTATTTTCTTTGAGTTTTGCAGCAGCATATTCAAACATCTTATTTTATGAGCAGCTTCTAGGAAAAAAAGAGAAAATTTTTAGAACTTAATTTACACAAAGAATAGGAAATGCAGAGTAAGTCTGCTTCATATGTTTTTTTACGTAATTTCTATATCAGGGATTTCCAACCTTTATATTACTTCAACTCCCTAGAAAACGTTTCTTTCTGAATAGACCCCTGCGTTTTCCCCAACACATCGGTATCTCGAAAAATTTTCCCAATGCACTCACAAAGACAGCAAAACATTAGGTGAAAGAAATTTTTCATGTGTCCGGCAGTAGAACAGTTGGTTAAGCTCAGTTCCCATTGGAACTCCGAAAGGGAAGCAGCACCTGCTTGGCCGTAGGGAATTAATGCACGAAAAATGTGTTATGACTTCAATGTTTTCGATGTTCAATCCATATCTCTCTTTTGGGGTACCAATTCAGCTCTTATGTCATCCAGCTGTCATCTGAAATTGGTCCAAAATTTAGGAGGGAGACCCGGGATAAGTCGGTATTCCCCTTACTGGTGATCAGCAAAAAGAAAGCTGCCCAATTAAGGTCATTTTCGTTTTATATAAAGGATCTGATCCCGCTCTGCAGTTGGCCTGAGGGTTTCGAAGCAACAATAACAATTTTCATGCTCTGATCACTGTACTTACGTATACTATTTCTAAGCTAATCTAAATTCATCAACGCGGGTTTCGAAGTTTATAAAGCGAAACAAAACAGTCGTTTGAATATCAAATCAATGCTGTACAGCTTCTCATTTCCATAACCCTAAAAATCTGCGCTTTATGCCTTTGGAAACTATCTTGGCGAGTAATCGCATCGTTTGGCTTTTTTATTTTATGGTCAACGGATGCAAATAATTGGTACTTATTTTACCGTCGATAATTCACGCCAACAAGTTTTTTCGCCAAAGGATTGCAATGCACTACATTGTAACAATGAATCTGACGTATTCCACACGCACACGAAATCGCTCTTTTTGGCTGACTGACTGTAAAATACATAAGTACCAAATAGGCTTGTTTTGGTCGGAAGTTTGATTTTTTTATTAGATTCAATGAAGAATTTACCCGTATATTTTAAAACTAAAAAGCGATTAACTGTATGAACTAGTGTAAATTACACACTGTACGCCGTGTAAAGATAGGAAATAGATACTAATAAAAAATAGTGTTATTCCATTAGTGTTATGCAACAGTATCAAGAGAGAAAAAAATAATTACAGAGATTTGAACTTATACTTTACTTATATTAGACAATACTATATTAAAAATGTCAAAAATTTGTTACAAATGATAGTTATACGTACCAATATAGACTAATCACCACCAAAAAACTTCTTCAGTTTTTTTCGTCTCCTATTCTTATGAAAACAAACATGGCGTCTGCCGGTAGATACTCGGATGTTGTCATCGCTTGACTGTTGCATGAACAGAGCGCATGCGCCAATTTTCATCGGCTCAATGCCGCTCGGCCGTTATGCGGGCCGAAATTTCTTTTCAGTTCAGCGTATTTTGATCAAATTTAGGCATATGGCCCGATAACTCAGGCCGGATATCGTTCTGATCATCGTTTTATGGGTACCGGACCGATCAGTGTCTGCCGCACACATAACAATCATCGTTTTTAGATGGGATTCCGTGTCTGGGCCGAGTACCGAATTTCGGTGAGCGATGAGTTGCGATGAATGCCGGTGGTTGGCCGAGCAGAAACTGGGAATTGTTGCTTGTAGGGTAGGTTTTCTTAGAATACAAAATTAAATTTTAACTATCCGTGCAGAAATAATGCAGTTATTAGGGCATTTCAAGCGATGAAGCTTCGGAATTCTCGCCAATTGAGTAGATTGATTTAACTTGGGGGAAATCCGCCAAATTTCAGAAAATCGAAATCTTCGCATTTAGTGCATCGAGGTAACGATGAATAAAACATGTTATAGTTGATAATTTTAAAAATGCGGCTGTATTAAGGGATTCCACTTTTCAAATAAATGCCTGGCGGTCGAACCATTTCCCATTTTGATTGCTGCTAAGTCAATGCTTCGAATGATTCCCTGAAAAAAACTCTTGCAAAATGGCGTATGCTGGCACTTTGGCGAGGCTTAGATTTGAAACTGGATTTTACTTGAGACTATTATATACGTATAATAAGACTGGTTATAGATAAAAATGAATGTTGGTATGTGTGTAGGAGGTTGAAAAACTCCAGCACCGTTTCACCGATCACCATGAAATTTAGTTCACCTAAGTCTTTTATCACGGAGAAGGTTTGTATGCCATCCGTTTTCCTCTAACTTGCCACTAGGTGGCGCAGCAGAACGTCGAATTCTATTCCGTTTAGCCGTTTGCTATGCGAATATCGTCCAACGAATTTCGATGAAATTTGGCACACGCGGATATTAGAACATGGAGAATATTTTTAACTATCCATTTGCTGTAACTTACCGCTAAATAGCGCTGCAACGCATCAACTTCTATACCGTTCGTTCGATCGGCATAAAATTTTTTATACTTACACATTTGAGCACGAAGAATATATTCTAACTGTGTTACTTTTGATGTTACTCACCACTAGATGGCACTGCAATGCATTATTATTTTAATTCGCCACTAGATGACGCTGCAGCAGGCCAAATTTTTGACCATTCAAACGGTGGCTATGAAAATCAGTATACATAGCTATATTAACAATGAGAATATTTTGGCGTTATCCATTTTGCTATAATTCGCCACATGACGGCGCTGTACAAATCATTACTTTAATTAACAACTAGATGGCCCTGCAGTATATCTCTTCTTGACTGTGCGAATGATCGCTATGAAAATAGGTATACATAGATATTTGAACACGTTGAAGAGTTTGGCACGATCCATTTTCCTATAAGTTGACACTAGATGTCGCGTTAACACATGAACTTCAGAACTATTCAGCCGATCGTCGTGAAAATTCGTATACATCGATATCTGAATGCGAAGAATATTTTCGCCGTATCCGTTTTGCTAAAACTCGCCACTAGATTGCGCTACGCCGCATCGCCTTCTGCACCGTAAAAACGATTGCCTTGAAATTCAGTATGCATGATTATTGAACACAATATAACGCGATATGCATTTTGCTATATCTCTTTATTACAATAAATAGTAATCACAACAAATATTAATATCAAAAAGTCCATTCATTCCCGTGCGAAGAATGGGTACTTCAGCTAGTATTAAATAAAATAAAGGGAGTGTACTTGTAAAGTTAATCTTGTCCATGAGTGCTGACAGAAAATTTTAGTCACAGAGAAATGTTATTCCTTGAAACAATGATAATACAGGAGACACTGCAGTGGGAATGAGGAGCGATTCGGTAAAGGACGGTTCTTAACTACAGATTTTGGGATCCCCAGGGCAATAAATGATAATGGGACCTCCTTTTTTTTAATTTTAATCATTTTATTCTATTTGTAGTTTTCTTTAGTCCGTTTATGCCCCATCGACACTTACCTCGCGGCTCCGGGGAACTGGCCTGTAAACCTGGTGCTAGTTTTGGCTCTAGATAAGGGGTATGGATGTATTTATTAATTTGTAGTATATATTTCAATCACTGTAGCTCTTTTTTAGTCTTGTTATAATAAACATTTTTCTAGTTAGGGTCCATTTTTTCTATTATGGCCCACTTTCCTGTTATAAGACCGCTTTCCCTTTTCGCTACACTCTCAGAAAAACTCGTCCTTATACACCAATTTATCCCTCATTTTTCAAAGAATAATTTCCGTACTCTATGGAAACGTAATACTTCCGTAAATTCTTTTTCCCGAAATCTGAAAAAGAGGCAAAAAATCGTTAAATCTGAAAACATTTCTTCGATTGACAGGAGAAGAAAGAAACGGATATTCGTCAAATAGCGGGGATATTCCGTCAGCACTGCGCTGCCAAAAAAAAAAAAATAAATAAAAAAAAATCTGTAAATTGAAGAAACAATTTTGAGAATGCGTCTTTATATACTAATTCCTTCCTTATTTTTCAACGAATAATTTCCGTACTTCTCGAAAACGTTAAATTTCCGTAAATTCTTCCCGAAAATCTGAAGAAGAGGAAAAATTTTTGTTGAATCTGAAGAAGTTTAATCTATTGAGGCGAGAAAAAAAGAAACGGATATTCGTCAAATAACGGAGATCTTCCGTCAGCACTGCTGACAATAAAGTTTTCCTGAATTGAAATAACTTTTGGGAGTGTATGCTTGAGGAACTGGTAATACTGATCTCCCAGGAATAGCTTAATGGACCTCGAAAAGGAGCTTTTGGGAGATGACTGCTTCAGAGTTAAAAATTTACCACTTTGCCACTTTCTACATATTTTTGCTTCAAAACAAAATAAAAGTTGAAAAATTGCATCTTGTTGACAAGTGAGGAAGCATGTGCATGTACTCTATTCTTCTAGAAAGAATTACATTTAGAACTTGTGATAATCGAACATGCAGTGACCTTACTGCTGCGGCAGTTGAGCTGTATAGGATCTTTCGATTACACACTGGAAGAAAAAGTTCCGTTTTGAAGTAATCTGCCATCGAAATCGCGATTTCAAATCAAATTTTCTTATTCAGTGAAAATTCGACGCACTCAATACATCCAATCTTATTGAAAAATATATCTTAATGGAAAAGATTTAATTAACTTAAGTTTCTACGGAACACTTGACAAGTATGGTGTACGCTGAAATTCAATAACATGAAATTAATTTACTGGTTTGACAGACCCTATTTACAGTATTAAATAGCCCCTTTTAAATCAGTACATTGAGGATCCAACTGATCATTTTTCGCATTGACAGTTATGTTGTAATAAACTATAGGCATTTTCAACTAAGCTGGAAACTGTTCAATACTTCGGTTTCTCTCTGTAAATTTGAAACAAAGTTAAGGTATGTTATTAATGCTTGCTATTAAAAATTTCCTTTTAAGAATGAAGCGTGTAACGCTTAATGGCTATTTTACAAATGCACACGCAAAATGGTTTCTTGAATGCTCCACCGGTACCCTGCAATTGGGCAGCGCAGTCGGAAGGTTCCGGTGGAGCATTCAAAGAACCATTTTGGGAAGCAACATCGGTCAAAGAAAAAGCGTTTTTTTCTGTTGGGTCTTTTTAATGATGAGAGGAAACAGCTTAAACATGGATTCAGAAGTGGGTTTAACCCTTTAAATTCCGGTGTCATTGCCTGAGGTCACAAAACACTGACATGTTGACTGTCTTGATTCACAAAGAATAAATTTGATTAAAAAAAAAAAAAATCCTAAGGGGGCATAGTTACACGACAATCCTTTACTTTTTAGCGCAGAATTTCCTGTAAAAGTTGTCAGTTATGAGTAAAATTGATGTCAGAATTACTTTTATCAGTACCGGCATCCCCTAAGAACTGGAGAATATGGTGAAAATGAATTCGATGTAGAAGAACAACTGGATAGACTGCCGGCACAGTCAGCTGTGTCAAAAAGAGCTCTTTAGCTCTGTGGCACGTGATGGGTGATTTTAATCGACGACCATGTTGCTGGTAGTTAAATCGAGCGATGACAATCGCTCTAGCGAATCGGCTGCACTTTTTCAGCTTTGGGAAATGATTGCGCTTCAAATGGTTAAATGCGCTAATAAGGGGTGCGATCGCCCACCCCCATCGCTGCCGCCACTGAACTGAAATAATTGTAACAAGCAAAACAAAACTCAACGGCAAAACAAAAATTTCAATGGCTTTCTCCCCTCTTCTTTTCCAGAAAAGAATCCAGAAGAAGCGACTTCCTCCGATGACGTGGCGATCGTGTTTCGCCCTTACCTGCCTGTGGTGCTTCTGCTGCTCCCCCCTGGCGATCGGTCAGCAGCAGCAGACTGTGACCTTCGGCATGCGCCGACTGGCCTTCTCCACCAACCAGTTCGGAATTGACCTCTACAGGGCCCTCAACGCCAGCGATGCAGAGAACGTGGCCCTGTGCCCCTTCTGCGTCGGATCCTCCCTGGCCATGCTCCTGCTAGGCGCGGAAGGGCCTTCGTCCCTCGCACTCCGGCAGGCCCTCTACCTGTGGGGCCTGGGCCCCAGCCACGAGGTACACCTCGCCTACCGAGATCTGATCGCCCACGTGGGGCTCAACCTGTCCCCCGAGGCCGAGGGGAGCGCCCTTCGCATCGTGCACCACCTGTCCGTGCAGAGGCACTTTGCCGTGCACTATCCCTACCAGCTCATGCTGGAGAGGTAAGGGTCTCTTCGTCTAAAATTCATGAAGTCCCGTTTGATCGGGGAACTTTGCACCTTAACCCATTAGTGCCCAGTCATTTTCAGGACGTTTTCTAATTTATGATGATGCCTGCAGCGATATGAAGTTTCGATATTAATGGAGTATGATGACTGACTATTGCTAGCTTTGTAGATCACGAATAATATAAAAATCTGATGTGTCCAACACATGACTTCCTTGCACGTCCATTAGATCAAAAATATTTTCGACGCACTTCCTCTAAATTTATTTGTTTGAAAGAGATAAAATATCAATAATAGTAAGGTTTAGCGAATTCTAGCCAAATATTTCGATATCGCCAAGCTGAGTTCAATTTGAAAGATTTCCTTCTGACACTTTATTTGGCGATATTTCACCAAAAGCCGACAAACTTGAGATAGTCAGCGAGATTTTGGGGATAGCCAAAGTAGTCATTGACCACAGACTTTCAATGAGTTGATTGCATCTATACACCTCAATGTATTCAAAGTCATTTGGCTCACCATGTAAATAAATTCTCAGTCGATTGCTGTCAAAAAAGATATTGAAAACAGTTAGATATTACAATAGTTCTAAATACAAAGTTAAAAAATCTACGGGTTAAAGTTTTAGAGTTATACAAAATAGGAAATAATTTTTGGCGCCAAATTTGGCGATATTTCGGCGAAACTCGTCAATGTCGACGACATTTGGCGAGATTTTAAGCATAAACCAAACAATGACAGATTATCGCCAAATTTGGCGATATTTCGCCAAAACTCGCCAAGAACGATGACAAATGGCGATACTTTGGGCATGGACCAAATGACTGACTATCGCCAAATTTGGCGATATTTCGCCAAAACTCGCCAAGGTCGAGGACAGACGGCGAGATTTTGGGCATGTACCAAACAATGACTGTCTACAGTTGTATTATAATGAAGATGTCCATAGACATTAAGGTACTGAAATTCTTTTCGGTGGTCCTGTAAATAAACTCTCCAGTAGATTGGAACCAAAAATCGAGATGCACAACTAGATGTTACAACATTCTTATATATGAAATTTCATAATAGTTTTTGAGATTTGAGAGTTAAATATGCACACACGTACACCAAAAGTCGCCAAGCTTGGCGACTTTTGGCATAGTTCTTGAGGGAGGCACGTGACCGTGGTCGGACCATTACCTAACTTATGTGGTAGGACGGTATTGTGCTTGAAATGGATGAATGCCCCTAAAATTGCTATTGACCGTAATGTATTGGAAATCTTTTGAGTGTTCCTGTAGCAGAACTATAAATGATAAAGACACTTTTTTTTAATGGAGAAATTCATTTTCTAACTCTTTACAGCATATATCACTTCTGAGTCGTTTGAAATAGCCCAATACCTCTAAAAAACGCTTTGATGAATTTCGGCCCATAGAGCGTAATGTATTTCGAATCTTTTGGGCGGTCCTGTAGATAAACTATTCAGTCGAATGGAACCGAAAGGGGAGGTGCACAACTAGATGTTACAACAATCCTAAATATAAAGTTTCAACATTCAACGCCTAACAGTTTTTGAGATATGCGAGTTTAATGAATTTCGGCCCATTGAGTGTAATGTATTTCGAATGTTTTGGGCAGTCCTGTAGATAAACTATCCAGTCGAATGGAACCAAAAGGAGAGGTGCACAACTAGATGTTACAACTATCCAAAATATGAAGTTTCGACATTCTACGCCTAATAGCTTTTGAGTTAGGCGAGTTTAATGAATTTCGGCCCATAGAGCGTAATGTATTTCGAATCTTTTGGGCGGTCCTGTACATAAACTATCCATTCGATTGCCACCAAAAGGGGAGGTGCACAACTAGATCATAGAACAATCCTAAATATCAAATCTCAACATTCTACGACCAATAGTTTTTGAGATATGCGAGTTACATACATACGTACGTACGTACAGACGGCATGGAAAAACTGGCCACAGTAGACTCGCCACTGGTCAAAATGAGTTGCAGACGCGTTAATATGATCGTGCATGCTAGCCTACGATGAGATGCATCGAAAAAATTTTTAAATTAAATTTAGAGGTAGTCAAAATCGGTTTTTATGTCGAAATTTGGCCCCCAAAATTTTTCGGGATCACATTACTTCCTTATACTACGTACAAGGAAGTAATAAATTAATCCTTTTTACTTCCTTGTACGTAGTATAAGGAAGTAATGTGATCCCGAAAAATTTTGGGGGCCAACTTTCGACGAGAAAACCGATTTTGACTACCTCTAAATTTAATTTTAAGAATTTTTTCGATGCATCTCATCGTAGGCTAGCATGCACGATCATATTAACGCGTCTGCAACTCATTTTGACCAGCGGCGAGTCTATTGTGGTCAGTTTTTCCATGCCGTCTGTACGTACGTATGTATGTAACTCGCATATCTCAAAAACTATTGGTCGTAGAATGTTGAGATTTGATATTTAGGATTGTTCTATGATCTAGTTGTGCACCTCCCCTTTTGGTCGCAATCGAATGTATAGTTTATGTACAGGACCGCCCAAAAGATTCGAAATACATTACGCTCTATGGGCCGAAATTCATTAAACTCGCATATCTCAAAAACTATTAGGCGTAGAATGTTGAAACTTTATATTTAGGATTGTTCTGACATCTAGTTGTGCACCTCCCCTTTCGGTTCCATTCGACTGGATAGTTTATCTACAGAACCGCCTAAAAGGTTCGAAATACATTACGCTCTATGGGCCGAAATTCATCAAAGCGTTTTTTAGAGGTATTGGGCTGTTTCAAACGACTCAGAAGTGATATATGCTGTAAAGAGTTAGAAAGTGAATTTCTCCATTAAAAAGTTCTTTATCATTTACAGTTCTGCTACAGGAACACTCAAAAGATTTCCAATACATTACGGTCAATGGCAATTTTAGGGGCATTCATCCATTTCAAGCACAATACCGTCCTACCACATAACTATAGGTAATGGTCCGACCACGGTCACGTGCCTCCCTCAAGAACTATGCCAAAAGTCGCCAAGCTTGGCGACTTTTGATGTACGTGTGTGCATATTTAACTCTCAAATCTCAAAAACTATTATGAAATTTCATATATAAGATTGTTGTAAAATCTAGTTGCGCATCTCGATTTTTGGTTCCAATCTACTGGAGTTTCTTTACAGGACCACCGAAAAGAATTTCAGTACTTTAATGTCTATGGACATCTTCAATATAATACAATTGTAGTCAGTCATTGTTTGGTACATGCCCAAAATCTCGCCGTCTGTCCTCGACCTTGGCGAGTTTTGCCGAAATGTCGCCAAATTTGACGATAGTCAGTCATTTGGTCCATGCCCAAAGTATCGCCATTTGTCATCGTTCTTGGCGAGTTTTGGCGAAATATCGCCAAACTTGGCGATAATCTGTCATAGTTGGTCCATGCTTAAAATCTCGCCAAATGCCGTCGACATTGACGAGTTTCGCCGAAATATCGCCAAATTTGGCGCCAAAAATTATTTCGTATTTTGTATAACTCTAAAACTTTAACCCGTAGAATTTTGAACTTTTGTATTTAGCACTGTATTATAATATCTAACTGCTTTCAATATCTTTTTTGACAGCAATCGACTGGGAATTTTTTTACAGGGTGAGCCAAATGACTTTAAATACATTAAGGTGTATGGATGCATTCAATTCATTGAAAGTCTGTGGTCAATGACTACTTTGGCTATCCCCAAAATCTCGCAAACTATCTCAAGTTTGTCGGCTTTTGGTGAAATATCGCCAAATAAAGTGTCAGAAGGAAGTCTTTCAAATTGAACTCAGCTTGGCGATATCGAAATATTTGGCTAGAAATCGCTAAACCTTACTATTATTGATATTTTATCTCTTTCAAATAAATGGGTTTAGAGGAAGTGCGTAAAAAACATTTTTGAATTAATAGACGTGCCAGGAAGTCATGTGTTGGACACATCAGATTTTTTTTTTTTTTTTTTTTTGGAACTAACAGCAAAAACAGTAAAATTTGAGTATCCCCGAAAAAGAATGCTGGGCGTTAATGGGTGGAGGAATAGTCTCAGCATTTTGGTATCCAGTCATCGGTTCTTGAAATGCTAATCATCAGTTTGGGAGGAATCGCAGCGGAAGCCGTGCAAAATTCTTGATCGCATCGGGGTAACTTATCTCGACTCTTCCTTCCGCATGTCCGCTGGGCAGTGGTAGGATAGATCATCGGCACGGAGGAAAGTTGAGCGTGGAGCCGAGGCGATTAACGGCTTTCTTATCCCGAAGAGCTAACCATTCGCAACTTACAGAACCTACGACTTTTTTTGAAACTGTGCACAAGATGAAAAATTGGAAAAATCGAAGCATTACATACTGGCTTGTTTCTTTCTTTTTATGTTTCAATTTACTCATATTTTCATACATGCATGTATTTATTTTTATATACTTAATATCATAAGTGTAGCGTCCCGAAACGTTTTGGGGACTTATAACATATTTTTCGTATTGTAATGAATATTGCCTTCAAAATTTGAGGAAAGGGGGGAATAAATTTTAAATAAATATTAGTGAAATTTTAATATGTAATTAGTACTTGTAAAGGAATCGTAATTTCAAAGTCCATTACTATGCCGTACTCATGGAAACTGAATTTTTGGATACATTCACTAACAGATATCAGACAATATTTTGGACAAAATTTTTTAAGCATATCGCTGTATTGCTTATTTTTTATTTAAATATGTCTAATTTTTAATTTGCAAGTCTTTTTGATGATTTTTTTAGATTTTAATAGATAATGGAGATAAAATTTGCTCAAAAGCTTTGTTGGAATAGATATTTAGCAACAATTAATGAGTCTTTTTAATTATTATTGTAAATTTAAGCAATGAGTATTATTATTAAAGACCGATTGTCTGCTCAAAAGACATTGACTTACGATGAAAATTCCTTTGTGGGATTAAAACTTTTTGGAAATATTAATTAGAATAGACTTCAAGCAGCATTTTCACGATTGGTCTGTGCTCTGAAATCTCACAATTTTGTTATTTTTTATCTTCAACATTCTGGAAGTTGATGCCTCGTGAGAATTTTCTGCTGTTATTATTTGTTATTTCTTGTAATAATATCCCCGTTTACTTTTCCATTTTTCTTCAGCGATATTTATAGAAGGTTTTTATGTTGTTAAGCCATATCACAAGTTCCACAATACTTATTGTTAAAATCGCTAATGGTTCAAAAATAAAAAGACATGAAAAACATTTAATCTACTCATTTGTAAAGACTTAAATCTTGTTCATTTTCCAAAATTAAGAGGACCTATTATTAATATGAGTCAAATAATATGAATGAATTTGAAGCCTCCACCCAACTTGGTAAATCGGCCCTCTTTGATTCTGTGCTCGACAGCTTTCCACAGAGATTAGAGGACCCACGAAATACGATACTCACCATTCTCTATCTCCAGGTACTATAACACAAGCATCCACCCCGTGGATTTCGTACTTGATGCTGAGTACAGTACCCGTTCCATCAACAAGTACTTTGATCGCTTGACTGAAGGAAAGGCGTCGAACATGCTGTCACGTCTTCCGTCGCCCTCGACCAATTTGCTTCTGCTCAGCGCCCTCTACTTCAGGGGAACCCTCGACATGAACATGGGCACCGTGCGAGAGGAAGGGCGAGATCAGGCGCCCTTCACCCTGATGAAGGCGCAAAGGGCCAGGGTCAGGTGAGTACTTCCTTTTTCCCTAAGAGATCCCCATATATAGAGCATTTCGATGTGACGTTTATATGACTTCCTCTGTGAAAGCGGACTGAGCATTCTTCTGCGCAGTTTCTTCCCATTATGTTTCTACAGAGCATTTTGACGTGATGTTTCAATGACGTCATCTTTGTGACAGCCACTTTCTGCACAGATTCTCCTATTGTCTACCTATTGTATTCAACACAGAAAAAGGGTATTAGAAACATCAGTTTAAATTATCCTTAATCACTTCAAAATACTTTTAAAATGTAACTGGAAAATCGAAGTCGAAAGTTTACTTAGCCAATTCAATCCATTACATTTACCCGACAACTTTAATACAGTTTCTGAATGTTAAAATTGGGTTTCTCATATTGAAATTCATTAAGAAAAACGCAGCTTGTCATGCAGAGAGGGCACCCGTTCCAGAGAGACTAGGCTCGTCGAAATGCTCTAGAGGCTAGTAATATCTAAATGTAACATTTACCGATAAAAAACATACCTCCAAACGTCAGACCATTTAAGTGGCATACGGTCATACAACTCAAATGGCTGACAAAATGAAAATTTTTTTTTTTTCTCTCTCTGTGGCTTAAATTTTAATTTAAGACTCTCTTCACAGTAAATATAAATTAAATTCTAATTACATTTTATAGAAGCAATAATTAAGACAGAAAATGGAGCTGTTTGGAGTTTGGCATCAAATGTAGATCGTTAAAACCGCGTAATGCTTCATCTGTGACTTTATTCAAATGTCAAATTTTTGTGAGTGTCATCTCGGTTTAATCTATCACTTTTTGGTTCTTAATAGAACCCAAAAGCTTCTATGTCAATGCTGGGAATTTTTTTGTTTGTTCGTCAATTCTTTTAAGATTCCAGGGTAGCCCATTTAGAGGGTTCGCATAGAAGGGGGGGGCGACCTCTTTCTCTCAAGCCGATAGCATAGTGAACATTTTTAAACATAATGAAATGATTTCAGTTATGCAGTCCAGTCACATTAATGTGACCACCACCTATTTTTGACGTCAATTTGAAATAACCAATCACAGAAAACAGCTGGCAGCGCATTGCAGTGTAGCATATATAAAGAGTGTCCGAGGGAAACGGAAAACATTACAATCGTTGGCGTAATGCAGAAATGGAACGATTTATCCGACGTCTAAAAGGGCACGACCATTGGCTTTCGGGCCAAGGATGGAACAGTTCTGAAATGGCTAATTTTCTAAACTGTTACTGTTCGCGTGTCGCCGTGGTATAAGTATACCGTGCATGACAAAATGGCACTATCTGAAATCAGCGACGTGGCAAATGGGTTGCACCACGAACCATAGATGACAGAAGTGAATGACTGCTGCGGAGATGCGTTCGGACGAATAGACGTGCAACCATTGAGCAATTGACCTCCCAGATGAACCAAGGAGCTACCAACCGTGTCTCCTAAACGGCGGTTCATCGAACGTTGTTGTGTATGGGCCTCTTCAGCCGACGTCTGCTTAATGCACCTATGCTGACTGCTGTTCATCGGCGACGAAGTCTGAAATTTGCACGCCAGTACCGCAACTGGACGACCATTGAGTGGCGACAGGTGGCTTTTTCCGATGAATCACGTTTTATGCTCCATCGGACAGATAGACGTTGACGTATACGGTGTGAAATGTTCGAAAGCAAACACCCTGCAACAGTTGACGGAAGGATCCAAGCTGGAGAAGGGAGCATTTTGGTCTGGAGAATGTTTTCGTGGCATTCTCTGGGTGCACTCATCATTGTCCAAGGCACAATGAATCAACACAAGTATGCTATGCGTCTGTCCTTACGGACCATCTCCACCCCTACATTCGAAATATTTTTCCTCAGGATAATGGCACTTACCAACAGGACAATGCAAGTTGTCATACGGTGGTTCAAAGTGTACGTGAATGGTTCGAAAAACACCACACACACAGGATGAGTTTACTGTACTTCTCTGGGCAGCAAATTTCCCGGACTTAAGCCCAGTCAAGATTCTGTGGGACCACCTTGTTCGGGCCATGGATCCTGAACCGTGTAACCAAGCGCAGCTGGCCACGGCACTGGAGTCGGCATGGCTCGACATCCCAGTGAACACCTTCAAAAACCTAACTGACTCTCTTCCTGCACGTCTCGCAGCGCTCTGCGAAAGGTGGTTATTCTGGCTTTTAACAGGTGGTCACATTAATGTGACTGGACTTTGTGTTTTAGTCCTAAAATGCTTTGCACATCCTAAGAAGCCCCTACGTATTTCCTCTAACTTCGTATGGGCACTCTTGGAAGAAGTGGGGGATAAAACAAGAGGAAATAAGCTGTAATTTTTGAGTTTAATACAAGGAAGATTTCACTGGAAATATTTTGATGGTGTACTTTATATATACAAAAAACAACCTTTAATAACCATTCGATTTCCATGTTTTTCGATTTAGATACGGCACACACGAATACCTCAACTGCACTGCAGTGGAAGTTCCGTTCCGCGGAGGCCTCATCTCGCTGCTAGCCTTACTTCCACGAGATCCTGGGGGCATGAAACTTTTGGAGACTCGACTCAGTGCACAAAGACTCACTGACACCCTCAACAATATGCGCGTCGACACCGTCCATTTCCAGGTAAGGAACGATCTTCTTTCCTACTCTGGAGAATGCTTATAGTAATTCCGTTAATGTCTTACCGAATGCATAAGCTGTAATAATTGTCAATCAACAAAGATGGATTGTGTGCTCATAAGCTACTCCTGGTCGATGATAATGTTATTCCCAACTGTTTAGTTGGGAATAACATTATCATCGACCAGGAGTAATGTAAATAATATTCCCCTGAGGAATCGATCAGGGTCGACTGAGGGTTGATATCATCGACCAGGAGTAAATGTAAATAATATTCCCCTGAGGAAAGAAACTACTTATATCGCGACGTAATGTTTCGTCTGAGCTTGTCATCGAGATTAGCATCTAATATAGTTTTTAAATTTTCACGTGTAAATTGTTCAATCGCAATTGCGATTTAGAAACTATGAGCTGGGTGAAACTATCCCTATAGAGAAACAGGACACGCTTGGAGTAAGAGTTAAAGCAGTGTGACAGCAAATTTTGGAACTTAAAATACTTTCTATAATTTAAATAGTTTAATTTTCAATGTCAAAAAAGGTACCTTCCAACCTTTAAAATGCAATTTGTGTACAAAAACAACCCGATTTCCTATATTTTTGGGCTGAACCCCTTGGCACCACTCATTTCAAGTACGTACGTATATACACCAGCTTTCAGTATACATTTTTGTTATTTCATATTCCACATTAAATGAATTGTACAACTAATTTATTAACTGTATAACTGAGATTACTGTTCTTATTTGCTCCCATTACCCAATGCTGTATGGTTAACCCTTTTTTTGCCACTGTCCTGTACACAGGACACATGTAATGCTTAAAACAAAGATCTGGCTAAAAATGGGTTAAAACGCACTTTACGCCTCCATTGAAGGTAATGCATTTTTATTCTTTTTAGTGCCGCCTTTTAAAACTCTATAAATGCTAACGCCAATAATTTATATTAATTTTGCGGCAGTCTATTGAGACGTAAGTTTGAATGTTAACGGGCAGAAGAAAATAATCCCGAAATCAAAAAATATCTAAACTTTTGTTGTGAAGAACAAAAAAGAAATTGGCAAATGCCTCTGAAATCACATTTTCGCTATCTATTTCAAATATTTTTGAATCTACATTTCAACATGCCCTTTCTTTGAGTTTTATGATTTCTTATTCCTTTAAGCTTTATTCACACTAATAGAAAAAAGTTCTCTAAAAGAAAAATGATGGATGAGCCAATAGACCAAGTTCGCATAAAAAAAAAACTCGTTTTTATTTCCATTGGTTGGGTAGTGTCACTTTTTTTTCAGTCGTATTATTTACTGACGACGTAAAGAAAAATCGTTCTTGGACCTATAAATATTATTTTTTGCATCCCCTTTCATAAAATCCTGGTTCTGAAGGCTGTTTCCAAAGGTCATTTTTTAACATAAAAAAGCTGGCCTTTTAAATATTGTACTCTCAAAATATTTATGTTAAACGGTTGTCGATCTTGATTTATCAGTTCTGAGAAAAAAAAAATGTTATTGCCCTAACGGAAAAATAACTGAAAAAACGTATAATCCTGGAAGAAGTGTTCCAAAAATCGATACTAGAATTCCAAGATGGAAGATGATTGCCACCCACTAAAAATCTGTTGAGTTGTAGGGAATTTAACCCAGGCCCAAGCGGAGCATTCAGACTCATCCTGGAGAGCAATCTTTATCACGGAAGGGGAATCTTCATCGCTGTATCTTTCCAATGGTAAGAGCAAGCATATTAAACCATTGTTAAATACTTAGTGTTTCAGAATTGCACGCATGAAAGCTAGCCCACTATAGCATTAAGTCGTTTCGTTTGCAAATGTTTACCCTTGGTAATCCATTTTCAATATTTTAACTCGTTTCTCCATTTCCGCAGATTATTCCCATGCAGAAATTAAGTTGGCTGTGACATTAAATTTCATGTGATGTAAATGTTACGCCTTCTATGACGTCCCTCCGTGTCAAACACGTGACGTTGCAGAGGGACGTCACAGAGTAATTTATAACTGAATGACGTCCGTATGGGTCATGTGACGTCCATGATGGCCACATGTGAATTTCACAAAAACTACCCCAGGCGGCCATTTGTGCGTCGCCACAGCCTCTCTGAGACAAGCACTTCACTTACAAATACTGTCACATGAAGTCACAAAGTCCAGTATGTACGCATACAACAGTGCTATGCGGATTGCATTATCTCGCGTGTTAATTATATCACCTATCTTGTTTTTGAGAATTGTTTATTGGATTTTACCATGGACTGTTCTAATGTTTAATTAGAGTGATCGTAAAAAAACCTTTACTTACCCTCGCAAAAAAGGCAGAAAAAGTGAATCCTCATAAGTTGCATTTTCTGAACTTAAAATAAGTTCGTGGAAGAATGTAAGACAGCTGTTCTTCAATCTGCCATTGTTCTGAGAAAATGTATCGACTTTAGGAAAAGCGGACGCCCGAGAAAAACCAAGTGCGGATAATCAAATTTAATCGAACTCTACGACAATACGTATTATGTGGTCGGATGTCTTTAACCCTTTCGCGACGGGAAGCGCAAACGCGCGCTTATCGCTGTGGCCGGCAGTCTCTTTCGCAAGTGTCTGTCCAGGGCCGGAGAGTTTTTCGCTATTAAGCCTAAATCCATGAACAGAACAATCAGAATATATTATAGTGTCACTATCACTACTATCCGAATCTGCTTCAGAATCAATATCTCATAATTTCAAATAATTTGCGCCATTTCTGCTATTTCAAACTCTAACACTTTCGAAGATTCGACATTCTAACTGTAAAATGAGAAAAAATCCACGTCTACTAGATCTAATTATCCACTAAAAACTGGACTGCAAACCGAAATACCCAACGCTGTAGCGAAAGTAAAACTCCCTGCTTACTATAAAGAAATACCACGTACGAATTTATAAAGCCGTCATAAAGTATACCATTTAGAAACATTCCTTTCAACTTACGTTTATATTATCAAAAACACGTGTATGTGAGTCATGCTACTCCCATTCTGAGTAGAAGGTCAAATCTACATGTATCTGTAACCGTATGGACATACAATGCAATCTTGTGCCAAAAGTTATAGTTTTTAAAACGTTCCAGGACACTGGCACAACTGTGTGACGGCCGGGGGTGAACGAGCAAACGCTCTGGCACTCCAGTGTGTCGGCCGGGAACTGAGTGCGTTTCTTACTGGCACGTATACGTGACAGTCGGCGCGAAAGGGTTAAATAGTGCTTAAGCTGACATGAGGGACACCAGAGTAAATCTAATTTTATTGAAAAAGATTGTTGGGGATATACGACCATCCGTCTATCACATGTACTTGTTTTTCTTGGAGGACAGCATCTCTTAAAGTTCGTAAATTTTCTTAAAATCTTAAATTTACCGACAGATTATTGATGAACAGCTGTTTTGCTCACGTTAACCCTTGAACTTTACAGAAATTCTACCTTTATGCAGTTCTAGGGCTGGCTGGACTGCGAGACAGAGATTTGCAGTTATTTTGCGAGACGAAACAGGCACATTTTACATTGTGATATAGAGATTTTTGCGAGACGAGACAAAGCTTTTCAGAAATTCGAGACAGCCTATTTTTCATCTCGCGTCCGTCCCTATACAGTTCCCTTTTTCTGTCCTTTTTGCCAAAGAAAAGGTTTATTATTACCAATTACTATATATAATTACACAACATCACATGTCTAAGATAAAGTCCAATAAACAATTGCCAAGAAAAGAGACGGGCACGTTTATTTATCAAAGTAGTATACGCATTACATGCAATTAATGAGACAATGCTATAATTAGCGATATTGATGAAATGTGTTCAAATACTGAAAATCGGCTACTGGTCCTTAAATTGCTCCAGGCATTGTGGTCTTGCAATGCATTTGGTGACCACCAAAGAGATTTCGTTGTTCCACAATAAAAGAAGCGAAGTCGAGACCGAGACCCTGGGTAAAGCATATTTGTACCGGCCTTTCGAAATTCTAATAGGAAGACACGCAGGAGTCAACGGATCACAAAATGAAGGATATCGTTTTCCAAAGATAGAAAATGCAAGCCAAAGATCAGGGTAAGGTCGTTGATAACGAATGGAAGCCAAATAAGGACCTATATTTTTTACAACTTTTTCTGATAATTCTAAAACAATATAATTTAACTAGTCGTCAAGGCGGCCAGCTTCGCCACCTCATACTTAACTGTTCTTAATACTCAGTGCAATGTTGACTAAATTTCTGGACTCATTTCAATTTAGTCAACACTGTACTGAGTATAAAGAACAGTAAGGTATGTTGACTAAATTTCTGGATCCATTTCAAGGCTGCTAACGCTTGGAACTGGGATACAGAAGAGGCCTTGTTCAAAACTAGGCCGCTTCCGCCGATTTAACCGTTCGGAGTTTTCCGTGGTTTTTTCCGAAAACTTCGCATAATTATGGGTTAGGACCCCTTAGAAAGTACCCAGTGAGGGGCAATAACACCCCCCCCCCGGCGTAGATCACTCGTAGATAATTGGCCGTAACCGACATTTCCATTTCTGGACTCATTTGAACGAAAATCGTGTTTCTTAACAGAATTTGTCATTCAATTTACTTAGGTTAGGTTGCTACACATTTTGGGTGTTATCATAAAAGCCGATGTTGAAACAGCAAATGGCTAAAATGTGCTTTAGCCCAATGCATGGTGACATATTTTAGATGGGCGATTAATGCGCCAAGTATTGTAATTTCGGTATTTTAAAGCTATGAAAAAGTCCGAAAGATCTTGCATTTTCGTGTATCCATTATTGTTATTTTGTAATCTAGCTACTGCGGGACATATGCTTGCTCCATTGGACGTCATTTAACTGTTAATTTGGATTTTTGCGTATGCGTTATTGTTATTGCACGAATGTTTACAGAGTTTACATCTAGTTGTTGCCGTTCGCAGCATGGAAATATCGTCGATTTTGGTACCGCATACGTTAGCGTATTATAAAGTAGATGGAAGCACTTCAATCAGACAAGTCGCAACAAACCTTTCATTTAAAATTAAATAACAAAAAAAAAACTGAAATTTGTTGGGAAGTGTTTTTAGAAGCTGCAGATAGTCAAAGACACTGAACGTGAAATTAGTTGAGGACATTACATTATGAAGCCAATTGTTCGCGTAAGTCCCTAAGTGTCCTCTGGGAGCAATAGTAGTTTTAAGCCAAGAAGGCGAGCTGCTCTCAAGATGTATGTTGTCAGTGTCAAAGACGAAAAGCTCGGCTTTTTGAGCGACGGATCGACAGATGAATTCCATAACTTGTGAAGGGCGCGGGTTTTGTTTTCAAAATAAAGCAAAGGGCGATGTGAACCGGAGTCAAAAGGTGTAAACAGACCGAGACTTGGGCGGCATCGTGTTCCGGTTGCCAGACGTTTCGAACAAAACGGGATGAACATCGGAAAAGAAAAATAAAAAGACCATCTCTTTCCAGATCTTGACCTCTCTTTAAAAAGTCTCTTTATGCGAACACAAAAGTTCCGGTGACTAAACATGCTGCGCAACGGGAATTTTTTTAATGAATTTTGGAATTCAGTATTACAAGCGCATAGATGAGAACTTTCTCTCACTTACACCAGAAATAAACTGTTGGCTAAATTCTGAAAATTTAAATTCGAACTTATTTGAGGTTACGCTGTTTAGATTGTGTTGGTGAATGCTTTCAAATGTGCAGCAACAGGACACCTGTCGTCTGATAGCTGATTTCCGAATGACCACGTCCTCGCATTGAGTTTTCTGTCCCACTGATGTTTTTTTTTTATTATTAAATGTGAAAATGTTGTATTTCCATTAATAAAGTCAACTAAAGAGTTATTTAAATAATACATAGTTATAGCTTTCAACATTAAACATTTAATACGATATATAATTGAACTCAAAGCTCAAATCCTTTTTTTTTTTTAATCTTTATATATATGATTGGGCGAAATAGCACCCTAGTGCTAAAAAAAAATAATAAAAAAATAAAAAGCTGCGCGTATGAACAGATATGTGAAGCTCGCTCGAGAACGAACCCTAATCGTTGTAAAACTACAGAATTTCAGTCATAGGTAGTTCGTGCGGTGAGACAAGGGGAACAGCTGCCCTCCCACTTCCAAAAGTAAAAGGGCCTTGCCCTCCACTTTTCAAAGTTCAAAAGTAACGATCCATCGAAAAATTATGGAGGGAAAACCAATACACAAAGGAATACGAGCTAGCAAGAGTTCGCCTCTGGAGGTCATTTAATCAACAATCAATTAGAGACGATCATTTAATCAATAATGCCGTCAAAATCCAAAAAATACAGCCCAACTTTACCCCCCCCCCAAAAAAAAAGTCAACTTTACCACTCTGACACACTCACACTTCTTTTGACCTCTCCCTACCATTTTTTTGGGAGCACCGGCCGCCTATGATATGATGGGAGCCTATGTATGAGTAAGTCTCGCTTTTATCACGCAACATGGAGCAAAAGCTCTCAAACTTTCAATCGACAGCGTTTCTTGCTAAAACTTTGCCGATATAGAGAAATCTAAAACTTAGTTATTTATTGTGGGATCGCAGTTAGCTTGTTTGACATGTTCCAGGTTCTAGAACTTTGACTTTAAAATTGCTCTTTGGAATTTCGCAAATGTTAACATGTATTCAATCGACACCAAATTTGAAAAGGGGTGGATTAACTGGGAGACTTGAGTATGCAATATACTAAAATAGCTACTGCAATAAAATAACAATTAAAGCGTTTAAAACACCGAAATTACGTAGCTAACCTTGGACCATTTTATTAGTGCTTCTGTCTTGTGTGTGTTCAAAATTGAGCCCGAGTCTGGTGTTTTGTTCAGGTGATCTCTCTCCCGAAATAGTATGAGACCAAGAAATGATCATGGATATTTTAAACATTAAAAAATAGTTAAACCCATAAAATATTTTGTCCAAATATGGCCGTGGTAAATTAATCTGAACGGGTTTGGTTAAAAGTTTAGCATAAAATAAGGACTTATTTTTGAGTTAAATCTGTGTCTGAGGATTTTAGAAAAGGGCATGAGTTCATCGTTCACTTCGTTTGTGCCTTGCAGATGCACGTGCATATGAAAATGGGTTTATATCATGAGAGGGCAGCTCCATACCTCCAGAGCTATTTAAAATTAACAATCATCTCTTGTGGTATAAATACTTGTGACTGATGTCTCTTTAATTACTTTCCACAGATGCCGAGAATCGTCATGGGCCGGACACAAGGTCATAATCTGACGCGAGCCCTCTATCATCTGGGACTTGTAGATCTATTCATGCCGGGCCATGCCCATCTTTTCGGCATCAGCCCTTTCGCGTGGCTACACCTGACCGACGTGACGCACGCTACGTTCGTCGAAGTACGAGAAGAGAACGGCCATCCCGTAAGTTCCACCGCAGAAGACGAAGCACCCCTGAGAGTCCTGCTGGACAGGCCCTTCATGTGGTTTGTGATGGACAACGTGGCTGGACTGATCATTGCCATGGGTAAAATGGCTCATCCGGAAGTGGATTCTTCGGCTATGTCGTGAGACTCCAGGAGTACCTTTCGCTATTAAAAAAAAAATAATAATAATGGGCAGGATTATAGCGTGCCTTTCATGTTTCCATCATGCATCAACAAAGTGTAGATAACGACTTTTTGTTTTAAACACAGATTATCGATCTTTTTATAAGTTATTATGTAAAGAAAATCAATGCGCTCTTTTTCTGTTTGAAACTGAAATACGGACACAAGAACTGTATTTAAAAATTTCACTCATGAAATTATAGTAATACATATGCTCAAACTGTTACAGAAATATCTTATGTAAAATAAATTTTTCTATCACTAAAATATTCCTGTCTATCTAAACAATTGATAACGGCCAAAAAGCACATTCAATTCTTTTCATTAATCGCTTGTTAGAACTATCAGGTACTCATTAATAGTTTTAAGATTGAAGCCTTCACCCTAGATTTACAAGTGACGCATCTCAATAATTCGAGTAAATTCTACAGATTTCGATCCCCATTGATAAAGAAGTTTTTGGAAACTGTTGGTGCTAGGGGAGAAATTTTTATATTTTTTTTCCAATTTTCTAGCGCGATTCGCTTTTATTTAAACTGTTCAAGAGCCATTGGGCCATATGTACATTGAGCATGCTATTTTTCAAAGAAGAGCATTTCTTCGGAGACAAAAATTTTGTGTACTCTTTCCTTAACATAGTACAACAATAACACTACAGGGGTCTAATCCAAGAATTTTTTCCAGAGTCCCATTTTTGTGAAAACTGTTTATTTTTGTGAATTTCAATATATATTTTTGTGAACTTTCATACCAATTTTTCTAAATATCACTTATTTTTCTTAAAATAATTTACAAAGCAAATTAAAATACAGGGCAAAATGCCAAAGAGTTGTTTTGATCGATTGTATTTTTGTGAAGCTGTCGTTTTAATCGACTGTAATTTAGTGAAGGGGCAATAAAACGAACCCACAATTCGTCTGCATCGAACCCGACAATGCCTTAACGTAAATTTCGTAGCTAAGTGAAAAAAAAAAATTATCGCAAAAAAGAACAACTTTTGCAAAAACACCAATAGTAGTTAATATAGACCGGTTGAGAACTGATGATGGTAAATCATACTTACCAAAACCGGCCTTGGGATTTAACAACAACTGGTGTTTTTCTAACATTGTGTTCCTTTCTGTGATAATAATGTCACCAAATAACACTACTATTCTCCACGTTTAAAGTTACAATGATTCATTTTGAAAATGCAAAGTATTTTGTAATCGCAAGATTGCGCTAGAAACTAAATGCAGTCCAACCTCTTTAGTACATCACTCTCGGGACCCCTTAAAAATGACTTACTAAGCGGAGTGACTTCTTAAACGGAGTTTATATCAAATGCAAAACGAAATTCTAAATGTTATATGATATGTGATCAGTTAAAGAAATTGTAGGTAAAGACGGTACGTAGTACAGAGGGTGTTCACACATTTTTGTAACGATTTTAATTTTCTCCATGAAGTTAAATATTAATTTGAAGATAAAAATGTCATTGGCATCAAATTGTAATAAGGCTTATTTATCGTCTGCAGCATTAAAAATATTCTTTGCTTTAAAATGACGCTGAAAAATAAACAATGGATCGAAGGCTATATTTTTGCGCCATCCGAAGAGAATTACTCTTATTCAGTTATTAAAAAAAGATGCCAAAATTATGGTTTAATATTTCTACTCGTAAAATAATTGGCATAGTTAATCTGAAAAGAGAAAAAAAAAAAAAGTCAAAGTTTATACTTAACTGGGGAAAAGGCAAAAAATGCATACCCAACAAAGATACGCACACCTCTTATTAAATCTAAAGTCGCATCTCATGTTTTAAAGAAAAATACTACTACCCAAAGAACTATCGCAAAATCTTTAAATATCTCTGTTGGAACTGTGAACATAATTATAAAATCCGATTTATAGTTAATAAAGGCAAAAAAGCACGATGTTCATCGCTTAACGCCGAAACATGTTTCTCATCGTAAGACTATGTGTAGATTGTTGTATGAAAATTATTTGGCGGGTAAAAAATGGAAATATGTAGTTATAATTGATGAAGCTTGGATATATTTATCCGACTGCAATAAAAAAAGATCGATTTACTACCACAAAAGAGGAGAAAAAGACTTAATAAGTTGGTTTAGAGAAAACAACGAAAGTTTTTCTATAGGTTTTATGGTTATTACTGGATTTTCTTATAACGGAAAACTTACAATAAGGAAAGTAGAAAGAAATGTCAAAATTAATTCGGATTACTATCAGAAGTATGTTTTAACACCTATTTTTAAATAAGAAATTCCATCCTTTTATCCAAACAATCTTCACTGTGTTAAGTTCCATCAGGATAAAACTCCAAGCCACAGCTCTAAATCTACTGCTCTATTTTTTGATAAAATGAGAAATGAAATTGGAATTGAAGCTATTCCCTTTAAATACATCCCACCCAAGTCCCCTGACGAGTCTCCCATGGATTACTGTGCATTTGGACTTTTGAAACAAGCTCTTTATAAGCGGCATCCCAAAACATTGGGTGGACTCTGGAAGATTGTGAAGGAGGAGTGGAACAATATCAGCCTTTATGTTTTAAGAAAAGGACTTTTATCTTGGAAATCAAGATGTAATATGATAGTTCAAAGAAAGTGCTATCAGATTGAACACATTAGAAAATAAAATTCTAATATTTATTTCTATATATATCTTTGCAAAATCGTTACAAAAATGTGTGAACACCCTCTGTACTTATAATTTAATTGTACAATCTGTCCTATTTAATCTACCATTGTACAGAAGTCGAAACGAAGAATTGTCTTGGATGAATTCCTAAAATTGGTTAATAAGGCAACCATCTTAGTAAGGAAAAATGCTGAGAGTCATGCTCAACAAAAATTAAGTGCTTTTGGTATAGAGAACCTTGACGGTGAAAAGGGACAGAGCTTGCATATAGCACTCTTAAAAGCGAAGTCTTAAGCTGAGTGGTTGAAGAAATAACGACGCAATAAGCGTAGTACAGTATACGAAAAGACGTATTAAAGGTCTGAACTCCTGAAAGATGATGTAATATGCGGAGTGACGTCTTATTCAGGTGACTTACTAACGAGATTTATCTGTAGTATTGGTCACCAAACCTAATAAGATGGTTGAATCAGAAGAAAATATCAATAACGTTTACAAGTTATTTAATCTTCAAAATGTTGCAAGAAACAATATTTATACAGCAAATAAATTTATACACGAATTGCATTTTAAAAATTACAAACAATAACACAAAAATATGTCAGCAGTTAACTTATAACCACTTTTGAACAACAATATATAATGTGTAGGCTTTTCTGTGGAAGACTTGGAAAAATCTATTGTTCACTTCTCTTTAACAGGCACAGTTCAAGTTTAAACACAGTTTGACTTTTAAGCGTTCATAAAGCCAAGTTGGTGTTAAAATTAAATTTATTAAATAATTTGTGTAAAACACATAAACAGACATACATTTTACCAGAAGCTTTAGTACCAGATCACGAGCGCTAATCAGTCCGTTTCAACCTATCCGAAATTTGGATTTCTATAAACAAAATTATAAAAATCAAGTTACTTGATGAGATTTTCCACTTTTAAGATACTCCTTCTCTACGAAATGTTTCAGTTTGTAAACATTGGGCTCAAAGGGAAAACATTTTTTTTTTTTTTCCCGCGAAATGTGTAGTTTATAAAGTGTGTTTTACACAAAGTCATTTAATTCAACATATAAAGCTTATTCTGGCACACTAACTGAATACAACATGAAATATTGTTTCTATGTCTATCTGCGAATAATGATAGTTGATGTCTGTAAATTTCGCATAATAAAAGCAATATAAAGGGTATCCATAACCAATATCTCAACTTTTCAAGGCTATTTAATGAACGTGCTATAGAGAAAACAAATTTTCGTAAACCATTCGTCTACAGCCAATAAACCATAACATTTATTGGCAGAAGAGATAGAATCGTGCTTTAACAAGTCCCTTTGCGTTCATCTGGCTTAATTTGCCTTTTGAACAATTTATAGACGTATATAAAAAGTTCAATGGCTCCCTCTGAAAATTCAGCATGGAGTCGGCCTGGTTATGACCGTGCTGAGTTTAAGCTTCCAAGTGTTAATTTTGATTTTCTTTTCTTTCAGTAGCCTGCGAATTTAGGATATCCATTTTTTGAGGGGCTCACATTGAACCTAATACCTAATTATACTAACTCCGTTGGATTTAAATTTTCAAATGCTATTTTTGATTGCTGATGAAAAAAAAAAATAAGTACAAACTCTTTTTTTCTTTTAATTGTCCTGCAAAGTTGAGATATTCGTTTATGTGCAGCCTGCATTACAATAAATGGTTTTTCACATCCTTCTTTTCAGAAATTTTGAAGTTAGGGTTAAAGTTAACAAGTCCGTTGGCTTGCAATAAAATTCTACACCGCTTAGTTATTATTTGTAAATTACATTATTCTTGGTTTCTTAAGATAACAACTAAAATAAATGTGCAAAATATTACATGGTTATACAGAGCTAAAGTCCTTCAAACGTGAATATATAGCCAAAATACATTACATACATATACACACATACACGTGTATCGTGATAACACACAGAGATAACATATATACAATGACAACCTATTATAATTTTGCCGATAGGCCACGGCTTATATCTGGGGGAAGACTTTGCATTTCTGTAGTTTACAGACATGAAAGATGTTTATTCACATGCACTGCTGCAGTATATATTTTGAGAGGTTAATTTGTAGAGCCAAAACCCAAATTTCAATTTTGGCGGATTTGCGTTTACATCAGAACTACTTAAAAAAACAAAAAAAAAGAAAAAAAAAAAAAGAGAGAGAGATTACATTGTAGAGCGTTTCGCAGGTATATCAGTACGCTCATTCGCCGATAATCTCCGAGATAACTTTTATAATAAAAAGAGTTCGACCTGTGATCTTGCACGTTTCACAAATTCTTACAAGATTATTAAAATCAGCAAGAGATTTTGACACATTCGAACGCTCTTAATACAACTGAAGTGCAAACCCTCAAAAAAGTATTAGCGTGTTAAGTCACACTTCTACGCTGTTTCGTGTAATCGAACTTCATAAAAAACTAATCATGTAGTTTTAAAAAAAATTCTTTCAAGTTGTGTTTTTTTTTAATTATTTCGCAAAATTAAAACAGCAGGTATGACTTTCATTCGAACACTTTTCCGTGTGGGTTTATTTAAAAAAAAAAAAAAAAAGCGCAAATAATTTTCATAATTTATGTTCAGATTTAAAAATTCATATTGCCAATTATTCTTTCAATGTCAATTTTTTTCCCATAAAAAAATATTGCTATTATTTTCAATCTGAACCAATAACTTTCTCAGAATAAAACACACTTGTTGAGCACTTTTAGATTTTTTTTTTTTTTCGTCTAACAAGATTATTAATATTAAGTAAGTCGTTTAACTTATACCCTTTCTTGAAAAGTGAATTTGTACAACTATTATGAGAAATAAATTATTCAATGCATCTTTTTAAAAAACACTGAAAGGAAATATTAAAGCTTATTTTTTAAAATATTATACATATGACTAACATAAAAATAAACTTAATTTGAAAGGGTCTTGATTTATATATTATGTATAGATAAATTTAAAATTCAATAGCAATCCAGAAATGTCCGATTTCTATTTTCGTCGGGAGAATAGTAAAATTAATTTATATAACTACAAGTAACTTAAAGCTTTCAAAAAATTCTGGTGTAACTTTAAAACTGGGAAAACAACAGAGAGGAGAGAGAAAAAAAATAGCAAAAGAAAGCAAGACACATAAATTAAATAATTGAAGATACTACGTTAAATATTTAAAATCAATGATAGCCATATATTTATTTTACTGAGAATTTAACTAATAAAAACATATTTTAGATCAATTAAAAATACATTTTATTATTTTGATTCAAAAAACGTGAAGATAATACGAAAATTTCATGCTTGGCTACAATATATTTTGGCAAGACCATGAAACCATACCTCTAAAACCCCAAGAAAGATTCTGTAACAAATCTAGAAATGTTTATAAAGAAAAAAATTAAAAATAGTCTAATGATCAGCTTGATGGTTTGCATGTATTTAATTAAAATACAATTTTTAATCGGTGGGCATAACGTTTCAGCGGTCATTTTGTTCACATCACATAAAATTAGAAATTGCTTGGATTCAACTTCCGAGAGCCATAATTAAAACTGCTACTTTGTACAGAGTCTAATTAACATTGTTCCTGAAACTGAAATCACATTTACCATTGTTGCTGATGGTGAAGGCTGAATCAGAATTGTTCTTGAAGTTGGTATCTCAGAATCAGATTCAGTCTTTGTTCGTGTTGAAGTCACAACCAGTCGTCAGAATTACTGCTAGAACTATATTTAGAGTTATTTAAAATTTTGTTGAAACTGGAATCACGGTTAGATGTGAACCAAAATTGTATACAAAGCCACAACTAAAATTATGCTTAAAAACTGATAGACAATCAGAACGACCGATGGTACTTCATCCAGAATTAATGTATATTACTATTAGCAACACATTTAAATTAATATGTAAAAGTAAGACCGCCAGTTTATATTAAAATTTTGCCAAAAGCTACAGTCAGAATTTTATTGAAGAAGCTCTGTTCAGTCAACAAAATTTCTGTTGAAGCTGGAAATAAAGCTATAATTAGAGTTAGTTATATTTTAAAAGATGGAGCCTCAACATGCATCATATTTCAAATTAGCACCGATTCTGAAAGAGGCAAAATTCCATCTATTAATGTCAAGGCCAATCACACAAATAAAATTGCTGCTGGAGAGAGTTTATTCAAGAATACATTGTTGAAGCTAAAAATGGAATTGCTATACGAAAGAACCAGATCTGAAGTCATAATCACAATTAGTATGGAAGACAGAGCTTGAGGCAACTTAAAAATGGCTTGGACCGAAGTCAGAGCTTCATAATTCCGCAGTTCTGATTACAGATGAATGCTAATGTTCAGTGACATGATATATGAAAAGTACAGGATCCTCACAAAAATATCCAGAGTTTCTTTGTTTGATACATTGAAATCTCGTAGCACAACAGAGGCCCTGCAACTCCTTTTGAACCATAAGAAATGTGCAAGGATATCCTTACACAATGGCACTTTGCATTAGAGATGTACATAAGGAGTAGGACTTCACGTAGACTGTTCAGCCCCACATACAGAATAAAAAATCATATATATATATATTTTTTAATATAACAATTATGCCTTTTAGCATAAAGCCCCCCCCCCCATACACAAGCATATCAAATCTACAATGCATTATGTTGACAAATGGCTACAGTGGCAAATTCACTTCTTCCAAGCTAAAAAGTTACAGCCATATGGAAACATTCTGCATTTAAAAAAAGTATTTTGTAACAAAATAAAATTTAATTAAGAAGTTGTGAAAATTTATGGTTTGATTTTTAAAATATTTTTTGATGTTTTCTTTTTTAAGGAAAATTAATATGTATACTTACATATTTTTAAAAAAAAGATTTTTTAAAAATCATGCATTGCAGGGTTAAAAGATGTCTGTGTACGCCACTGCTTTGCACTATATATCTTTCCCCAACCACTTTAATTGACTGCAGTAGGTTGATTTAGCTAATGAAATTACAGTACCCACATTTAAGATAAACATCACAGAGTTACTTACATAAATAAAAATTGCATATACATTTAGTTGAAACATCACATTAATTTGGACACATAGACAAAGATAATAATACAAGATGATAAAAATAAGTAATCAAATTAAACATTAAAAGAAAAAAAATGTTTGAAAGAAATATCCTCGATGTTCTTGTTAATTTAATAAACAGTTCTTTCAGAAATGCAAGTGCCACTCCTTTTAGAGGAGACTGTACTTGGCATATATAATAAAATAAAATTTTAATTGATTGTTTGTTTTCTTCTTACATATTGAGTATTTTGATTCCTTTTTCTCTTTCAGAAAGATATGCATCAAAATTGTTAGGGCTTATTTTTTCAAGATCCACAGTATCAGAAATGTGAAAGTCAGAATAAAATATTTATTATTTTGTTACTACTTTAAGAAATAAAAAAATCTCTGTCTAATGATATATATCGCAGTACGTTATAATACAAGTTATTTTGGAAAACATTAGCTGTCCAACAACAGATCATCTATTTTCCACATAATGCATATTTTATATTCTCAAATATTTTATTTGACATTCTTTTTTACTGTCACATATTTGAACATTTATATATATATATATATATATATATATATATATATATATATATATATATATATATATATATATATATATATATATATAAATTACATATTGCAGTAGAGGGATACAGTGGCAGATTTAGAGGTGTGGAGGTCCTGGGGCAACAAAGGAGTGTTGGCCCATTATTATTTCTCAAGCAAGTTAACAATTTTTTCAACAACCAGTGTGTCATTTCTTGAGTATATAATAGTGTGATGATTTGTGATAGTTTCTTGCAAATATACACATGATTTATCAGATCAAAGATTAATATTAACCATTTTGCCAAAAATTCGAAACGTGCTTTGGAATTTTCAAAATGAAAAATTAATGGGAAAGTCAGAGAATTGGTCTTTAATTGTCAGAATTTTATTAAAAGAAATTATTTTGAATATCGTTAGGAAATTTTACTTTAAAATGTCTATTGTGGGGGCCCCTGTCTTGTGGAGGCCCCAGGGCTGCAGTCCCAGTTGCCCTCCCCTAAATCTGGCCCTGAAGCAATACCATAAACAGTATAATTAAATGATGTTGGCCAATATTATTTTGTAATAAAACAGATCAAATAGCCTGGAAGCAGTGGACAAATTGTCCATTAATGAAGCAGTGTAGTAAACTGTTTAGTGTATAGTTCAATTACATAATATATGTAGCATGACCAGGGGTGCAACTAGGGGCAGGCCCTGATTACTGCAAGTGTAAGAGGACATATGCTCCAGGCCCCCAAATTTGAGGGGGCCGGGGGCCTTAAATTTTTACAGACTGTAAATTCAGTTTAAGTTTTCACTTCAATATAGTAAATGGGTATTTTTTTTTCAGTTGTAAATTTACAAATTTCAAATAATATTTTTTTTTTTTCATTTGAATTCTATCTTTCCATAGAAGAAACATCACAGCAGATTAACAATTTCTGCCCAAAAGAAAAGTGATAACTAGGGTGGTTGCAAGATTTTGAGTAACTATGCAGTAAGTTGCAAGACTTATTGAAGTTTTTTAGTCTAAAAACAGACCACTGGTAGAGGATTTTTGAATTGCTACCCAGAAAGAATGAGGCACCAATAAGAATTTGGCATTTACACTAATATTATGAAAAAATCAGTTTTTGAGTTGTATTTGTTAAGACTTCAATTTTAATAACGCTTATTTCATAATGTTTAAAATGCTCACAGACATTCTCATTAATCTAGTATTATATTTCATGTTGAATAACTTAATTAGAATATAAATTTGTATGAGAACACAGGGCAAGATGCATAAAAACAATTGTCAGAGGCACTAAGAAAATGTTGGGAGGGATCCCTACAATCCAAACTTCTGCTCCAGCTCCCAGTTTTTCATAATGGGCCTGACTACGAGGTAGCCAGGGTCATAGCCATGGGAGACTGAGCCCCTCCCAAAATTTAGATTTTTGTTAATTGCATGTCAATAATCAAGTTGTTTTGAGAGAAATTCTACCTTTTTCACCTTTTGGAAATTCTGCAAAATTTTGTTAAGGCTGTTTGCCTGTAGGGTCTAAATAGGACATGTGGCCTGGATGACAAAATTAGTCATGTTCCATAAGAAAGGGCTAGGCCTAAAAATTTTTCTCCAGATGGCATAAACTCTAATTGTGGCACTGTGCATGACTTTTGACTATGTGAAAAAATTAACATATTATGACATAAAATCAAAATTACAGAGATATAGGTTTACTTGAAAATGCTTAACATGAAAAATCAGTTAACACAAAATGATATAGCGGTCTGGGCGTTAACTATGCAATATAATAAATCTTTTAACACAAAAATATATTTCGGTCCCCTTATTTTTTGTTAAATGTTTTCCACTGTATTTAGAGTACCTTTTAGTTATGAAACTTTAAAAATCAGTTCTTAAACCTATAATCATACACAAAACTTTCTGATGTGCAATTCCTTTAGTAATATGTTACACACCCCCCCCCCTCAGGCCTAGTTGCCACAACCTAGCAAAAAATTTCAAAAATAATATCAATGTAAGATTTAAATTCTGATATTTTATTTTGGTACTTCATAATGCTACTTCTATCGAGTTTAGTGTTACAGACTTAAAAAATTTTGTAAACAATAATAGGTTTGTTATAAGTGTTATACAGCTAAAAATAAAAAACATATGGTACAAGTTGCAAAAAGATATTGTGAATTTTTTCAAATCTTCTACATTTATTTGAATTATCATTTTTATGAAGGACATAAATTAAATGAATTTTTAAAACAGCAGCTTCAAATATGTTTACAGTCAATGCTCAATAATTTGCAAATGCTCATGATTTACTTTTATACTGATATTAAATAGAAAACACATACAATCCTCCTTTTACACAAGTAGTTACATTCTATGCAATATCAGGTAAAAAAAAAAATATACTTAAATAAAGATTGTTGGAGGGTAGGTTTCCTTATATAAAATAACTCGGCATACAGTTGATGCTCGCTTTTATGAACCTTTTTTTACAAACCAGCAAAAGTCCTTAATGCAAAGACTATTTTATTGTTCGATTTTACAAACTATTTGGGTGAACCTACAGGTTAAAAAAAACGAGTATTTACTGTATTTTTAAAAAATATCATTATTGTTCATTTTTTAAAATTTCCTTTAAAAAGTATTTTAAAAATCTTTTAAAAGATTATTCACTATCAGACCTCAGATGTATCCATTCACATATATTTTGTATGATGTCATTTCATAAGTTGAGATATCAAGATCCTGTGTGATATTTCTTTCTAGAATTTTTAGGTTTATTCACTTTGAACAAAAATTTGGTTATTTATCGCTTTCCCCAAATTCTTTGTATAACTCCATATTGAACTATGCAAATGATATACTATTTATTTTAAAGTAATTTTTTCTTCTTCACCAAATTTAAGTTTAGTGCACAATTTTTACTTTGCTCAAAATTACTTGAAAAGACTCTATGCTATAGAATTTATCTATTTTCACAAGACTTTTTTGATCTTGGGTTAAACCTCTATTGAGTCAATGCATAATGATTTTTTAAAGTTTGAAACTACATTGCTTTTTCAAGTACAGTGACCTCTCAGTAATGCGTTGTCTCTTTTATGCACGAATTTTGAAAGGTCCCGTCACGAGGAATAAAATAATGATATAGGTCTCTCACTTGAATTTAAAAAGTTAAACTAAATTTTATATTTAAATATTTTTAAAAATAATATTACTCATTTTAACTTAATATTATTAAGCATTTCTTTTTGTTTTTTCTCTCATAACTTAGATGGCAAGTTAGAAAATATGAATCTCACAGTTATACGCAATTTTAAGTTGGTCCTTTGAAATGTGTATAAGTGAGTGGTCAGTGTATTTTTTTTACCTTTTGCTAAATTAATAAAGAATCACATAAGTATATATGATTATGATGCCAACTATCATTAGTGATACTAACAAGAATGAGGAATTTCTGAAAAATCTTAAAAAGTCAAGGCTATCTTACCACTTGCCAATAGACGCAACATGGACTTATAATTTATGATACAATAACAAGACATGACAAAAATTTTGCAATCTGATTAGATTATTTATCCCCTGGGGTATGTTTGATGACTCTGTTGCATCATGCACTTGCTTTGCCTAAGTAATGGATGATGAGTATGTTCTTCATTCAACTAGGAAAAAAATTAAACAAGCACATTTTTTTGTGGCAAGAGTGATTTGTAACAGTTGTAGGAAGACATTTCTTCCAGTCAGGAATGCAATTTAGTCACTTTCAGGCCAGATTTGGCCATATCTGTTAAAATTGCAAGAACGTCTTCAAATAAATAAATATATGAACTACAATGCAGATTAACAAAAATTATTTAAGTATAGATGCTGTAATATTAAATATATTACTTTAATTAATACAGGGTATGTATGGCATTATTTTACTAATACCACATACCAAATGACTGCATTTTACTACTATTTGACAACCAACTACTATTATTACTATTAGGTTGTAACGAAAGTTTCCCGCCACCGTAAACATCGTCAGAAAACAGTTCACGTTGGCGTATTTGCTCATATTTTGTCAAACGATTTTTGGCATTTGAAAGAAAGAGACTTACTTTATAACACTGTGTTATGAAATCTGTAAAAAATATAGTTATCATTAAGTACAAGGTGTGTCAAATGGAACTATCACTCTAGAGGATTGGAACCATCATTTACTTCCAGTCGTGTTGCAAAAAGTCAGCTGCAGAATATCAACGAAAAATGAGTACAGCTTTAAATACTATTGTTGCATCACGTGACACTGTGCAGGTTTGGTACCGAAAGATCAAAAAGAGTTATCTAAGGAGTTAGAAGTTAGTTTGGACTATATTCCGTATACGGTGCTTTGTTTACATGTCAATGGTTTGTTTACAAATCATTGGCGAACAATCTGACGCGAGAGTGAGCGATGCACCGCCAACTGCCGGTGGTAGTTGTGACTGGCAACCATAAAGAATACGTGTTTCGTCAGGTTTGGGAATTTGAAATTGTTTGCGTTATTGATGGAAGGGAATGAAATGTGTTATGTTAATATAAGAAAAGAATTTGTGGGTGTTTGTTAGAAATATAGTACGTTATAAGCCGGTGGGTGTTGGGGACATTTCTGAGCGGTTATTTACCAAAAAAATAGAGGTAAGTGTTCTTTTTTAACGAATCTTTCGATGTTTAAGGTTTTTAATGTGAATTTTAAATTGATATTTGAAGTGTTTATGTTTTCGTAAGTGCTATTTACGTGCTATTCTAATCATACTGACTTTATAAGAGGTGTACAACTAGGTTGTTTAATCCACCGATGTTTTTTTGAGTTGAAAACGGGCCAGTGTTTGCCCAGTTTACATTAGCTGTACAACTAGGTTGCTGAATCCACTGAGGTTTTTTTAGTAAAAAACGGTCCACTGGTTGCATAGTTTACATAGCTGTACAACTAGGTTGCTGAATCCACTGAGGTTTTTTTAAGTAAAAAACGGTCCACTGGTTGCATAGTTTACATAGCTGTACAACTAGGTTGCTGAATCCACTGAGGTTTTTTTAGTTAAAAACGGTCCACTGGTTGCATAGTTTACATAGCTGCACAGCTAGGTTGCTGAATCCACTGAGGTTTTTTTAGTTAAAAACGGGCCACTGGTTGCCTAGTTTAGATAGCTGTACAGCTAGGTTGCTGAATCCACTGAGGTTTTTTTAGTTAAAAACGGACCACTGGTTGCCTAGTTTAGATAGCTGTACAACTAGGTTGCTGAATCCACTGAGGTTTTTTTAGTTAAAAACAGACCACTGGTTGCCTAGTTTAGATAGCTGTACAACTAGGTTGCTGAATCCACTGGGGTTTTTTTAGTTAAAAACGGACCACTGGTTGCCTAGAATGACTAGTAAACATGGCGACTGTCGCCATGTTTACATGGGGTGGGCACCGGCTTGTATGATTTTACCGTTAGTTTTTCAAGCAGATTTGGCAGAAAACTTTCGTTACAACCTGATACTTTATACAAATTATTACTTTAAAAGCTTCAATTTTTAGCAGTTCTAAAAATCTACGTAATTTACTTGCTGGGACACTGGATAACTCACTCACATATATAGCAAACAGCTCCACCGCTGAATATTAAACAATTTCATACAAAAAAAAAATTCTGATCAAGGGAGGTATCTCCAGCACATTGAAATCTATTTGGTGTAAAAACATTCAGCATATGCATCTGCAAAATATGCGAAAGGCATATCTTCTGCTGTGTTTGTCATCAGTTTAACAAGCTCTTAACATTAAAATTGTCTTTAAGGGATCGCACTGAAGCCTGATAAAAGTGGGTCACAAAGGCCCATTATCTTGGGGAACATGGGTGTTTACATATGTAAAACCCATAATGAGCATATTTTCTATACCACAGTCTACAAAATTTGGGTCAATTACTCAAAAATCTGAGTAAATGCAATCCTGGTCTTTAATAAATACATCTACATGCTATAAGTTATCAGATTCTGATTTGCTAGAAATCGCTCACAAGTAAGTAAAAAAAAAAAAAAAAGAAAAAGAAAGACTAAATTTTTTGTCTAAAGTAGAATGAAAACTATATAAATATGGACAAAAATACTTCAACTTTAACCGCAGCAGTTTTCTGAAAACAATATTAAAAATCTCTCTCCTTCTATATGTATACATTTTTTTCCTGTCACCATCAGCATTTGCACATAACTTAAAAATATTATTTCCTCTTTTGCTCATGCTAAGTTTAATAACTGCAATACATTCTTCTTTGGAACAAAAAGAAATTGTTCAGAAACTAGCAACCAAAATTGTTTTTACTGAAAAATGTTTATTTAGCTGTATGCATGAAAAAACAACCATTAATATTCTCTTATAAATAATCCTTCTTTATTTAAAAACTATGAAACTTCAACAGATATTTTTCAAAAGAATTATTTTTGAAATTAAGTAGTTTGAAGAACTGATTTGTGCGATTACATTTTTGTAAGTAGGAGTAGAGTAAAACCAATCATTTTCAATCAGTGAGGGCCATTGATAAAATCAAAAAGGAAATAGTAATAGCTATTCATCTAAAAGAGCAAATATAAGCAGAATAGGTAATAAAAAACATACTGGAGCTGAAATTTAAAAAATTAATAATAATATTTTAATTGGTTCCCTAAAATCAATGCTTGTGTATTTATGACATAATGTATAGCTGATACTTCCTACAATCAAACAAAATAAATCAACAAGCTATAACTTTTAATGGATCTTCGAAACTTTATGAAATGAAAAATGTATATATACACTAAAACCTGTTTTAAAGGAATCAAAACAGACTAAAACACTTTTCTGCTATATGCAGGTTTTCACAAAAATTAGGTTCATTCAATAGTATTATAGTTATTATATATATTCAATGGACCGCAATTTCATAGGACAACGAAATACTTCTTTTAAAGTCAGTCTCTACTCAGAACAAATTGAAAGAATTTTCTGAGTAGAAGCATGTTAAAATTGTAGAAAATATTAATGTATGCAATCCATATTTTATAGTGCAAGTCAAGTAAAAAACCAAATTCCTCCATTTTTATTTATTTTTTGTGTGGGCTTTTAATATTTTTAAATCCTTTTATTATTTGGCAAATCAATGTAACTTTATAAAGAGAAGGAGGGGGAGGGGAGGGAATCTGGCATTTCCTTTCTAGCATAGGTTTGTAAACACTTAATTATACAGCACTATTTTAATAAAATACAGACTTTATGGCTAGATCTTAAATAGCAACTCATTTTAATTTTGCTTATGACAGCAAGTTATTATTGGTATTAAGAAATTGTGATTTTACAAACTTAAAAATATAAATTTATAAGCACTTGCATTTCTGCTTATTCATATATAATATTATTATACAATATTGGTTTTACTTGTATAAATCCTAAGAATAATTTTCTTTAAAAAAATATATAACATTTAAAATTTAGAAGTAGGATAATTTGAGGTATAGAAATCTGTAATGCACTAAATAATAGCTACTTAACATATATATATATATTTGTTGTGTATTTTAATCAAAAAAATGGAATTAGATGTCAGCTAACACTGAATTCAATCGATCTAAAAATACATCTGCATGCTTTGACTCAAATATTAGTGCAGTTCTGATTCTTAATGTTTTCACTCCACTACCACCACAATGAACTCCTTTCTTATGTAATTCTTTGACTACTTTATCTCTAACCTCAGGAGTAGCAAAATCCATAGCTGCAAATGTCCCCCGGCCACGAGCATTGAAAATCTTACTGGGATATTTCAGCTGCAAGCCCAATAAGTTCTTTAACAGATAGTCACCAGTTGTCTCCATGTTCTTTAATAGGTTTTGCTTCTTTATGACCTCGACGACAGCTTGAAGGAGTACCATTTTGGATGGATCTCCCAGCCAAGTGTTGAAGATTCGGTATGATTCTCTGGGACGAAATTCTTCCCTGTAGAAGTAACCGCCTGTCAAAAGTTTCTTGCTGAATGTAACAACATCAGGGGGCACTTCCAGTCCCCAGAACTCATGAGCCCAGAATTTACCAGTCGGACCTCCACCAGTCTGCACTTCATCACAAATGAAAGCAACACCTTTGTCCAAGCACAGCTTCCTCAACTTGCGAAAATAGTTGTCAGATGCGTGGTTGTCTCCACCTTCAGCTTGTATCGGCTCCACAATCAATCCAGCTACTGGAGATCCCTTTTTCTTATAGGTCTCTATTAAATCCTCCACATGAGCCAGAGATCTTGAATCTTCGGCAGCATTTTCCCTTTCAAATTCCTCTAACGGGTATTTGTACTTGGGAAAATCAGCAATAGGCCAATCAAATGATGGCACATCTAATTTGTGGATAGGTTTCGAATGGGTCGTTGCCAAAGCACCAAATGTACGACCATGGAAACCTCCCATAAATGACATGATACTGAGGTTTGCAGCACCAGGTGATTGATTTATCATGCAAGACTGAAGTTCCTCTTGGGAAGGTGGCTTGCCGCCTCGTTCTTTGTACTTGTACCAAAAGCAAACAGCTTTAAATGCGTTTTCGTTAGAACAAGACCCGCATGCCATAGTCTGAATTTCCTTAAGACCCGGCGGAGCAATGGACAACAAGCTTTGGTTTAATTTCTCAACAAAATCAGTTGGCGGTAATATTCCCAAAGCCGGGCGATTTACAAAGCAGTCGATATTGGCAGGATTTTTCACAGCTTCCAAAAGAGAAGGATGATTATAACCTAATGGCAAGGATGAAATCTGATTGTAAACATCGAGGAATACATTGTCGTCGGCATCGCACATGTAGTTACCAATAGATTTACCGTAGTTGATAAAAAGCTGAACTGCAGCAGGACTTTGAATATAGCTCAGAGATTTTTTCAAAGATAAAGACTTGGGACCAGGAATATCTGAAGTAACTACTCTCGGGCCATCGGGTTCAGCGAGCGTATTTTGAGTAGTTGAAAGACTTAAGTTTTTGTAACTTCCCAGGCATTTAAAATTTGTCAACACTTTCCGCTTTAAAACAGTAATCGAGGCATATCTGCTTCCGCGAAATACCAGCGATGTTGCAGCCATTTGTTCTGCTGTGCTAAATAAATGCACTATCCTAGCAGAACGTGAACAAATTGAAGAGAATACAACACTCACACACTATCTATCGGAGCAGACAACATTCACGAAAACAATCTGCCTAAAGCCAAAAGTTATTCTTCTTTCAAAGTTTATTGCCAATATGAACTACAGATGGCGCTATACTTTGTAAATAAACTGTTTTGTGCGTTCACAAAAAAGTTTCTGAATCTTTGAGATTCAGAACAAGTATAAAGTGACCCGAGTAAGAAAGTAAGAATGTACTTTCCGCGCATGACGTCACGGGTGGTCTTTGATCTGCCACGAGCGCCAGTTTATAAATATGGTGGATACTCAAAAAATGTTATTAAATGAATCATTAAATATAAATACTTAAACTAATTAAAAATATTGTACTACAAAAGGAACGGAAAGTTTTTAATAAATATTTGTATTATTCCAAATGCAAGAAACTTAAAATTAACCCTATGAGGTACTATTTATACGGTCCCCAAATATAGATCTTTTTTATTATTTTGGCCCCATAAACACTTTGACTTCTTGGGGACTCGAAAAGTACCCTAAATTTAAAGATTTGTACTTTTTCCCTGGAAGTTTCCATTTAGTTTATTTCTTTCAGAAAAAAACTTAAGAAAAAAAATAAAACAACTGAAAGCGCCTTCTACTCCGGAAAACAATGAAATTCGATCTCTGAAAACGTTTGTTGTCTCTGCCTGCGTAGCGTGTACATTCGATAAAGTATTCGACCATGATCCAAATTTCCCATTTCAGTTTTGTTAATGAGTATAATCCCTTTTCATCAAGAATGATGCTTTACATATGAAATTGACGTACGAAATTTTTCTTGTATTCGAATACTTTTTTTAGAGGGTGTACAAAGTTTCATGAAAGTTATTACAAAATGAACCAATGTAAAAAAGCAATGCCGTCTGAAAAATACAAATACTCTGCCAAGAGTTAAATTTTGAATAAATTGCAATATTTCAACATGATGATCCTTTCATATTTCTGGTTTAAATAAATATTTATAAATGAATGAAATACTTCCATTAATTTTTTGAAATAAGAATACACAACTGATATAAAAAGGTATTAGAGTTCATTTTTAAGAATCAAAGTCAGTCAAGATTTAAAGTATGGGTATACTGGTGTAGTACATGGTAATATGTTGTGTCCTCGAATATGTCCCCAAGAATATTTTCTTGTGTCCCCAAATTTTCCTTCTATTCGAGGACAATGCTTGATTTGTCTCCAAAATACTGTTTAGAAATATGGACAGGCGCCTGGAGCCTGGTATGCCACTTCTTGCTCTGATTGGCTCTTCGCGTCAAGTGACTTCTGTAGAGCTCTGATTGGTGCTCTCCCTGCTGCCTGAATTTACTGTCTGAGGAGCGTGTTTCAGAATGGGAGGAAGGAAGGAACGTTTCAGATATATTTGGCAATTTATTGCGCTTTGCAATGTGCGTTTTCAGTCTATAAAATATGTTATTACTACATATTCGCAGAACATTATTATTATTTTTTTTATTTATAAAAGTTCTTATCTGATCAGTGCCGTATCTAAGTTGGGGAGAGGGGGTATAGGGGACGACCCCCCCCCCCCAGAAAAAAAAAATTAATGTGTATTAGTTTCAAAAAATTCTTTTCTTAGTACTGCTTTTTTTCTCTCAATCTTTTTTTTTTGTGTATTGGTTTTATTCCACATAATGAATCATTGAAATATTACATACAATCAGTTTTAAATCATAAATAACTTAATTACAGATTTATTAACTTCATTATGTAATTAATTAATTACACATTTAAACTCATTAAGCCAGTTAATTTGTCTGTTACAGTCAAAAGAAGAATTGATAAACAAGCACTACTAAGAAAAGAATTTTTTGAAACTAATACACATTAATTTTTTGGGGGGGGTCGTCCCCTATACCCCCCTCTCCCCAACTTAGATACGGCACTGATCAGATAAGAACTTTTATAAATAAAAAAAATAATAATAATGTTCTGCGAATAAATATGAAGTAATAACATATTTTATAGACTGAAAACGCACATTGCAAAGCGCAATAAATTGCCAAATATATCTGAAACGTTCCTTCCTTCCTCCCATTCTGAAATACGCTTCTCAGACAGTAAATTCAGGCAGCAGGGAGAGCACCAATCAGAGCTCTACAGAAGTCACTTGACGCGAAGAGCCAATCAGAGCAAGAAGTGGCATACCAGGCTCCACCTGGCATACCACGCAAACGTTGGGTTCGCGGGGCACTTTGGGCAGACGTATGATATCCGGCCAACGGTAAGTAACAACCGTTGCGTTCAGTTCCAGACAGAGCGAAGGCGCAATAAAAGCAATTCGCTCCCCCCCCCCCCGAGGAAATTAAGCTGGTACTGCATAAAATGGCAAATTGGACGAACATTTTTAAAAAAATCTTAATTATAGATAACCCTCCAAAAAAAAGTATTCGAGCAAGAGCTAAATTTCCTATTTTATATTTGCGAATAATAATTGAGTTTACTTGACGGAAATATTGAAAGTCATATTTTTACGTAGCCTAATTCATATTCTATGATAAATAATTTTTAATATACGAAACCAACGTAGGAAATTTCTCTCTTGCTCGAATACTTTTTTTGGAGGGTGTACATATACCGGGTGATTCAAAATAGATGTTACGGCGATTATTTTTTAAACCGTATGTGATCGAAACATACTTCCAATTAGAAAAGTTCGTCAAATTAAGAGTAGCTTTCAGATATGGCATTTTATTACTGGGGGCTGTATACATATTAAAATACGAAATTTAATTTTTATACGGTCCCTCCTTTACTACCCATTATATTCAGAAGAATGTTGCTCTTTGCCTAAGAAAAATAATAAAACAAATCCAGTGTCTCTAAGTGAAATAGTTAGAGAGAAAATAAATTTTGAAAATAATGACTTACACCACTTTACCTACTGTGTTGGCGTCAGTTTTCAGGCGAAAAAATCTTTACTTTAGGGGACCAACTATGTGTTGATAAAAGATAAATAAAGATCCCATTGTTGGGAAAAGCGATTAAATGCGTCCAAATGTGGGAAATTAACAGATACAGCTTTACCTAAAATGATCGGTACTGCTTTATGAAATTAGCGATAATGCAGTTTTTACAGTAGCGGATCCAGGGGAGGGGCTAGGGGGCTTCAGCCCCCCCCAAAAGAGATTGCTCAAGGGCAAAATTCTGCTTTATTATACACTTTAAATAGCTAAAATGATCATATTTTATTACTTAGCCCCTCCCAAAAGCCTAATACATTGGTTTAGACTAAAATTTTGATTTAAAGTACATTTTAATTGGGTGAAATAAGCTTTTTTTAAAAATTTAGCCCCTCCCAAAAAAAATTTCTGGATCCGCTACTGAGTTTTTAGGGGGGGGGGGCATCCACTTCACACTTCTAGAGAAGGATTTTTTAAGTGTAAAGGAGAATGGCCAAATAATGGAGATAGGAAATTGGTTCATATTTTGTCTGAGTTTCTTCTAAGAGAGAAACTCTTTCCTCCATTTCTTCTTGGCCCTGCTTAATTTCTTCTAAATTTTCTTGGGTTTTTTCTATCTTCTGCTGCAACTTTTCTTGATTTTTTTCTATTTTCTCCAACCCAGTTTTCATCTCTTCTTGTCCAGCTTACATTTTCTTCTCTAAATCGGCTTTCATCTGTTCTTGTCTGGATTTCATCTCTTTTTTTTATCTCATCTTGTCCGGCTTCAATTTTTTTCTCTAAATCGGCTTGTCCGGATTTCATCTCTTATATCATATCAGTTTTCATCTCCTCTATCAGTTTTTTAAGCTCTTCCATTTTTCTTGTCCACACCATGCACTGGAGAATTAAAGTCTTTCTTTAGAACCCCGATTCTCACAATAAATGTTGCAGACAGGCGCGTAGCCAGGAAAATTTTTCGGGGGAGGATATGAACTTATATGTGTATAAATAGACGGAATTTCATCACTAATCCAAAAATTTCGGGGGGGGGGGGTATATCCCGATATCCCCCCCCTGGCTACGCCTCTGGTTGCAGAAACACTCTGTTTGTTTCCGGGGTTCGTCGTTCTAAAGTCCAGTTGGTGTAGAAAGTTCTAGTAAAAAGTCCACTGGTCAGGATGGAAAACAACTTTATTGCTTCTAGAACTTCGTAGAACAATCAGCTGTACAAAATTCACAAGCACAATCAATCAGTAATGCGCTTTTAACAGTCCGCTTAGATCGGAAGCTCTCACAAATGCTGTAATTCTCACACAAAATAAAACATTTCCACAGGTAAAATTCAGTGGAAATATACTAGGGATAACGCTAATACTCCCTCAAGACTCAACAGTGAAGAATTTACACACAGCACTTTAAAAACAGCTTCGAAAATGCAAGCGGAAAACACCGCTTCTATTACAAAGCAAAGCGCCTTTCACCTCGGCCGATGGATCCGCGGCCCGGATCCGCGGGCACGGGATCCCGTGCACTGAACGGGAGCTCACTCACACACTGCACTGGGGCTGCTGAAGCGCGCCGGTATTTATAGAGGAGGCAGAAGCTACGGGTAGCTTCCCGAAAAGTCTATTTCTCGAAGATTATACATAAAGCGGGAATTTCGGTTACGTCATAGAAGAGAAATGTTAGGTTTTTATGTGATTTTACTGCAGCAAAAGCAGCTTTACAGGCCCCATTGGAAAAAACGCGCCAAATGACCAAAATGACGCCAAGCTTGGCGACTTTTGGCGCTAAAAATAAGTCCCCAAAAGTGAAGTCACCGAAGTCCTAGGACGAATATTTCCCGAGATTTCTAGAAACCCCATAGAAAAACAAGGGGAAAACCGAAACCTCCGTATCTCCGGTTCTAGTGGACCGATTTTGATGCAACAAAAAGCAAAGTTTAACTAGTTGAAACGTAGAATACGAATTTTCGACTGTTTTAAGCCCCAGAACAGCAGGTTGCCCCGAAAATTCGTAACAGTATGTGCTTATCAAGAAAGTGTAACAAATCAGGGTCGTAAATTGCTTTGTCTCCTCAGCTTTCTTGTTCCTGGATGACTATTGATCAAAGACTACAGTGCATTCGTTATTCATACACATAGACCACCTATTACGTTACCTACTAACATGCAGTACTTCAGTCATAAATGTTCCCGAGTGGCTATTCCAGGAAATGTGGGGAGAATTGAATGCCCAAAAGTGGTTTTTTCCTTGGTCACTCGCTTTCTTTCCTTCTGTCGTTGTACTTGTTTAACGAAAAGAACTATTTGAGAGTAGAGCATCGTAATCACTTCGATGAGACCTTTCTATCTATAATAAGCTTAGGTTTGCAGTCATGGACGCGGGCAGCATAGGGCAAGGGGGCAATGCCCCCCCCCCTGGATTTTTGTATGCAGTGTTTTCCCTTGCTCTTTTGCTTTTTCCAACATGGTAACCATACGTTAAAGTAGTCTTTGTCCTCCCCGGGAAATATTCTTCCGGCGCCCATGTTCCGTACAATATCCGCAACATGCGGCCGTACATTGTCCTGCTGAAACGCAGCATTTCGCAGATCCCGAATTAAAGTTAGAGCCACGAGCTTTAACAAATCAGAAATGTAACGGTCACTCTTCAAAGTGCAGTCAGTGCGAAGAAGGAGAGACAGACCAATGGCGCCCCATACCATCTCTCTAGGAGATGGGCTGGTACGATGATGTAAAATCCACGCTGGCAATGAGCTTTCTCCAGGATGCCTCCAAATACGGATTCGAGCATATCATGATGCTGTAAAAATAATTTGGATTCGTCTGAAAAAAAAACGACTTCAAGCCATTGCTGCGTTCACTGCATCGAAGTTCTTCGCTGATCATAACATTGAAAGCTCTTCTGTCTATGATGTAGACTAGATAAAGCCATGGTCGCCAACCAAGCCACTAATGCTGTTGCAAACGTTGTCTAAGTGTTACTGCAAACACTTATCCTGCAAACGACCTCATTTCTTGACTCAGAACTTTTGACGTGGTTGTACGATCCATTAAGGCCATGCGGATCATGTCTGTTTCCCCTGATGTTAGTGATAGAGGGCCATTGAGATCCAGCATGGTGTTCCGTATGACCGTCCTGAACCCATTGATCCCCTATTCTGCAGACAGTCATGCGATCTCCACCGACGTGAGCAGAAATATCACAATACAACAAATTGCAATCCCATAGGCTACAGCTGGACCTTTATCTAAGTCAGACAGGCGCTAGTAAGCATCACCCTTCTTACACGAGGCATCACAACGCTCATTAATACTTATTAATTATAAAATCTAGCCTTTTTGGTTGAGAAAAACTACCAGCATTCCACTGCAGGATGGCCAGATCAAAAATCTTCGAGAAGCATTGTTGCATGCCAGAAAGTTACAGATCTCATAGCCGTCGAACGTTTCCAGGGTACACCACGTGGTATCTATAGTGGTACCCCAATAAATATATGCAGAATCATGAGAAATCAATTGGCTGATGAACTGGCTAAAAAAGTAGCCTCCGTACAACAAGTCAATAACAAGCCCGCCCCTTTTTCAATCTTTAAACGTGTTTTTAAAAGAAAAGCCTTCACTGATTTATGCATACAACTAATGAAAGAATTTATAACAAAAAAGTGGAAGGATCGCGATCCCGAATGGATTCTTGACTGGCCACGCCACGAGGACGTGGCCCTGTTCCGACTTTTCACGGAACATGACTGTCCCAGCAAACACACACAGGTTCTCTGAACGTCTATTAACGTTCAGAAGACGTTCAGAAAACGTCTTCTGAACGTTAATAGACGTTCAGAGAACCTGTGTGTGTTCGCTGGGGTCTCGCCGCCCACTCGCACAGGTTCGAACTGGCTTCTGATCCATATTGTACCATATGTCGAGGACAATTTGCTATGGATGGCAGCCAAATTATCAACTACAGTGCTCTCCGCTGAACAACCATCGCTGTCCGATACTGGGAAGAAAGATGTCGATTAAGGAAACGACTATTTTATGATTATATACTTTTTAGATTGATATTTTTGTAAAACCCTTCTGCTATTGTTGGAAATAAAAAAATTATAAAAAATCAGAAAATTATAATTAACTACGGATAATTGATTTCTGCAGCCAACGAACCTTAAGTGATAAGTGTATTTACTGTCGACCTTTAAAGGGTTCAAGACAAGGGCAAAGGAATACCTGCAAGGGCCATGCCCTCTCTAAAACCTCTTTTTGGAAACAGGGGCTCTAATTTGCCCTGTTCGTTTAAACGAACATTCGGATTTCTGACGTCATCCGAACTTATCCGTGCCATAGTCCAACCAAACGAAATTCGTACATTTTGGCATCTTGTCAGTACGTGGTAGATTATCGATTTTTCTGTTAGGGTACGGGTGACATCAATATTTTGTCACAAATCCGAACGTCCTCTTAAACGAACGTGGTAGATTAGAGCCCCCAAACATCGAACTTAAATTTAAAAAAATCAAAATGTATAAATTCTGCACTTTATAAAGACAAAAAGCATCCAAAAGGGGTAGGGGTTCACGCGACAACGCAATTGGAAGATCGAAGTATGAGATAAACTATTTATCACACGGACGTCAGTGACAAAAAAGAGGTAACCTTAGATTACCATAAGTAAAGTGTTGAAAAAGTAATGAAAGACCTGAGAATTTAAAAAAAAAATCCTAGACTTGTGGTGCAGTAATATAGAAATCACGAGGGTTGTTCGCAAAGTATGTTTCACACGATTAATAAAAAGGAAGAAAATGTTATTTCCTGGAAAAATTATTGAAAAAGATACAGCAATATTTCAGCTACTTCTCAACATAAGAATAACCTGAACTGTAACACTTGTTGTCCCATGGGATGTTTTTGTAGTCCAGTGTCATAGAAGTCTGCCGCTTGAGAAAGCAGCCAGAGTGTCACAGTTGCTTGTAGTATTTGTGAAAAAGTAATGCTAGGATAAGAATTTCTTCAGGTGCCAGTCACTGGAAGCATAGGTTACCTATCTTAGTCTACCTTCGAGGTTCAGTGTGTGGGAACGTGCAGAGAATTATTTGTGTAGCTGTAACTAATTTGCCCTGCACAAAAATTGGAGAGCTGTTCTGAAAACCTTTCTGTTTTCTGTGTATAAAATTAATATAAGCTCAAAAAATTGAATTCATTTTAGTAATAATCTTTTAAATAACTCTATACTTTTCTCCTTTTTGACAAAGCTTTTTCAGTTGTTGGGATGATGGCGCTATTTGCGGAGTTTCAGATGCATGTGTCAAAGAAAGTACAGCGCAGCACTTCCTATGGACATTGCTTTTGTTGTTGTTATTGTGAACACGTACATCGGATTTGTGTGCTTGTCTCGAGCCCACTTATAAATCCTCATCAGAAGGACAACACAAGGGGGGTGCCCTCGGTGGGAGTCTTTCTAAGCGGTCCTAACCCGTATTTACGCTGTTTCGGAGAAAACCACGGAAAACTCCGAACGGTTAGGTCGACGGACGCGCGATGGGACCAGAACCAACGCTCCCTTGAGAGGAAGCCGCGGCGCTTACTTGTGACTTCACACCGATTAGGTAAAGCAAAGCGTTTCCATTGGGTTTCTCCTCTCTCCTGCGCCACGGGAGAGAGGAGAACCCAATGGAAACGCTTTGCTTTACCAACTCAGTGTGACGTCACAAGTAAGCGCCGCGGCTTTCCTCTCTAGGGGGCGTTGCCAGAACTCGGGACCTTCACACTTCGCCCGTCTACCATTTTCAGTGAAATAATCACCGTGCCATGGTGAGGCCTATGGAAATTTTGTTGTTGCTGTTGTTGTATTTGGAACATTTATTCTTCGGATTTTTGTACTTGCTTTTAAGAAATCGCTTATAAATCCTCTTCGAATAAAGTGGACAACACCATTGGTGCGTTCGTAAACGACAAAATCGCTGCACGAGTTTTCGGTGGAAACTGGAATGCGTGTGTTTAGTGCTATCAGTTTCTTTTGCCTTTACGAACAACTTCAGTTTATTTAGTTTCACCGACTAGGAGACGTGTTTGTTTACATTTCACGTTTGTTGTTACTTTTGCTGAGGAGAGTTTTTAGTACATACTCAATATAAAATCAACAGGATTTTTAAAAGAAGGAATGGCCATCACTGAAGTGCACAGATCAAATTTTAGAAATTTCAACTTAAACTTGCGTTTTTTCAAATATTTAGCATGAGAAGTTCAAATTTAGCTAATAAATCAACATCAATCTCAACGCTAAAAATATGCATTTGAATTTACTAAAATGAAAAATACAAGAAAATGATTACCTTTGAAAAATTCTGTATCTTCGTTGCAATTTCTAGCAGCTTCAGCAAACGTATTTTTTTTTAAAATTATTTGTTAGAGGCGATTGGGACCTTTAGCCTGGGTCAGCGAACGTAAGGTGCTGTAAAATACTTTTAATAACAATTACCATGCAACATACTTTTCGTAACTATGGACGCTATTTCATCTCGTGCAGCAAGTGTGTCCTCTCAATAACTGGATGAACCTGCTCCGTGCTCAGTTTACTTAGCTTGAAACTAACCGCACTCAGTTTTGCATGTGGACGCTCTAGTTTATAAGCCGAATGCACTCAGTTTCCTTTACGAACACCAACACCTTAGAACGAATACGAACGTTTACGAATACGGCCAATGATAGTTTTGACAATCCCGAATTGCGAAACAAAAGATGGGGATATTTTAAAAATTTAATGCTCTTCTCAAATATGCTTCTATATATTCGATACTTACGTATTATCCCGGCGGTCCGCCAAGACAAGCAATTTTTTACCACGATAAATGCCGGGCACTTGAAATTGTTGATGGTTTGGAATACGACTGGCAACAGTTTGCCAGAAAATTTGACGAAAAAGTAGTTTGGCGGAAGTGACCGCCTGGATAATACGTAAGTACCATATATTCAACTAAAGCAAACATTCTCATTGATATTTTTTTCAATTGGGAAGAAATAACTATTTTTATAAAATTTTTGTCCCCGATTTTTGTTTTACATTTTGTGTCAAATTGAAAAAGACTTCTGAAATTAGTAAATGTCTCCGAAATTTGAGGACATTTGGTCGCCTTATCCCATGGGTACCCATAACGGGAGTCAAGGTAGGACACTTGCCCCCTCCTAGAATTTTAGGATATTGTCCCGTAATATAAACAAAATTAGATCATACGGCAAAATCAGAGCTTAAATTGTTAACAGTTTGAAATTTCCCCCCCCCCCTGGAATTTTTTTTTGTTTGCCCCCCCCCCTCTAGAAAAATTGCTATGGGCGCACATGCCTTAGCCCACGACTATCCAGAACCATTGTATAGGCTTTGCTATTCAAACTTGTGGTTCCGTTCCGCCCAGTATGAATCTCCCTGTGAGAGAGAGGTGTGAGACACCCACTGGAGGGGCCGACCCGAAGGTTTACGGCATAAAATTAAGGTGACCAGATTTTTGTAGTCAGAATCGGGGACTGGCTCGGAATCGGGGACATGTCCCCGATTCTGACATCAAAACTGGGGACATTTATAATTAATGCAATAATTAACAGTAATTTAATTGAAAAACAATGCAATAATTAAAATTTGTCCCCAGTTCCATCTTTACATTCTGGGGACAATTTGAAAAACGTTCTGAAAATGGGGACTGTCCCCGGAAATTGGGGACGTTTGGTCACCTTACATAAAATCCCTGCAGGGGAATCTCCCTGTAGGCGATTAGCGTGAAGGAGGACAGGTCTTACCCTCTAAGCCACAACTCCTAGGTCAGTGTGAATCCTCGAACTCAGTTTTCGATCACGGAGGCTGTGGACTGTGTATCGGAGCTGTCTGAGCTGTGTGATGAGGATTTCCTTTTCCTACTTAACGCTGTAAACAGTAAAAAGCTACAAAGCCAAAATGTTTCCTGAATGCTTTAAAACTGTCTGAAAATTAGCGACAAATTGCTAATGGCTTGTTAAAATATAATCTGTAAACATTCTAGCCTCTGTGGCTGGATAATTATGCTTCAGGTATTTATGTTTGTTCATCGAAAAAACGCTTGCAATATTGCCCCTTCGATTTTTTTATTATATATTGTAGTATTTCATTATTATAGTATGCTATTTATATATCATTTCTTTCAAGCTAAATTTTGTTTTTAAATATTACTCCTTAATCCCTATTCAGCTATTATTGAATGGTTAAATGCTGTTTAAATGTATTAAAACGCCAAAGATATTTTCATGGTTGTTATTTAAACTGCTGCTTTCAAGTATTAATGCTTTCTCTTATATCATCTTGATATCTAATACTTGTTCAATGTGTTTTACAATAAAATTTGCATACATTCTTTTTTTCAGAATGCAGGGGGAAAATATCGAAGAGAAACTTTCTTCTCCACCTCCATCGAAACTGAGCAGTCCTACTACAGAAGCTTTAGAAACGGCAATATTAAAAGTATTCTTGAATTCCGGAAGCTGCGTCATTGTAAAATTTGCTGTAGATACTTTGGTCAAGGTAATTTTGTATTAAGTAATCTTAATGTTGATTCTTAAATTGGCGTGGTTTTTGCTTTTATATTCTTATTTAAAGTGGATTGATTCAACTTTAAATCTTGAAATATGTTATTATTATTTTACAGTGTATTTGTAGTTATGTACATGAAATAAACAAGATTTTCAGTAGCTGAAGTTGTATGTTATATTATAGGTGCCCATGAGGAGGGAGGGGGGGGTGCAGGGAAGGGCATTTGGCCCTCTTTAGATTTTTAGTTAATGTCTTATGATGCAAACACAATTGCATCACTAAGTTGAATCAGAACTGAAATTGTTACTTGTTTGAAGTTTACCGCTTCCCCCCTAAAAAATATTGAATGGGTGCTAATGGTGCCAGCTAATCCATAAAATTTGTTCCACCAGAAAAGTCCCTACTTTTGTTATAACAATTACTTTAAAAGAACATTGTTAAGAAGGTCTTAACCATTTTTTTGTGAAAATTGTTCATAGAAAAAACTGTACTTTTCTCTTTAGTGAGCCCCTCCCATATTTGCAATTTTTTTTTTTTTGCTAAGTAGCTACTTTTTTTTTTTTTTTTTTGCCATGTACATGTTTGAACAAAACACCCACTTGTTTATTTGGCCGTCATTTGTCAATCCAAAACTTTGTTGTATCTTCCTCATTTATTATTGTATCTTCCTCATTTCATTCCTTCCTTTCCATTTAAACAATGAACCAACATGAATGTGTTAAATGGTTAAACTCTCACTGCCTGCAACATAGACTAGTTTTGGCTGAGATTCGGTATGTTAAGAACAGTAGAAGTTCATTGGGACACAGGAGTGCAATTAATCAAGGGCAGCATGCTTTTGCGGTATTTTACGGATCTTTAATCCATCAAAATATGTATATTAAAACCTTTATTAAAATTTAATTATAGTTCTAAAATGTAGATATAAGACTCTTTTTTTGACTTTGAGGAGACATCAGTTGGATTTATGTGCCCATCCAGAGTGTTGGATCCAACTACTTTTCTAAGGGGGTAGGCTCGCATTCTGATTCGTTATGCTGTGCTCCTTGCACCACTAAAAAAGTACAAGATTGGTGGTGGCGCCATCTTTTGAGACAGTTATTACTAAATAAATTTGACATTTTTTGTTGAAGATTGACTAAAAAAAAATTTTTTTTTTTTAAATATAGTAAATGCTGTTCCCGGTATAAATGCCGCACTTAAGATTTTTTAACTTTTATTCTCGTAAACGCCACAGTGTTTCTTCCATAAATTATGGTATTCGAGTAAGAGCCGTATTCCCTAATTAGTTTTGTAAAAAACACAAAATTTAAAAGAAATATTAGAATTTATTGTTGTGTGGCATTATTCGCTTTTACAGAGAATAAAATTTTAAATATGAAGCTGACATGGGACTTGCACTCGAATACTTTTTTGAAAGGGTGAAAGTCGTAAGGCTACTTACGGTTTAATTTCTAACACAAAATGATAATATGAAAATTTTAGAGGGTTGATTTTAATCATAGTTTGACCCGGTTGATGTAAACACTGACACTGCTCTAAAATAAATTATTTAAATTAGAGGTCATTCATGAATATCAATATCAGTTTTTACGTAATTTCCCCCACCTGTTTTGATATCTGTAACATACTCAAGCCAAATAAGATGTCCTTGCGCCAATTTTTTAAATAAAAATTAAAGGCATGTCTTTTAAGCGTGAAATCTATATCAACAACTAGATTTTCTCCAACGATATCAAAAGCCTATATATATGCACAAGGTGATTCGCTACCAGACTGACAAAATTGCACGGGGTGTAGGAGGTACAGAGACGATTCAGAATCACTAAGTAATGCAGGATTGGAAACGTTGTCTTCATGTACCTGTTATAATCACTTTAGAAGAAGTGTTCAAGTGATAGTGAACTTTCCAACCATGGTTTTTCAAATACAAATCCCTGTTTCACCGATTGCACTTATAAAAATTGTTATTTTCGAATTGTTTCTTTCATTACATTTATGAAATTATTTCAGGAAATCCCATTATTTATGAAATTTGGTTAAGAAACTAGGTGCACACTTACACTTCTTCCAAATTGATTATTAACAGGTACATGGAACGACATTTCCGATCCTGCACTGCTATGTGATTCTGAACCTTCTCTGTACTCCTTACATCCCCTGCAAGTTTGTCAGTCTGATAGGGAATTACCCTGTCTATATATGAATGAACTCTTTTTCGAATTTACACAGCGAGAAAATATATTTATAAAACTGAAGTAAAATTATAGCCTACCTCTCTACATCTGTTTTTTGCAATCTTTGCAAATAGCGCATTTTCTGTTAGGGGCACTAAATCAAAATATTTTAAGAGGAGACGACTGCCCTGTTAAACTGTCATCTAACATTTCGTAATCCGTAATTTCACCCACATTTGATGATGGTAATCTATATTTATCGATGGTTACCCCCCCCCCTAAAAAAAAAAAAAATTCGAAAACAGTCGTGCAAACAAATGGGCCAATGAAACGACACCTCTCATCTCATTACCAAAATTAAGATTCTGGAATGGTATTGCACTTGTTTTCTTCTTAAAAGCGAAGTATCTGTGGGAAATGGATGAAAGTATCAGGAACTGATACTTTTCCGATCCTTTTAAAATATGAAAGAACTGATACAGATACCTAAAAAAATAGTAGGTATCGATGCCAATACTGTCGATTACCCATACTATTGGTCGATCCCTGCTATTTGATCATTCCCAACACTGCACCACTCACTTAATGGGACATTTCCAAATCAATTTTTTTAGATGCCATATTCTAGAAATAAAAGAAATGCATCTAACAAGAGGAGAGTAAAGGATCAAATGTTAAACATTTAATTTCATGCAGATGATTATTTTGAACAACTGTGACAAAGAAGCTTTGTCTGCTTATGTGTACAAAATTTCATCAAAAGTGGACAATTGTTTGTAAACTGATGGGCTATTGTTAAGATTTCGTTGATTTCTATTTATTGATCTATTTCTCTATTATTGATATTCAGTAGACTCAGTCTTAACCGGATCTCCACTTTAACCGTCCGTAATTGATTTAACTGTAATGATAATAATAGTAATATAAGTTTAAAAATTTACAAAACTTACAGCCACAGTAGAAACGACAGACTATTATCAACTTTGTGTTGAGATTAAAATGTATTAGAGGTATGAATAGTAATAAAAGTAGTAATTAAAAAAACACACCCCAAAAAGTAATTAAAAATTAAAGTAGTAATTAAAAAAAATGAAATAGTAATTAAAAAAAACATGTGAACTCTGCCATGTGAGAGCCATCCCTGACTTAACGTCCATATGAGCTAATACAAATATTAAAACAAAACTAATTTTTTAACATATAATCTGCTGAAGTATGTATGTAATTTTAAAATACAATTTTGGAAATCTTAAAAATGCTTTACGTTGGGAAAATGCAATATCAGTCAAAAATGGATTGAAATGCTTGTGATAGTAAAAGGGCCCCTAAAGTAACCAGTGCCCTGGGGTCCCATCTAAGTATGATCAGGCTCTGTGTGAGACCCTGATTTTTCTCAGTCAATAGTCTTACTGGTAGAAAAGCAAGCATCTCACATTTTTGAATGTGAATAAGTAAGCAAGATTGTTTCCCAAATGAATTGCACCCGAATTTTGGGAGCCCTTTACACTTTACAGCCACAATTTTGATTTGAGACATTGATTGCTTTGCCAAATTTATCTATCTACCGGTTAGTAATATTGCTTGTGCATCTATTTTTAAGTACTTAACTCTTTAGACCCCGTACTGGCCAAGATGTCTGGCTGAAATGTGTCCCCCAAAATGGCCTGGCCACACAAGAGCAAGTTTTTTCCAGTCCTATACAGGATTTATTGACAGTTTTACACCTTGTGAGGCTTGAGAATTTTAGAAAAAGACGCAGGTAGTCCATGCATTCATGGTCTGCATGATGTATCAGTGTGCAGTGGGATGTCAAAAGCAGTTACAATAGATCTTCGGAATAGCACAATAGGAAGCATCTCGCTCGTAGTGCTATTCATGAATGGAGGTTCAACAAATCAGTCTTAAAAAGTACCCACTTTCCTTCGATGGGGGAAAGGCATTTCTTGGCCATTTTGTTGGGAAACAACAGATATAAGATTTTTCTAGAGCTGGGAACTAGAGTTAAATAGTAAATTCTGTTTTATCATTTATAAAAATTAAAGAATTGTTTTCAACATGGAATTGTACATTCCACCGAATTATTTTTTAGATGCTTTTGTTGACATTGCACTTTTGAATGCAGTGGTTTATGTTAGATCCAACTTCCTCCCCACAGAAAGATGAGGAGGAAATCAGTGTATTCTCCTATACAGTGTTGTGCTTTTGTGTCATACAGAGATTAAATTCATTTACTCTCAATTTATTTCATATTCGCCTCCACTCTCTTAAAAGAAGAAGAAAAAAAAATTGCAAGTAATATGTATTTGTATTACTACTTGAAGTTTAATTTAATGTCAAATCACATGTCATAGATTTAGTCAACTTAACCCTCTCGCTGTGCAACCCGCTCTTTTCCCCGTTAATGGTTTCATTTCGGCTTTCTGTGATGTTTAATTGTCTATTTAGATGTGGGCTAACCGATGGCATTAGTTGTCCACATTTCTGCGAAATAGACAAGAATTTTTTGTAGCATTTTGCACGCTCTTTTCGAAGCTAGCTTAAAAAAATACACAATTTTTGAACCTATTTTGATTAAAAAAAAAAGAAAATGCAGTGAGAGGGTTAACCCTTTGAGGCGCAACCCTTTCCCAATGCTGGAAAAAGGGCAGCCATTGCCATCGCTCGACTTAACTACCAGCAAGATGGCAGACGATCGAAACATTTATCGCATGCCACAGATCTAGAGACACTTTTTTGACGTAGCTGGCTGTCAAAAAAGGGTTCTAGATCTGTGGCACACAACAAACATTTCGATCGTCCGCCATCTTGCTGGTAGTTAAGTCGAGCGATGGCAACGGCTGCCCTTTTTTCAGCATTGGGCAATCTATCCAGCTGTTCTCGCATTCTTCCATTTTCCAGCAGATGTCAGTGCTGTTGAAAATAATCGTGACCATTTTTTTTACGGGAAATGACGTGCTAAAAAGTAAAGGATTCTCGTGGAGCTATGTCACCTGCAACTAGTTTTATAGAAATCAAATCTATTCTTTGTGACTGGCAACAGTCAAAACGTCAGAGTTTGGAGTTCCCAGAGTGGGAACACTGCATGTTAAAGGGTTAAGTTAATAATATTGAAAGTTGATCTCTTTCAATGTAAATATTGGAAAAAAATTAATTAAATGGCTGAAAAGTTTTGATATATAGTCTTTCTTTAATTTAGACTGTTGTACAGGCTGTCAGTAGTCAGATAGCATGCGGAACTCGTGTATTTGAAAGTCTGTATGGAATTCGCTTAGCTCATACTCTATCTGATGACGTATATTGGATCCATGGAGAAAGTGTAGTTTTGCAAGTTGTTAAAAAGTATCAAGCTTTACTTTCTATTGATGAATGGAGGTAAGAACTCAATATACGTTTAAAAGTATTAAAGTTTTTTTTTTTTTTTCTCTCTTTTTCCTCTTATCTATTCTCAAAATATCTGAGTATGTATTTAATTTTAATATTCAAAGGGCTTAGTAATACATTTAAAAATTCATTACTAAAAAGTTGCTTTAAATTTTGTAAATAAAAAATTTTGTGCAAAATCTTAAAAATAAGTTTTTTTATTTGTATGTGTATTTTGGAACAATTTTTAAATCTGTAAACATATTTTTCTAGGTATGAGTTAAGAGTTCGATATTTACCTAGTGATCTGAGAGAATTATATGAAAAAGACAAAGTTACATTTCATTATTTTTACGAGCAAGTAAGATATTAATTTTTATTCATTTTTAAAGCTGGAGAATGGTATTTTTGCTTGTCAAGTGGAAATCTGCTCAGAATATTGTTCTTAATTCCAACTAATTCTCCATAACTTTTGATGTATGCTTGATTATGTTAAACTTGTGACTTTGTTAATTATTTAAAGTTTGTATTTGTAAATTTCATAATTTTTGTGTAAATTTATTAGTGTTCAAGATATTTGGGAAATAATATTCTTTCCATCTGTAGGTGAAAAATGATTATTTAAAGCTAAAATGTAATGTTGATCAAGAACTAGCCCTTCAGCTATGTTGTATAGAAATAAGGTAATGCAAATTTAATTCAAATTACTTTGCATGAATGTTATTAATGCTTTAAATTCTTAGTGAATAAGTTTATTGATGTAATTAAGAGGAAGATGGTGTTTAGCAGTTTTGTGAAGTTATTGGATTACAGAAGCTGCTTTAAAGTAATATGCAACAGTAAAGCAAACTTGAGGAAATTGTTTAGTTAAAATTTTTTATTTGGGAATACCTTATTCCCCCGTACACGATATATATTTCGGTTACACACATAACCATCATCAGTCGTTTCTGGATCTCACACTTCTTGTGTGAGATCCAGAAACGACTGATGATGGTTATGTGTGTGACCGAAATATATATCGTGTACGGGGGAATAAGGTATTCCCAAATAAAAAATTTTAACTGATTAATCCGCCGTATTAAATAATGTTTTATATGTTTTTATTTTGAGGAAATAGTTTCTGAAATTTTTAGTTTACTGCAGTTTAGTTGTTTGCGTACCTATAAGATATTTATTGAAAAAGTTTTGATACATTTATAACTTTTTTAGTGTTTATTATTGTTTTTTTGCAGAAGATTTTTCAAGGATCTCTCTCATATAGCCCTTGATAAAAAATCAAATTTTGAATACTTGGAAAGAGATATCGGACTCCATAAATTCTTACCTGCAGCTGTTATAACTGCTCATAAGGTGAATTCTGATTGCTTTTATTTTTCATTCTCATTCCTTCAATTAATTTATGTATATGTGTATAAATATAATAAGAACTTGTGTGTGACTCTGTTGTTCGCATTGCAGTCTAACTATCCAGCTGAATTGCACAAAATTTTGCATGGGGGTTCTGAGTGTGCCAGGGGTGTGCAGCTCAGGCTTATTTTTTTGATTGTACATTTTATATAATTTTCAACCATTTTTTCTCTTTGCTCTCTGAAAAAGAGGGCTTCCGGTCGTTCTGAAGAAAAAATAATTACATGGTCAGAAGCAGATTTTTTTTTTTTCAAACCAGACCATAATTTTTGAATTAGTTGCATTTCCCATTTTAAAAAAAATATTAAATCAGGGACACTTTTTTGAACTTATTTTAAGTTATGTCTGTCGACACTTCAGTTGGGGAAGCCATGGATTATTCTTAATTTAAAAAAAATTTGCAGTTATGGACAAATTATTCAGCTTTTGTTTAAAAAAAAAATAAAGTGTCTAACATAATTGATACTACATTTTTTAGTTACTAAGAAAATTAAAAGAACAGTAAAATTGACAATGACGATTTTTGCCATTTGAAGAAACAACCATTGTATTCCTCAGAGCTTCTAAAAGTGTATATTCAAGTAGGGTTGCATCTGACCGCTTATGAATGAATCTGGTACAATTATAAAAGCACTAAAAACCTTGTGTTTAAAGATAAAATAAATTAAAACTGAAGAGCTTCAACATTCCCGCTAATATGGATGAAGGAGCTTTTTTGCAGCTGAGAAAGGGTGGTTTATACCTCTTGACATGATCATGCTGTAGTATATTTTTTATGTAAGTGTTTTTACAAAGTTTTAAACTCATTTTAAATCTTGTTAAATAACACTCATAAATAGAAACTATACCACAGTACGATCATTTTAAGTATATAATAAGTCCACCCTTTCTCATTTGCAATAAGCTCCTTCATCCGCACAGGCAGGAAGGTTAGAATGCTTTCTGCTAGTGTGAATGGTGGAACTTCTTTGCGACTGAGATCTTTCTTACTGCTCAAAATGATTGTGCTGTGTTTTATATTTTATTTATGTGTGTTATTATTATTTAAAAATTTTGTTGGTGCAAATATGTTATCTTTTACTCTTTTACTACTACTTACTATCTTTACTCCTTTTTGAAGATTGGAGCAGAAGACATATAAAACAATACTTGTCCCATGTTTGGAGATTATTTGATAACCATTTTTATACATTTTGTGAATCTAAAAGGATAAATAACATTTATTTTTAAACATATTATGTAGTTATTTTTTCATATGAGATTATATCCAAAGATGATTAAAATTAATCATTCAGTGATCATAAAATTATGTAATACTTGAATGAAAATGTTCTTTGTTTATCTCAGAAATTTATTTTTCGTTCTTCAGCCAAAGACATTAAGAAAAATGATGCAGTCTCACATGAAGAAATTTGTATCTTTGAGTGAAGTTGACTGCATGTTTAAATTTTTACGTCTAGTCCATCCTATATTGTTGTATGACAGAGAAATATTTAAATGTGCTCTAGGTGTAAGTATTGTCTTGAGTATTCTAATTTTTTTTCTTAAAAATCTAAATATATGTATTAATTTCTCCTTTTTTAGATGTTTAATCATTTATCATTCACTATTTTTAAAACTATATTTTTATTTTATCACATTTTTTGTATTTGTTCTTTTCCATTTAATATTGCATTTCGAAGGATTTATTTTCTTTTAACTTATATTGCACAGTAGCATTTGTAATTTTTTTTTCTCTCTTTCCTGTGATAGGACCCATTTGTTTATAATGTTTCATTCATTATTTTGTATTGCATATGAAATAAATATAATTTCTGTGATATCAATTTCAACTATTACATTATATGTAAGAAAGTTTAATCCTTCCTCTTGCTAGTTGAAGGTAGCTCCTTATTTGGACTATTCATTCCTGACTGATATACTTGTAAGGAATTGCCTTACGCCATCAGTTGGTAAAATGATTGACACCACACACCAGTTTTCCAGGTTGAATACTTTTATTTCCAAGTTCGGGCAGAGGGAGGGAGTCAGGCCTGTGACCCGTCCGTTCTGCGGCTGTCTTTTTTCTTTACACTGCAGTCTGTAAAAGCTCCCAAAATTTCTGTGCTCTTGCTTAAATACTCCCTAAGTTACTACGCCTGTCGGCAGGGCACAGCACGATCGCGAAGTCATTACTCTCAAACATAATTAGTTGACTACATTGTCAATCAAGCCATGAGAAATATTTGCTTAGTTAGGACTTCCAAAAGGGCTTAGCAGGGAAACTGCAGAAAATGGCAAATACTGCTAATTCAACAACTTTCTTCCTTGTTGAACTCCTAAAAATTGTCTCTGAATGCATACCCAACATAATATTTGTATGGCCGAGAAACAAACTTTACAGTAAGAGTAACAAAGAAGGTTTTTTCAGATGACATTAAATTAAATTAGATTAAATTGGAAAAGATTATTTTATGTAATAATTTGCCACATTTAAAAAGCCACAGTCCATTTAAATGAGTTTATTAAAGTTAAGGATTTATATTTTACAGAGGGTGTTCATACATTTTTGAACGATTTTGCAAAGATATATATAGAAATAAATATAAGAATTTTATTTTCTAATGTGTTCAATCTGATAGCACTTTCTTTGAACTATCATATTACATCTTGATTTCCAAGATAAAAGTCCTTTTCTTAAAACATAAAGGCTGATATTGTTCCACTCCTCCTTCCCAATCTTCCAGAGTCCACCCAATTTTTCAGAATGCCACTTATAAAGAGCTTGTTTTAAAAGTCTAAATGCACAGTAATCCATAGGAGACATGTCAGGGGACTTGGGTGGGATGCGTTTAAAGGGAATAGCTTCAATTCCAGTTTAATTTCTCATTTTATTGAAAAAATAGAGCATAGATTTAGAGGTATGGCTTGAAGATTTATCCTGATGGAACTTAACACAGTGAAGATTGTTTGGAATAAAGGGATGAAATTTCTTCTTTAAAAATAGGTGTTAAAACATACTTCTGATAGTAATCCAAATTAATTTTGACATTTTTTTCTGCTTTCCTTATTGTAAGTTTTCCGTTATAAGAAAATCCAGTAATAACCATAAAACCTTTAGAAAACCTTTTCTTGTTTTCTCTAAACCAACTTGTTAAGCCTTTTTCTCCTCTTTTGTGGTAGTAAATCGATCTTTTTCTATTGCAGTCGGATAAATGTATCCAAGCTTCATCAATTGTAACTACATATTTCCATTTTTCACCTGTCAAATAATTTTCATACAACAATCTACACATAGTCTTATGCTGAGAAATATGTTTCGGCGTTAGGCGATGAACATTGTGCTTTTTTTGCTGTAATTAATTTAAAATCAGATTTTATAATTTTGTTCAAAGTTCCTACAGAGATATTTAAAGATTTTGCGATAGTTCTTTGGGTAGTTGGATTTGCCTTTCAAACATGAGATGCGACTTTAGATTTAATAAGAAGTGTACGTACCTTTGCTAGGTATGCATTTTTTGCCTTTTCCCCAGTGAAATATAAACTTCGACACTTCTTTCCTATCATATTAGTTATGTCACTTATTTTACGTGTAGAAATATTAAAACCATGATTTTGACTTAGTTAAAACTTTTTATTTGGGAATACCTTATTCCCCCGTACACGATATATATTTCGGTTACACACATAACCATCTTCAGTCGTTTCTGGAGCTCTCACTAATGGCGGCTTCTTTTTATATCTTCGTCGTTCTTCTTCTTGAAAGTTCGATGCATGACGTCGTCCCATGATTGGTCGATTGTATGAAGCGTATCGTTGATGCTGCCCTCTGTCGTCAAAAAGAAGCCGCCATTAGTGAGAGCTCCAGAAACGACTGAAGATGGTTATGTGTGTAACCGAAATATATATCGTGTACGGGGGAATAAGGTATTCCCAAATAAAAAGTTTTAACTAATTAATCCGCCGTATTAAATAATGTTTTATGTGTCTTTATCATGATTTTGACATCTTTTTATAGTAACTGAATAAGAGTATTTCTCTTCGGATAGTGCAAAAATATAGCCTTCGGTCCATTGTTTATTTTGCAGCGACATTTTAAAGCAATGAATATTTTTAATGCTGCAGGCGATAAACAAGACTTATTACAATTTGATGCCAATCACATTTTTATTTTCAAATTAATATTTTACTTCATGGAGAAAATCAATCATTACAAAAATGTGTGAACACCCTTTGTAGTAGTATAAAAATAGTGGCACTGATAAAATCATAAACAATCTATTTATGCTATGTGAACTGTTCCATTTTGTATATATGAATGGATTTTTCCCCTATTTAAATCCCTAAATTAAAATGTCTTTCCAATTTATTAATCTTAAATAGTTGGTAGGTTGTCACTGGGAAAATAGTTGGTTCTTATACAGTTACAATAGATCTCATACATCAGTAAAAATAGCATTATGTAAATTAAAGGAATTTGGGAAGTTCTCAACTTTTACCAAACATATTTAACCCCCTAAAATCAAACTACCATTTTTTATTAAACTTTTGATTTGTGGATGTGTGTGAAGAAAAGTCAAACTTAATGTTTGAAAATTTTTAAAATTTTCATCCAAGTTTGGTATTTTGCCTACTTTTTTGTAAAAAGTGTTGGGCATTTTGGACAAAACTAAAATCTGCTGATTTTGAATAAGTACATTTTCTATTACATGATAAAATTTTGTTTGTACCTTTCTTTGAAAATAAAACTATTTTAAATAATTTGATTTTGTTTTGCTAATTAGAGATGTTATCGTGTAAAGCAGCAGTTCCCAACCTTTTAACATTATGCCCCCACCAACAAAGGATAATTTAAGATGCTCCCCCCCCCCTTCCTCACATTCTTCAGCATACATAGTTTTTTATTCATTTAGTTACTTGATACTTTTCTACAAGATAATGCTATTGGTAACGTTTGAATAAACAGTTCAAGCCATACAGGTATGTTTTGGAGTAAAAATAAGAATAAATAAGATGATTTTTTAACACATGCATTATCACTTCTCTTTGCCTGTTTTTCTGGCACCTCCCATGTGAACACTCTGTACCTCCCAAGGTGGGCGTTCCTCTGTGCAGGAGCTGCTGATTAAAAATATGTAACTCAAGGTAAATCATAAAAACATACTTGACATAAATTATATTGGAATATTTTGCAAGTTTTTTAAATTGGGGGTAAGAATACTTCTCTTTGAAAAAGAAAAAAAAAAGTGTTCTTGTATCTACAGCTTTGTTTACAAGTGATGTTTAAAAAGAATTCATTTAAGATTGTTTTAAAAGTAGCAAATGATATTCATCATTACAAACAATAAGTTGCCTTTATTTTTATTTCAAAACAGTTGCTTTTTTAAAATTAGTAATCTAAATTATTCTTAAATGCATAATAATGCATATGTCTAAAACATCAAAATTTTCACAAAATATAATTAACTCATGCAAGTAATTTCTAACATTTTAATTTAGTGTTCTTGTAGTTCTAATCTAAATAAAATAGCTTTTGCTCATTTAGTGAAATTAATTTCCTATCAACGATCATTTTTAAGCTTATTTATGTATAATTAAAAAAAAAAAAATTGAAAAGGAGCCTGCCGTTTTCCTGGGTCTTCCCCTGCTGGATGCAGAACCATAGCACTATAGTTTGCACAGCCTTAATTTATAAATTATAGGTATATAAATATGTATTAAATCTTTTTCTTGAAAAATCTTGAGAGTTGGCAGCTAACTTTTTGGCATTTTATTCCTCTTGAATCCTCTTAAACCTATAAACATTTTATCAAAATCCGTGATCTCATCATCTGAGCCTCTCCTTGTTAATCTGATAAGTCTACAAAAAAAAAGTTCAGTTACACATTGGAATAAGTAAATTCATGGTAAACTTCACTGTAAATATAATTTCATAAAATAAAATATAAATCACAAATTTAAATAATTACTTCTTTGATGAAATTAAACTCAGTTCTTTCATTTCATCAAAAATAAAACTGATTTAAAACCAAACTTATACAACGTACTGTAATGACAACGTTTTCTTTCAAGTGCGAATCTAAACATAAACCAAAATTGTAAACTAGAATCATCTTAGCCAAAAATCTGACCCCCCCCCACCACCAAAAAAAAAAAGGGTGGATGATATTTACAAAATGATAGTTTGTCCAGGTTTCCCACCTCCCTCTAATAGAGGATTTTTCTGGTGGTTTTTGCACTATTACAAAGTAGAACAACCCTGCTTTCAGCTTACAAAGTTTAAAAAAATGCTATTGGGTGATTGGTAACTCTTAAAGTAATATAGATTTTAATTAAATTTGCATCTTAATAAACTTTTAATGCATGTACTTTTAATGTATAATTGTAGAATGTATGTGAAAATTCTACTGTTTAATTTTGTGTTATGAAAAGAACTTTTATTTTAGGGAGGTTGGAGTGTACCCATTGAACTAGTTATTGGCCCTGATCTGGGCATAAGTTATCTCACAGACAGAGCTACTCAGGTACTCAATTTGAGTTTTGTTAAAATTTTGTGGCTTTTTTTTTACCCATAAAAAAAGTTTTTTGTAAAAATAGCTAATACAAATGTTTAAATTAGTTACACTGTTTAAACTAAGCATAATTATTTCATTAATTATTATAAATTTGATTAATGAGCATTTAAATACATTTTTTGCATTTTCAGATGCTTAAATTTTGATTAAACTGCATAAGTTTCCTCATTTCCTTTTACTTTAATAAAGGTTCAAATGCTTAAAAAAAAAAAAAAAAAAAAAAATGTTGAGTTGATGTGTTACTCTTGCAGCAAATTATTACAGCTGTACATATTATTCTAAATATTTTACAGGAAACTTTAAGTGTTTTTCAGATTGGTTTGTCTTCTTTACTGCAACAGATTTCAGCTAATAATTTTAACTGAAATAAACTTGTGATGTTTATTTTATGTTTTGAAAACTTTTTTGAAAATTCTACTTAGATTAATAGAACTTGAGGATTTAATTTGGTAATATGTTAAAAATAAATCAAATGGTTTTAAAATAGTGTATTCTGAATTATTATTAAACTTTTATTGTAGTATTGTCATTGTCCTTCTTCAAAAATACCTTAATAAAATTTCAAATTTTGTAGCCCACTCACATGGCAAGTTTCCACCAAGTACAGTCTCTACAAACTTTGCAGTCTGAATATGAATCAGGGTGTAAAGCTATATTACAGTTGAAAATTGCTGGTGCTTCTGAGGTAATTGTTTCATTTATTTGACTACTTGTGTCAGATGCATAATATAAACTCTTAATATAAGACTAGCCATTAATATTCATTATAATGAACAATCACACTTAAAAAAAAATCAAGTACCTCCCCCCACTGATTTTATAACATACAAATCAGCTATATAGTTGGATGAGTGTACTATTTTATTTTCTTGATAATTGTTTTCTAGCTTTAGGGTTTTTAATGAGTGGTATGTAATTTATCTTCATTTGGATTCAATCTTTATGCTTCCATTGGAAAGCAGTTTAAATATTGTAAAAGGCAAACATTTTAAAACTTTTTGACCAAATTCTCTGCCATCTCCTTCATGAACAGTTTCAGAATAAAGAGAAAAAAAAATGGCTAAATATCCATTAATTAAGTGTTGGTTCTAATTGATAGCTTTCAAAACTTGTAGTTGATAAATGTTCAGTTTTGTACTGCTGATTTAATGATTTCTATTTTCTGTAGATGCTCAGTATATCATGTCCAACACTTGCAGTTGCTGAAAGTATGGCTGATCTTATTGATGGTTACTGCAGGCTTGTGCATAAAACACAAACATCCTTTTGGAATAAAAAGAGTAATTTTATATTTCTTTATTGCCTTCTCTAGTTTTTATTTTGCATGATCTATCTCTTAACAATTTTTTTTCTCCCACAGATGAGCGCTGTCCCAGTTTATCGTAAGTAAATTTTTACTACTCTATTTATGAAAATGTTTATGTGAAAGTCCTTATTCATAGTATTCGTTTAAAATTAAAGAACTATTAAACTTTAGTTTGAATTTGATAACAATTGCTTTTCCCCCCCCCCCTTTAGCTCTCCTCAAAGTGATGTTGCTGATGAAAATTGTGATAACAAGCAAGATATAGTGTTTAGAGGTAAATACTGTAGTAATTGATTACTTTTAACATAAGCGCTTACTCATTTCCCCATTCTGTTTCAATTATTTCAAACGAGTTATGTTAGTTTTTGAATGGTTGCACTATTTGAAATCATGCAACATTTTCTATTGTGCAAATAATTATACAGTAAATAGCAACAAATAATTCTTAGAAATACCAACTAATAATTCTAAAATGTAAAATTATTTTTGTTGGCCACTTTAAATCTTTGCTATGGTGGGTACTGAATGTAGAGAATTTTTTCTTTAATTTGCTATGAGTGTGTTAAAAGTGTTATAATACATGAGTGTTCCGTATTTGTCTTTCTTGTTCTGTAAAATACTTCTTCAGAATTGAAATCTGTATTAAAATCACCTACTAAAACTGTTTAACCATGTTTTTCAGGCATATTCTAAGTATACTTTACTTTTATTTACACTAATATAGACAACTTTATAGATGCTTATTAATATTCCAGTAAAATTAAACACCAGAGTTTGACATTTTCTCTCTGAATATAGATGATATCACCAAGCAAGATTCAGTTTTGGTAACTTAATTTTGGGGGTCAAACTGGGCTATCACTTTGCCAAAAATGTCAAACCTTAGTAAATTTTGACATTTTACTGACACCCTCCCCCATGCTATTTGGCAACTCTTGAAATGTGAAACCCTGTTTTTTTTTTATGTAAACAAAAATCCTTAAATCCTTGTCTGAAATTAATAACACGCAAGTACTAATAAGATCTCCTATAGATTTCATTATAGTGGATATCTGATGATGATACATGATCTGATTATGTATACCATGGATGTGATAAAATATGTTATATTCACATGGTATTTAGTACAAAGTCCAGAACAGACTTCGCGCCGATTACAATCGACTGTAATCGATGACTAAAATAATAATTTACAAATTTTACAAAAATACTATGATAAAATTGCATTATTATTGAATTTTTTTATATTTGATTTCTTTAATATAGATTATTGTTATTTTACTAAATTATCATTCTCTAGTCATAATCTTTTCGGAAATCGTTAGTAATCTTAATCCATATCATTTCTTGTAATCGATTACAGATGATCGTGTAATCGCACAAAGTCTGGTCCGGAATCTTCCAAAACCATGGCAATTTCTAATTTTTGGTAGGTCCCCCTCTCAAAATGGAAGAAAAATAAAGAAAACTGATCAAGAATTTCTTCATGTGTTACTTATTCAGAACATACATTTTCCTGCTATTACGCAAAAAAGTTGAACACAGGGTGCCAGATATGTGAAAATTCTATGTAAAAAAGTTTTTAATGAACAAAAATAGATGTAGAAATGTAAAATAGTTTGTACTGTCAAACCTTGTTATATGATCACTTACTTACATGGTCACCCCACATATATGGTCACTTATGAGGAGACCAGGCTGACTGAATAGGAGCATATATACATTCTATACATTTTAATATCGCTTATATAGCCATGTCCTCATTGCTAACGGTCACTTTGACCATTGTGGGAAGTATTTCTGAAGATAATGAAGCTGTCTTTCAGTAAGAAATACGAGCCTTTTTTCAATGTGTTAATAAGGAAAGGGACAGCTTGCAGGGTTACAAAAGGATTTAACTCCCCTTCCCCATCACCCACCAACATTTACTACTGAATAAGCCTCTCATTTCTTTGAAAAGAGGATTGCACATTGCTCTATCCACTGTTTAGAAAGGGGGGGGGGGTTGTCAGGCACAAAGCATGTGTCACACCCATCCATGGATTAAGTTCCAAGTTTGTTCCATGTGTTTTCTCTTTGCATTTTCATTGAACACTGTTGGGTGTTTTTTACTCAATCTGGGGCCTCAGAGGAACATTTAAAAACTGTTAGCAATCTTGAAAAAGTACTAGTAAGAACATCTAAACCAAAGGAAAGCCAATCCTATATAAACACATATTTTAAATGCTGAATTGTGTTTTGTTTCTAACTTCTGTTAGTATATTATGCATCAACTATTATTTTCTTGTTTTGTATCTAATTACTGCATATACAATTAAATAAAAATTTTAATCTAATAACAATATATATATAATTTGCTTTTACTTATATATTTATATAATATAATATTACTTGCAAAAACATGTATCTGAGTTAAAATAGATGGCCATTTACTTGTATCGCATATATGGTCCCCCCGCTTACTAGGTCACTTTTCTACAGTCCCCACGGGTGACCTTAAAATGAGGTTTCACTGTATATAAAAACTGATTTTTTTTCTTTTATCTCTGCCCTAATTGAAAAATTAATATTTTGGCAGTAATTCAAAAATTGGCATCTCTGAAAGCGTTTAATAAAGGTTTAACAAGTTCTGCATGATGAACTTTGCGATTTTTCCATAAATTGCCATGACTACGTTTAACATATGCCACTTAAACATCTTCTATTGCATCCACAGTATTTCTTATACATACTTTTTGTTTAAGACGCTTTCAGTACTTTTAGTTTGTTTTTTCTGTTATTTATTTTGTAGTTTTTTATTATTTAAAGATAGTTTTTCAGTTTATAAAAAAGAATTACTATGATACTGAAATGCTTTTATAGGTGATTCTAGTGATTTAATTGATGATGAGGGAGACTATTCTACTCCTGTTGGTAAGTATTCTTAAAATGTCAAATATTTATTAATTACCTGGGTTGGTAAAATTTAAACAATTATGAAAATTATAGTCAGTATATAGAATATATTTTTTTAACTTTAGTATTTTGAAGTGTGAGAATATTTTCCTTTACGTGTAAAAAAATATTAAAAATAAAAAGAATCATGTTATGAAAATTAAACCTTCTATACTTCTACTAATAATTATAAAGAATTGAATTGCAAATGAGTGTTTTGATTACTTGATAACTTTTAGTACAGTGTAATCATGTTTTGAATGAAAATAATTGTACATTTTTAAAACCCTATTATAACTTTTTCTTGTTCTTTTTGTTATAATTTTGATACTTCTTTAAGATGGGGGGAGGGATTTTTAAATTTACGCAATTTTTGATAGATGACCTACTTTTTTATTCATTTAGATGTTTATTTGTGTAAGTTGCCCCTCATTATATCATGCTGGTCGAGAGACAAAAAAAAATGCACAAAGTATCTGGAGGCGCAATATAACTGGTGTGTGTGTGTGAGGGGGGGGGGATATAAAATTTTACTTTATGAACACATGCACTTACACTATTAATTTTGTTATATTTTAAGTATTGTTATAAAAATAGTCATCAAAACAAACATAGAAGTTTAAATATTCACATAGTAGGTTACAGAAGAATATAACATAGAAGTTTTATTGATTAATGGATTATCCAATGATCTGCAAGTGCTTACCCACAGTCCTTCTTTTCTTCCTCATTTCCTTTCATACCAACGGCATCTCATAAAACTTGTGGGTTCTTTTCTTATTTCGTAAAATTTATTTCGCATGTTTATTTTTGCAGTAGAATTTTTTAAGCAAAAGAGTTAAGAAATATGCTTGGAAATTGATATATCTGAATGTTTAATATATCAAAGAGCCATATACAGAGGGGGTATTGTATCAGTGAGTCAGTGACCAAAATTTAAAATTAAGAAACAAAAATAAAACTAGTGTTTTCTAGTTTGTCATGAAAGCAGTGGCGTAGCCAGAAATTTTTCATGGGGGGGGGTTACGACTACTTCAATTCATATATATGTATAGGTGTGTGTGATAAGGAAGTGAAGAATATACAATTTGTATGGCAAAAAATGGGGTTGGGGGTTATCACCCCCCCCCCCCTTGGCCACTGCATGAAAGTGAATTATTTTTTTTACCCAATATTTTTTAAGTATTTGAATTCGCATATTTTTTTATAGTCTAAAAAATAAAGACATGCATAAATAAAAATTTATATAGTAGTATTGTGTAGTAAAATTCAGGCCCTGATTTTCCATTAGGCCCAAGCCTAGGGCCCCCGAATATTGGGGCTTCCCAAAACAAAATCCAAATTCAATTTTTTAAAATTTTTTATCTTTTTTAGCAGATATCCTTTCAAATTTTTTCAAACACTATTTTAAATAAGTTGTCGATTTGCTTCATGGCTGGATTGCATGTATAACCAAGGGTTGAAAAAAGTAAATTCTTTGGTATTTTACGTACAGCTTGAATTTGTTTGTTAAACTCATCATGAAAGGTAATAGATGACTGCCATTTTGGAAAAAAATAAATAAATAAATTGCAGACTTTTGGCAGCAGTGCACAGCAAGACTGTAATTTACCCTTGGAAATTTCACGCTTCCTACATCAGTGTTAGGGGGCCCCCATCCCGAGTTGTGCCTATAGTCAAGAATTTTCTAAATTGGGTCCTGGTAAAATTAATATTTTACAAAAAATTACTTGAAATAAAAAAATGACATTAATGGAAATAAATTGCTTAGCTTTTATTTTTTTAAAGTGGTAGGCTGTGATCTTTTATTTTAAAAGTTGTAACATTTTACTGTTGTCCATTTGCGTGAATTTAGTCATCTTTATCTGAATAAATTTAAGGAGGATACTTTGAGAGCTATCATATTATTTAATCTTTGTTGAAATGAAAATGTTTTTTAGTTGTAAACAGCAGTATTTAACTATGTTGTTTATTTTTACTTTGAACTTATGTTAATCTCTTTTATATAGCCCGCGACTATGAATTGAATAGAACTGACATCCTGTTAGAAGAAATAATAGGAGAAGGCCAATTTGGAGATGTTCATAAAGGAACTTATAAGTGCAAGGTATAGATAATGATACTGTTTTATAATGCTGGATTTTTAAATTTTGCAAATAAGGATGAAATTTGAGTAGAATTTTTAATGATTTACTTTTTACATTGGTATTTTTGATAAAGATAGTTAAGTAATTGTGCAATAGTATTTAACAGTTAATGAATATTTTCATAGTACATTCAGATTAATATTCATTACAATATTTAACCCTTTTATTATTCCAAAAATTGCTGAACTTGCCTTTTTAATTAAAAATTAGTGATCATGTATTTTTATTTTATATCCAGGATGCTTTGCCTATAGCTGTCGCAGTTAAAACATGTAAAGTTGAAAGTGAAGAATCAATTGGAGAGAAATTCTTAGAAGAAGCATGTAAGCTTTTTTGACGTGTAGTAGTGTCCCTATTGTACAACTCAGTATAGCTATGAATATTGTATATATTTTTAACTTAGTCTTATTTTGATTTTTTAAAGTTGTATTTTAAAGTAAAAGAGGTTTCTCTCTATTCTAAAAGAAAGTAAAGGCCGCTGACGCTGTCAAAGCTTGTCAGCTTATCTCCTCCTAAACCGTGGGGATTTGAGTTTCGACTAAGGTGCCCACAGATTCGAAAAATTCCGAGGAACCTGCTAAGCTAATTTAAATTTCGAAAATCGAATTATTTTAGAAGATATTAATAAAAAACTGAAAATATAAACCGAATGGTTGCCAGATTTGTCATAAAATCATTCATTCCTTTGCAACAAAGCGTTTCCAAGTATCTAGAATCGCGTGAAATTTACAAACATGAGTTAGAATTACACCCATTTTACGCCAAAATAAAAACTATAGAAATAAGTAACTCAAAATGTGTTACACAAAGTTGACAATTTTCAAATAGTAAGTTCGCTTAGACAACAGGAGTTTAGAATTAGCGATTATTCATTTTTACAAAACAGAATAACTAATATCTTGAAAATAAAAAATAATTAAAATGCAGATTATTTTAAAGCCGGTTCTCGTCCAGCTGGATTATTTGCTACCAGTAGAAATATTTGGCGGCGTTAACTATGCCATTATAGCAGTTATAGTACACTTTGGATATTTGCTAGCACGACGGGATGGTATAATTCGTGTGGTTAAGTATGCCAATCTGCAAACGATTATGTAAATGAAAATATGGATAACGGTTTCCGGTTACCTTAAATGAACAGTAAATATAGGTTGTGAGCCTGTGTAAATCGCCAAATAATGAAAAATCACCATGGGTGGCAAATTCGCAAGGTGTCCAATAGGTTTTACATTATTAAAAATACAGCTGAAACAGATGTTCTGATTTTATTACGCTTTATCTCCTAATTAATATAACTTTTGAATGGCAACATTAAATATTTTTATATACCAATGAACATGCAAGAACTAAGCAATGTGTAGCTCAGTAACATTCTATCTGATCCAATCTTCGGGTTTTGTCTGTTGAAATTATGTCTTTTTTACGAATAAGCCTTATTAGGGGCCGAATGCCTCATACGAAAAGCGAGCGTAGCGAGTCTGGGAGCCTTGGCCCCTAGTTTTCTAAAAAAAAATTCCATTTTTGCTGTAATTACTTTTTTGTTTTTAATATTATTAAGTACAATCACTTAACAATCACTTAACTAGATGTTGGTTACTACTTTATGTATAGGATTCTGTTTGCACACTGTCCTTTTATGTAACAAATTTATATTAATGACTGATTTTCATTTTTGTTTGATATATATATTTTAGGAAAAAATGTTCAACTTTTTATTTTTCTTTTAAAGATATCATGCAACAGTTTGATCATCCTCATATTACAAGATTGATTGGTATTTGCTCTGAATCACCTATATGGATTGTAATGGAGTTGGCAAAACATGGCGAGGTAATGTTTTGTAATTTAGAATTTGTATTCCTCTTTGCTGAAATGCCACATTTTTGTTGAAAATATTTTGTGTACAGTGTATCTCTATATTGGATTTTACAAATATTGGCTAGAATTCTTTATAATTGACTAAGGTTTGGCCTCCCCCGTAACCATTTCCACTTATTGATTGCCAAGTTATAAACAAAAGTTTTTGTCTTTTAAGTGGTAGGCTATGATCTTTTTAAAATTGTGCAAATGGTGGCATTGGTGTGCCAGTTTTGCCTTTTTGGAAACACTATTTTAGTATTCTGTATTACTTGATACTTCAGCTTGCTAGATACTTTTGTTGTACTGCTGCTGTATAAGTATTAGTTTATTTTTTGCTTGAAGGGTAGTGCATTATTGCTGAGCATAGTCAAAGGCGAACAATGCTTTATGATGGAATCTTGTAACTTTTGTGTGCTTGCTTCTCAGAGACTGTTCATGAGATTTTGACCAAATGCGACATGATAGTGAGCATAGTGTAGATGGTTTAAGAAGCAAAATATAGTGACTGGTGATGCCATTGAGGAGTAATCATTTGAAAGAATTTTCAGTTTGTTTGTTTGATACTTCCCCAGAGACTACTTGTTTGATCTTGACCAAATTTGGCACAGTGATAGTGGTTATGGTGTAGATCATAGGTTCCCAACCTTTTTTGAACTGGTGCCCCCTTTTCTACTGAATATTTCAATACTGCCCCCCCCTCCGACTCCAGAGAAATAAGAGCGTACATAATGCGTGGTGAAAACAAGAATTCAATAAAAAAAATTACTAATAGATAGAATATTGTTGGAATTAAAACTCTACTGAATTTCTTCTTCATTTAAAAAAGAGGAATAAAATTTTAGAGAGGTATCTCTTTCTCTCAACAGCGAAGTCTCATGTCGAAATATGTGAATTTTCGCACACGTGATAGAAATGAATTATCAGAGCGATTTTTAAGTCTTTTTTAGACTATATTTGGTTAATCTTCCCACGCCCCTCCGGGCCATATCGCCTCCTAATTTTCTCTGGGTTTTTTACCGCCCCCCCTGAAAGCCTCAAACGCCCACAGGAGGGCGTTATCGCCCACTTTGGGAACCTTTGGTGTACATGATAGTGTATCAAAAATGTGTTGATCGGGCATGTCATAGAGGAATAATCACTAAATCTGAATGATTGAATTTTTTTACTTTTGTTAGTGAACTTTCCCAAGACTGCTCAAGCGTTAAAGACAAAATTTAGTACAGTGATAGCAGCCATGGTTTAGATGGTATTGAAGCAAGATGGTAGTGATTGGGCATGTCGTTGAGGAACAATCAACGAAAATTATGATGAATGATGTTTTGCCAATTCCTTAAGTGATCTTGACTAAATGGAGCACAGTGATATTGACCATGGCTTAAATGGTACATGTTGTGGAGGAAGAATCACTGTAAACATTTTTCCATAGACTTAATATTGTTCTATTGTTTTGCATTGTTGAGCCTCACATGAGATTTTTTTTTTCTGTCATTCTGCATTAAAAAAAAAAAGCACAGCTATCTTGATAATATCTATGTGTTTGCTAAATCTCATTAGCTCCACTTGTATTTAAAAATCTATAAGCGTTTACACTCTTGGTTATTAATTTAGAATATATTTAATTTTGAAATAATTAAAAATAATTAAATTTGCAAAATAACACTAGAAAAGTTACTTGACAGGTCATACAGCTGTTTCAATAGATTTCTTTTCAGTTTCCTCATACAGTCTGTGAATGACTTATATCTCCACCAATGAAGATCGAATTTTTGTTTATTGAAACACCTGCATGGCTTGACAAGTAACTTTTATGGTGTTATTCTGCAAATTTTTAATTAGTTTTAAGTATTTTATGTTTTAAACACCAGTTATTGAGTGTTTAATTTTGATATTTATAATTTAGGATTTCCCTTTTTAATAAATAGATGGTATAGATTGGATGCTTGCCACATTGGCAAGATGAAATATTTTGTGATGCTAAATATGCTTGTCTGCCAAGGATTATGCATATGAATATATAGAGATGTGTTTTAATGGCAGTCTTGATGGAAAATGATTATCTATTTTGCATATGTGCAAATCACCAACGAATTAACCAGCATTGTTGTCAAACATTCAAACTGTTCCAATAATTGTTTGGTGAAGAGTTTGCAGGGGGGAGGGAAATTGTTTTTAAAATACTAGTTTTGATAGATTATTTTAAAACGTGTTGATGCCCTAAAAGGAGTATATAATTTTTGATATTTACGTATAATTCTGGTAGTCTACCAAGATGAACAATTTTTCGCCAAGGGAGTTGCAGATTGGTCAAATTGATCTGTATCATTAAGGATGCTTCAGTTTTAAGAGATCGGAGGCATTTATGATGATGCGGATGAAAAAGTTCTTTTGCGTGTACAGTGTAGTTTGTTTATAAAGGTTATGAATTTTTAAAAATATTTTTATAAAGATGACAAGCTGTGTAATGCCTTTTATGATTTTGTATTATTAATTTTGTTTTTCACATTTGAAGTATAATTTAAGTTTCATTTGAAGATCATGAATAAAAGATGCTTTTAAAACTGCTTAGTTGATTTAGGCCTAATGTGGATTCTTGCTTCCATTGAGTATGTATTGATCAGCAAAGGCATTTTAAGAATGCCAAAATCATTTTATTATAATTTACTGTAGAAATAATTTATTTCTACCTGTCATTTAAGTTTTTTTTTTTTTTGTGTAATAGTGATAAAAAATTCATTTTTAGTAAGCTGGTGTTTAACACTCATTTGTGGAAACATTTACTGTAATTTTAAAAAAAAATTAGTACATTTAATAGATGCCCACCATTCTTTAATTGCATTTAGTTACTGATTTTTAAGTAGTATTATGGAAGAGTTTGGATATTTTCCTCCAGTGGCGACTTTTCAATCTCTGGTGATTCTTTAGTGATTCATGCATGTGCATAATTGATAATCATTTCCAATTATAGTTGCTATTATAACATTTTTTCATATATTTTTATACATAATCCATAGCAAATTAGTATGTTTGCACTGTGAATTATTCCATGTTGCCTGGATGGCAAATATCCAAGCTATACAATTAATTCAAATTAAATATGTCTTAGTTAAAGATATGCAGCATAAGTTGATAGTAAACAATTTAAAAAAAAATGAAGTTTTAAAAAGTCGATTTTTTTTGTTCACTAGCTCCTGCTAGCCTCTCTATGTGAAACCAAATTTCTGCAGTGATAGTGACCATGACATAAATGATCATAAAGTGAGATGACAGTGGCAGGGTGTCTACCAGCATCTGTAAAGGAGATTTTGCTACTAAATTTAAGATTAAGGAACTTAAGATACTTTTTTGGTTTAAAAAATGACATTTTCATGCTACAGTAACCCCTCGATATGTTACTCATTTTGTCTTCCAAATTTGATTCAGAAAACTAAATATGAATACACATGTATATTTATAAATAAATGTTAAAAGTGGGCAGTGGGCAAAGGTTGCTAGGGGCTCAATTAAAAAAAAAAAAAAAACCTCCAATTAACATTTGAAAATTATATTTACAGCTATATCAAAATAAGATCAAATCTGAAGAAAATGTCGTCATATGCACACACATTTAAAAAAAAGGCACTCTCTGTCGTTTCCTTTTCGTCATTCTGCAAGGAATGAATTCTTTTTCTTGGTGGTCGTTCACACTTTACTCCCAGGGGAGGCAATCTCTTGAAGCCCACAAAGGTTTCAATTGTAGATATTGCGCATCGCTGGAGAGGGCTTTCCTGCACAGGGCCATAACATAAAATTAATACGATTAAACTTATCTGTATTTTTAAGTTATTTTCTCTTTAATTTTCCTGTTCTTAACACAACTACTTTTTTTATAGTTTGTGTTCAAAAAAGTAAAAGTTTTAGTATATCCTCCCACCCCTGGATATATTGTGCATTTTTCTTGTCTCCCAATAAGTTTGATATAACGAGGGGCTACTGTATTTTCAAATATTTGTCAACTTTTCCTTTGATTTAGGCATGTAGATAGGTAATCGGAACGGATTGGGTTTTGTTTTTTGTTATTTCTCTTTCTTTTCCAATCTTTATCTACTACCAGAGTGACTCCTAGAAGCCTGCCTAGCCTATTTAATGTCTGCCTGCATGTCATAGTTATTCCAGGGGACCTAACAGTGATTTGGTCATCCAGATTATTTTTGTTGTTCATTACAAATATTATGTAAGTGAGAGAACTAGAAAATATTAACAAGATTTTTTTTTAAATGATTATTTAATTTTGTTAACTCTTTTTTAAAAACTTATATCACTAGAAAATGAACTGTAATAAATGCTACTCATTTCACCTTGCTTTTTTTTTTTTTGCAATGTCAATAATATTTTTTGAAGTAAACTTTTCAGAAAGTGCTATTATTTTAGCTACTAAGATTAACAAAATGTATGCTATTTTGGCAACTTTTTTATGTTTTTGTGTCTACTAATGCTACTGCAGTCGAGCCCCACTATAGTGAACTCCTGCAGACCCAATAAATAGTTCACTGTAACCGGAAGTTCAGTGAACTATTTATTGGGTCTCCAGGACTTGTTATATCCAAACTTGTTAAAATATTGATTTTTTTCTTAGAATTTCCTAGCAGGTTTGCTAGAAACATTTACTGGTATATTATGATTTACTAATAAATTAACTAACTAATAAATTATAAATTATTCCTAATAAATTATTAAATAGACAAAAATTAAAAAATTAAAAACAATAATTTTAAGTACTCGCTTTTATTTTTACACCTCATGGAAATAATTCATTATTTTTGATTGTATACATTTTGATTTTAAGTAAAGTTCATCAATTTTTTTATCAACAATTAAGAAGCAGTCCATAGTTTTTTCGTCTACATTTTCCATTGAAAAAAAATGCATTTAGAATATTTGCAGCAGCTTTTGCTTCAGCTTTTGCTGACGTTACACTTTCTTGGTCTGAAGGTAAGGAAGCTTCATTGTCATCAGTATTTTTTTGCTTTACTTCGGATACGATGCCATCATCAGTAGGAATATCTGAAGTACGTACCTCATTATCACACGTTTCAAAGTGTTCAATTTCATCACTAGAAAACGTCTTTATGCTATGCTGTTCCAGCCATACAGCAAGTGGTAGATTTTAATCTTCGTCTTCATCCCCGATTCTGTCTCTTTGATCCAAAACATTCTTGGAAAGACATGCGTTTAAAAAATAGTTACGAATAGTCGTAGCTGTTACTTGTCTCCAAGATTTCTCCAGCAAAATGTTTGCTTCAAAAAGCGATATGTTATACTCCTTATTAAGTTCATACTTTTCCAAAATACTCATTAACTGCTTCCGATGCCTTGAGACTGTGAATAACGCCCTGATCCATAGGTTGAAACACAGATGTTGTGTTGGGAGGCAAAAAAATAAGCTTTATGCATTCAAGATTTTCTAAGTAGGGATGGGCAGTGCAATTATCTATCAGGAGTATGATCTTGGGGTTTACTTTCACCAAGTCACTATCCCACTGGCGAAGCTCTTCTTCAGATAGGCCAGCAGTCATCCAGGCTTTGCAATTACTTTTGTACTTCACAGGCAGCTTTTTAACATTCTTAAAACACCTAGGATTTTGAGAAGTCCCGATTATGGTTAGTTTCCGCTTTTCCGAAACATCCATGTTTGCACGAGAACAGTTATTCTAACTTTAGACAGCTTACCACCACTGCATTTTCCTCCTTTAAATTTTAAAGTCTGATCTGGAGTCATTTTGAAAAACAACCCAGTTTGATCTGTGTTAAAAATATCTTTCTCTTCATAATTTTGGATTATATCCAGCCATACTTCAGTCTTCCACTTTTCTACATCCAGTGCATTAACATTAGCTGCTTCATCAATAATCTTAGAGCACGAAATATTGTTTCGTTTCTTAAACCTATCCAGCCAGCCGTTTGAACATACAAAATCTTTTTCTTCAAAACGTTCTGCGAACTCATTTGCTTTGTTTTGCAGCATAACTCCAGAGACGGGAAGATTTCGATTCTACTGAATGGTGAACCATTTTAAAAGAGCTTCCTATACGTTTTCTCTTTCAGCCCAACATAACTTCTTTGTTCCACTTAAATTTTTTTCGTGAGCAGCGATAATCAGATTGCGATTTTTCCAAATGTTGGAAACAGTAGATTTTTACAAGGAAAATTCCTTGCGCATTTCAGATTGACTAACTTCTTTAGATTCAATACGTTTGATTATTGTGACTTTATCATCAAAGGAAAATGTTTTCCTTTTTACGGAATTTGCCATTTTTACAGAATTTTTATTGTGCTGAGAAGCAAAAATATCTGTTCAGTCAGAACCAGCCGCAGAAGATAACTATAGATACAGATAAGGTGCGGTACAGATTGGCAATTCCAAGACCAGAAACTGGTTTACATACAATACAATAGGATTTCGCGCTGACCAGACAACAAACCTATAGGCCTGTTCTACCTGTCATTCAAGGGTGGTTTGAAAAGAGTGTACTGTTTCTGATCAACGGCTTCCTAGAAACGGCAGAGAGAGTGAACAAAGAGGATTGCTGTTTATCTATGAGAGAGCCAGTGGTTGAATAGAAACATAGTAAGAAGGGTGAAAGAGGGTAATTTGATGTAGAAGTTGAGGAATGCTGTCTTTTAGACACTAAGAGAGACTTTTATTGCCTTTGCAAGGAAAAAAAAAAAAAAAAATCTACCAAAATTACATTTTAGTTAACAATAAGTGGACTTACATTTTCTCATCAGTTCACTATAACTGTATAAATTAGCATTAGTTACATATATGCTCATTTGGGACTGTTGAAAAAGTTCACTATATCCGAGGGTTCATATAGTGGGGTTGGACTGTATTTCTGGCTTCTGACAATAGTGGAACACCCTGCAGTGGTCAATTATGTCATTGAGGAATAATCACTGAGAATCTGAATGAATTTTGCAATATTTGTTCCCTTCCTCAGTGATTGCTTAATCGATCTTTAATAATTTTGACATTTTGAGTAGTCATAGTATATATGATACTGAAACGAGATGGTAGTGATCATTCGTGTTGTTGAGGAGTAATCACTGAAAACATTTTCCTGTAGACGTAACATTGTCCTGTTGTTTTACATTGTTGAAACCTCTCACTCGATTTTTTTTTTTTCTTCCCCCAATCATTTTTTTAAAAAACATTGCTTAATTCATCTAATGGAATAAGCAAGTCATATAACTATGCTCAGCAATACCTGAATTGGACTCATTAAATCATCCCTAATGCAATTGGAACTTGAAATAAGTATTTTCGTTTTCATAATTTACTTTCATCAAGAAATTTTGTATTTTATTTTTTAGTTGTTTGTTTCTTAATTATATTATGTAGTATGTAATGAAGTTCTGGAGTAAGAAGATTTTTAACATTAATATAACTGTCCTTTTTAATATAGATGAGAGCATACCTTCAAAACAACCAGTCTCGGTTGGACTTGGCTACTCTAATTCTGTATGCTTATCAATTAAGTACAGCCCTGTCTTATCTTGAATGTCGGAAATTTGTTCATAGGTAATATTGAATATCACACACCATATTTTACTTTATATAAGTTTCATAAATTGTTAATGTTCAGTGTTTTCATTATAGGAAAAAAATGGGTGAGCTTTTCTCACCCTTTCCCAAAAACTGAGTGAGATTAAAAAAAAAAAATAGGTGAGAATTTTTTACCATAGATGTGAGTTGGGTTACTCATTGGGCAAGGTATATATAAATAGGTTACTTATTCTTGCCTCGAGTAAACATTCAAAATCAGGGTATTTATGAATTTTAGTTATTTTTATAGCATGTAACTGGTCCTCCAAATCTGTAAGTCAGGCCTAGTTACATGCAAAAAAAAAAAAAAAAAAAAAAAAAGTAAATAAAAATAAACTGTGAGAATTTTGCGTATATAACCTCTTTATGAAAAATGGAAACATGCCCGACTTTAAAAAAAAAAAAAAAAAAAAAAAAAGTGCCCAAATCTTCCGAAATGCGAGAATTTTGTGCAGAATGAAACCGATTTGTAGGGTGCGCGAATTTCTCGCAGTAATAATTTTTTAATGCGAGAAAAAGAAAACAATTGCGAGGTTCTCGTGCTGTAGTGAAAACACTGATGTTAATAAAAATTATGATGTCGAAATTTAACTAAATGTAAACCTTAAAACACAATATTGTCTATTTCACTATTTAAAGATAATGATGGTGATTAAAATAATAATTATGATAAAAAGAGTAATTTCGTTAATTTCCTTTTAAAAAATATATTCACATACTCAAGACAAATAATTAAAAATTGTATTTCTTGTTAATGTAAATGCTTTATACCAATTTTAGAGATATTGCTGCTAGAAATGTGCTAGTTTCTGCTCGAGATTGTGTCAAACTGGCTGACTTTGGACTATCACGGTGGGTAGAAGATCAATCTTATTATAAGGCATCTAAAGGAAAACTTCCCATAAAATGGATGGCACCTGAATCTATAAATTTTAGGAGATTCACAACTGCTAGTGATGTCTGGATGTTTGGTAAGTTTATACAGAAAGTTTTGAACATTTTAAAACTCAAGAGCGTTTAAGAAAATGTCATATTTTATAATGCAGTTTAGCTTACATAGAACAACTGCTTGTATTTATAATTCACAAGTTATAGAATTTAGCTTTGTTTTCTGCTGAAAAATATTGACAAAATAATGCAAACAATTGAAGACCGATAAAATATTTTAAAAGTAAAATTAGTTATTTTTATTTTAGGGTTTCTAAAAATTATTTTTTAAATCTGGATTTGCAATTTACCATGATTTTTGCTCTCTTACTCTAATCAGCATAGTTATATTTGAATTAAATTAACAGTTCTATATTTCAGTTCGATAATAATAATGACAGCCTGTCTGTTAATTTGTAACAGTTCTAGGACAAATTGCAATGGAAAGAACTGTGAATACTCAAAACCACAAAAGGAAATAATAGAGTGGAAACAGGCAAGGTCATGGATTCTTAGCATTACTGAGGGTGCACCACAAGGAGGTGATCTACTTAAGATTACTGATTGAGAATAACACCCTATTTTTAAAGTTTTTTTAATTGAAAAAAAAAGAAAAGTACACAAAAACGTAAACATTATATATGAATTAAACAGAAACATGCACAGTCAGGAGTAATTCACATCACATATAAATGACACAAGCAAAATCTAATAATCGAAATTATGCACTGTACCAGGAAGAAAATTGTGTGCATTGCTTTAACAGTAATAATTAAGTAAATTCAAAATCAACTTTGTGACCCTTGCTTATTTGTTGCTGTTGTTGTATTTTTCTATTTCCCGTTTTATATTTGACCAATTTAACCTCAATTAGATTTTGCTGCTTCTTAAAGACTTCCATCATTTTTCAAAATGCATATGGCTTGATCCAAGTAACAGCTGGAAAGTGTTGTACTAGCCTTCAATGGAATTGTTTGTTCTTTCTAGCAAATCCTTTACATTCTGATTTTGATTCCAACTTTGGATTGGAAGTGGAGTTCAATTTCCTCAGAGAATGTTATCCACGTACCATGAATGTAATCCAAAGATGGGGAGAAATCATTGTCTGCAAGTTCCATGTCCCATAGTTCTTCATAAACAGATGACTTGTGAGATAGGAAGAAAAGCCATAGGTGCAAGTTGTTTGAAATGCTAGGTCTTCTTTATTGTTGTATCTTTCATGAAATCTTGTGATTTGTGGAATATTTAGCCAAATGCTTTGTTTAACTCTTAACATACCAAAAGGGGTTGTTAAAGGACCCCAGAGATTTAGGAGTGTTGGCGACCTAGGCTTGGTATGTTAAGGGTTAAAATGGAAGAAACATCTAGTTATTTTTACTTCAGAAAAAAATTCTATAAAAGCATAGATTGTGGCTTTTTGAAAATCCAGCATTGCAGTTTTCAGTTTTTAACCAATTTGCTGCTTCATTTCTTGTAAAATACATATAAACCTCTTATACATATCATCTGTTTTGTTTGGAAGTAGGACAGAAATCATCGAGAGTGAGGTGTCTTTGTTAAATTCGTGTATAGTGTAAAGCTGTCTGAAAATAAGTGGACAAACTGAAAACGTCCCATCCACAAAAATTTCATTTAATTCTTTAAGTCTTTAAAGGCTTTTTTTTTTCTTTTTTCGTTTCAAAAATTAATATACAATCCTCTTCTAGATCACTGTCATGCAGAAGAAAAATATCACTGTTGATTTTCGTATATTCCTCAGGAAATTAAAGTTCTGCTCTTGACATTGGATTTGTTGGTGCTTTTCCAGTGTTCTTGCCTTTCCCAGCATTTTGTATCTTAACTTCTTTCACCTTTCTTTTTGCTAGTTTTTCTTAACTCATTTTGTAGCCCATTAGTTTCAGTAACGTTCAATTGACTTTTCAACAATGTCTTGCTATGCATCTTGTACTGTCAAAACTTGTATAACTCCTATATTTTGGAAAACTTGAAATTTTCCCCCTCCTTTTCTTGTCTAAAAGCAGGGTTTTCCTTACAGAAAAAAACTGGGTGAGAATTTCTCACCCTTTCCCCCAAACTGAGTGAGATTTTTATAAAATGGGTGAAAATTTTTTTGCTAATAGATTTGGGTTGGGTAAATATCCAGTGGGTAAGGTATTTATAAATGGGTATTTATTCCTCTGTAAGGTAAATACCCAAAATCAAGGTATTTTATGATTTTTAGTTATTTTTATTGAGTGTAACTGGACCTCCAAGTCTAAATCAAGCACAGGTACATGCAATAAAAATAACCCAGTTTAAGATCCCCCCAGGATCAGAATGTTTCCAGGAACCCCCAGACCCCTTCTTTTTTTTCTTTCCTAGACTTTAGTTCTTGAGAATCCACTTTTGCACTGTGTTTTTTATTTTTTTTCTTTGAGAAACCGATTTGTAGCATGCGCGAATTTCTCGCAGTAATAATTTTTTAATGCGAGAAAAAGAAAAAAAATGCGAGATTCTCGTGTTCTCGCGCTCTAGTGAAAACACTGAAAAAGTATATTCTTTGTGAATGAAGTAATTTCCCCCTTTATTATTTTTGACAAACTTTTAACACACAAACATTTCCATAATTACTCTGAAAAACACACAAACTCCTTGGTTTATAGGTGATAAAAGAATACACAGTAATTAAAGTGCAGCAGAGTTCAATTGACCAATAGCATCTATTCAACCAAAAATGCTATTGTTATCAGAAACATAATCATTGGAATGCTAGTGCCATGTGTTATCAGAAAAGGAAGCTATGTTTAAGGAAAGCATTTGAAGTCTCCGTTTGCGTTTTTTTTTAATCCCAATTTTGTTTGTTCTCAGTTTTGTCCACACGGTTTTCTTCACAGTTTGCAATAATAGCAAAACAAGCTGTGTTTTGAATAGTACAAAAAAAAAACAAACTTGTGAGTGTGCTGGATATAACTGCACCAACACAAATGGTATTTTCTGACTTTTTACTTAAAAAATGTACTGTGTAAACAGTAAAAACTAGAACTTTCAAGATTTAACTGTAACTATAATTAGTTACATCATAAAAACCACAAAATTCTTGCATGCCATAAGGCCATGAAAATTTTTTTGGTATCATGATTTTTTTTACATCCCGATATTGCATAAGACTTAGCTTAAAGTAATTAAAAAACTTTGTAAAAAACACACATAAGAAGTAAAAGGAAAGAGGAGATGTAATAAAATTTAGTTTCATTCAGTTGCAGGTTCGTTTCCATGGAAGAACGGTTAAACACAGAAAAGGTTCCTTTTTAAAATTGTGTGAATGCGGTTGTGCATGCTAGAGTAGTTTATTCCATTTAATGAGTGTGGAAGAGATTTACATCACTTACTCTCTAATGAATATTTGCATGCGATAAAATCTTTGAAAAACTGTTTAGTTAGTGTTCACAATTTGACATGTTGCATTTGAGTGCTACAGAAACCTTTAATCTATATAAATAAAATTAGACTTTTGTCTGTACATTTCTTGGAATTCAAAAATTTTACAATTTCTATCCGTTTCAAGCACCCGGGATTCCGATGCGACCCTCAAAAAAAAGTTTGTCTGTCTGTCATTCTGTCATTCTGTCCGTGACGCTTTTTTTTGTTTAAGCATCACGTAAAAACGACTGAAGCGAATGATATGAAATTTTGTGTCATGATAGGTGGTCACTCAACTTAAAACATAGGCGTCGAATTTTTAAAAAATCTTGATTAGATTTTCCGATTTTGCGAAAATCGTTTCAAACTACGTAAATTTGTGTTCAAGCACCACGCAAAAACGACTGAAGCGAATGATATGAAATTGGGTGTCATGATAGGTATTCACTCAACTTAAAACATAGGGGTCCAATTAAAAAAAAATCTTGATTGGAGTTTGAGATTTTGCAAAAATCCTTTCAAACTGCGTAAATTTGTGTTCAAGCATCACGTAAAAACGACTAAAGCAAATGATATGAAATTGGGTGTCATGATAGGTGGTCCCTCAACTTAAAACATAGGCGTCCAATTTTTAAAAAATCCTCATTGGATTTTGAGATTTTGAGAAAATCGTTTCAAACTGCGTAAATTTGTGTTCAAGTATCACGTAAAAACGACTAAAGCGAATGATATGAAATTGGGTGTCATGATAGGTGGTCCCTCAACTTAAAACATAGGCGTCCAATTTTTAAAAAATCCTCATTGGATTTTGAGATTTTGAGAAAATCGTTTCAAACTGCGTAAATTTGTGTTCAAGCATCACGTAAAAACGACTGTAGCGAATGATATGAAATTGGGTGTCATGATAGGTGGTCACTCAACTTAAAACATAGGCGTCGAATTTTAAAAAAATCTTGATTGGATTTTCCGATTTTGCAAAAATAGTTTCAAACTGCGTAAATTTGTGTTCAAGCATCACGCAAAAACGACTGAAGCGAATGATATGAAATTGGGTGTCATGATAGGTGGTCACTCAACTTAAACTATAAGCATCTAATTAAAAAAAATCGATCAGATTTCGAGATTTTGTGAAAATCGTTTAAAACTGAGTGAATCTTTGTTCCCGCATTACGTAATAACGACTAAAGCGAATGATATGAAATTTGGTCACACGATAGATGGTTGCTCAACATAAACTATAAGTGTCCAATTTTTTAAACATTTTTATTAGATTATGAGATTTTGTGAAAATTCTCTCAAAATGCGTTTATATTTCTTCAAACATCACGTAATAACGACTAATGCGAATGATACGAAATTTAGTGATATGATAGGTAGTTGCTAATCTTAATTTATAGGCGTTGAATTTTTAAAATATTTTGATTACATTTTGAGATTTTGCGAAAATCGTTTTAAAATGCTGAAAATTTGTTCCAGCATCACGAAATAAAGATTGCAGGGAATGAAACGAATTTGGTTGACAGGATAGGTTGTCACTCAACTTAAGTTCTAGGCTTTCATTTTTTCAAAAATGTTGATTGAATTTTTAGATTTTGCAAAAATTATTTCAATATGCGTCAATATTCGTTCGCGCATCACATAATTACGACTAATGCGAATGAAATGATATTACTTAGTTACTCTCTAACCTGTAATATTTTAACAATACATAAAAATTATAACTTCGCTTTCTTTACTTTGGCAACATACTACATCCATTCTGTGTACTCATACAATGCTGACGAAAGATCTTGCTTTTTTGGAAATTTGCATTCACTAACCCGTCGAGGACGGGTACTTCAGCTAGTTTATATATAATAACAATTGATAAAAATAATTGTGAGGTATTTCTTGCTTGGACAAATATAAAAAAAAAAGAGAGAGAAATCCAGCGGTGTAATGGTTAACACAATATGCTGATTTGCCACAGGTCCAGGGTAGCAAAGTTGATTCAGTCTTTGATCCCTTGAGTGGGTTGATAAAATGAGGTCAAAGTTTGTTTAGGAACTGAATACCAGGGGTGCCATCTGGCCGGACAAATGCTTCTGAACTCCAGAGGAAATGGCTGCAAAGGCATGGTTGTACTTTACTGGCCTTAGCCTGAGGAGGGGATGTTGCCCCACAGAGTTCAGTTTTTTTTTAAACTTTTGTGAGTTTTTTAAAAATATTTTTATTATAGATTAGTCTAATCAATGATTAAAGCACTTTTTAAAACTATTCAGTTACTTTTCATAACTGGTATGTTGTTGTATTTTAGTGCTACAGAAATCTTTGTTTCTAAATTCATAATAAAAAGGCAGACATTTCTTGCTGTAACAAGCTTCTCTTTCCCCCCCCCCCTCCTTTTCTTAGGATTTTTGAGTTGTAGTGTGAAAACTTACAATGTTTTATATCTTTAACTTTTGCACTTCTCATAACTGCTCAGTTAGTTCTCATAACTGGCATGTTGTTATTACAGGGTGCTATAGAAATCTTTAAATTCCACCAATGCATGATATGAATATTTATCATGCACTATTTATTTTAAGGAACATAATTTTCTCATGAATTTGATAGTTCTTTGTCTCCTAAGGAGCTTTTCCAATTTGTCTATTTAGAATTGTAAATAAGAAATATGTTCGCATAATACATATTTAGTAAATGTGTAATTTTTTTAGTGACAAGAAAATGTCATGCATATTTTTTCTCATGTAATTTAAAGTATGTGAATTTATAGATTATTTCAAAAAACTATTGAACGCTGCTATATTTAAGCTTGAGCTTTTTCGTGTATCTGCGTAAGAGGAGAGAGATTTATTATATGCCTTAATTTAAAACTGCTCATAAGTGGCGTGTTATAGTAGGGTGCTATAGAAATCTTTAAATTCTGCCAATGCATGATAAGAGTATTTATCGTGCATTATTTATTTTAGTTTTATGAATTTTAGAATGCATTATTGTATGTAAATTAACAAAAAAGACGAAAAGTTCTTTTTTTCCTTTTGGACTAACCAGTATAAAAAAACAGTGTACTGGAATTAAACTGTTTAATGAAAAGAAAAATATTACAGTAAACTTTCTGTGAATGGGAAGAATACTTAACAGCAATAGAAAAATGCATGTTTCAGAAGTTGAAATCAAAATAAAAAAATCTATAGTAACCATGAAGTTATCAACATCTTACATACTGTACGTACTGTACATACTTCCGTACTGTTTTTGTATTATTTATGCTGCTCAAAGTATTTATTTGTAGTGTGCATACAATTAAGTATACCATACTTAAAATTCTATAGAACAGGGACGAGATTCTTCAGTTTTTTGTCAAGATTTCACTTTTTTGTCCTTTTTCTCTGAAACTTCTGCTTTTATTCTGTGGATTTCTGATTTCTTTACTCCTTAAAACCTTTTTCACATATTTTATATGCAATATCACATGTAGAAATTTTTTGCTTTTGTATTTCAGTTTTCTTTTGTCTATCTCATCCCTGATAGAATGTACAGTATAAAGCAATGTATGAAATTTTTATTTCTAGTTTAGTTTTCATCACTATTGATGCTGTAGACATTTTTATGCATGAAAAAATAAGTGAAACCTGAATATAACACTACTGTGCAATAACAAAATAACCACCATATAACACTTTTTTGTCTCCTCCGAATTTTTATTTACTCAATGGTTTTTTATTAATATATCTAGTGTTAACCATCACATTAAATTTATTTTATTTTTCTTGTAATAATTAGGAAATACCTTCAATACAACAAAAAGTCATGTACAGACTTGTAAATTGAATGAACTTAAATGTTGTTAAAGTGAGCCAAAAAGTAACTTTATTCAACACTTTTTATCTACAGATTACACTGCAGTATAAACTTAATTTCAAGTTCATCTGCATATATAGATATTTTACTCTGCCATCATAATAGCTTTCTCAGCAAAATAAACACTCTTTCTGTTACTCATGCCTCTGTACTCTTCAAACTCCAAGGTGAGAGGTGGTCATGTACTATTGGTGATTTCTAGGAAGTTTGAGATGTCGCAAAAAAGCTCCATACATTTACAGTATTGACATAATATTGACTCTTATCACCTAATTTGACACAAAACATTTTGTGCCAAAAAATCATGTCAAGAAGTTAAAATATTCCAGGGTTTACATTAGGAAAAAAAATTGGGTGATATTCTCCCTCTCTAGTTTCAAAATTAAGAGGGATTTCTTTTAATCTGAGTGAGAACTGGAGAATTTTGTTTATTTTCAAAAATTTATTTATTTTGACATTTTAAAAGCAAAATTAATATCATTACGAAAATACAATGCGACTAAGATTTTAAATATCAAAATTAGCAATATACTATACAAATGGTTTTGATAACAATACAATTTAATAATAGCTTAGATTAAAATAAATAAAAACTTTGCGAAAAAAACATACATGAAAGGTTACTTCAAGGCGTAACGATTGTTTCGACCGAAAATTCGTTTGGTCTTCGTCAGACAAGCCCTTTCGTCACACAGAGCAGAGGGAACTCTGTATGACGGAAGGGTTTTTCTGACGAAGACCGAACAAATTTTTGGTCCAAACGATCGTTACGCCTTGAAGTAAACTTTTTATGTATGTTTTTTTCACAAAGTTTTTATTTATTTTATCTTTTAACACCAGTTTTTTTAGTGTTTATTTTCATAATAGCTTAGATTCTTTATTCAATTAAATATTTTAGCTGCTTCATCTAAATTATACAACTTAGCATGGTGCAGAAAAGCCCACGGCTGTTAGTTTTTTGAGTGGTATTTTGTGTGGCAATGTGGGAGTCACACATTCCCATGGTATAGTGCGAACCCTGTATTCATTATTTATTAGGTTTGTTGCTGTATATTTTTAGATCCCTACAGAATTGATGTATGCAGGTGTCACTGTATATGCAATTTTAATATTTGTCCATCTTTGTTCTTAAAAACAATTTCTTTTTAAAAATGTGTTTGAAGAGCTCAACAGAAATTCTGCTTTTAAGCTGTTAATGAACTGACAATTATTAGCATGTGCTAGAATAAACTAGTTTGTACAAATGTAATATTATTTGAATAAACTTTAAATATGTATGGTTGAGATTTTATGTATTAAGTTTACTGTAAAAATCCTCAGGTAAAAGTATTATTTTATACCGTGTTTAATTTTACTAACAAAATATTTTGATGACCTAAGTATGTTCTTATTCTGTGTAGATAGTTCTCTGTATTTAAGAAAAGAATGAATCTCAGTGAACGTTGCAATACTTACATTACCTAATCAAAGTGTATTTTATTTTTTATGAATTTTTCTAGTCTTTAGATATTAAGGGTAAAATCATTTGTATTTTTGGAAAAGTACTTTGAACTAAATTATGCATTAAAAAATTTACTTTGTTCTTTTAAGTATTTTGCTACAGTTAAAAAAAAAAGAATATCAAAGACATAAATGTTAACTGTGATATTTTTTATCTAGGAGTGTGCATGTGGGAAATCTTAATGTTTGGGGTGAAGCCATTCCAAGGAGTACGTAACAATGATGTGATTGTGAAAATTGAAAATGGTGAGAGATTACCACTGCCTCCCAATTGCCCACCTAGATTGTACAGTTTAATGTCACAATGTTGGTCTTATGAGCCGTCAAAGAGACCTAGCTTTAAGGAAATGAAGCATATTCTGAGGTATATATTTGAAGATTAATTTTCTGTTTCATCTTTCTGTATTTTTAGCTGCACCATTCTGAGACGGGGGGGAAAAAAAAGCTAAGGCTAATATTGTTTTGAATAGTCCAGGCATGCTATTTTGTTGGTCTGTCACAAATGCTACAGCCGTAACACTTCTGATGTTGTGAAATTCAGCATTACCAATCACTAGACCTGGCTTATTGCGTTTCCAATGGGGTTTAAAGAATGTTATAGTCTAATTTATATTAAAAACTTGTATTTCTTTTACACTAGGTGGTCTCACCTTACTCAGATTAGAATGGTTTGCAGCGTACGTAGAGATGTGTTGATTGAAATAAGCAAACGGTAATCCCCCCCCCCCGCTTTCCTTTCACCTCTTTTTAATCTGCATTTAAGTTAAAACTTAGCAAGCAGTGAATTACGAGTCTTGGAGGGCCAAAGATTTGGAAGGATAGTTTTGTCTCTGATTATAAATTACATACATGATATAAATAAAAATATTCATTAGTTACATATTTTTATTAGTTAAAAACTAAATATTTTTACATTCTTATCTAATAAAGTTTATGTCTAATAATTTTATAACCCAATGACAAATTTTTGGATTATTTATATACACTCATTGCCATAAAAAGTGGCATCCAAGAAGTAATTGTGAGATTGTAATGAAACTTGGCATGAGGGTACGTGTCAGGCAGATATGAAAATGATTACACAATGCTTAATCACTCTTCTTTTTTAATCTTGCCAGAGGGCGTTGAACTTCGTTCTCCTTGGAGTATAAAACAAGTGGGCAGAGCTTGTTCCATGTAATTAATTGTTGCTGAGGGATGTTTTTTAAATAGATACCATTATGCCGCCATCGAAGACAATATGAGTAGCTGTCAGAGATGGGAAGAATCATAGTATGATGGAAGCTGGGTAGTCAGCTCGGCAAGTAGCCTGCCACCTTAATTCTGTCTGGAGGTGTTCGGACAAGAGAGAGGTCACTTACAAGGAGACCATGCTCAGGATGCCCTCAACAGACCAGTAGCTGAGAAGACTGTCACATCATATGACATGCACACATAGTGCCAAACTATCTCGTCTGCCATCCAGACTTGGGCAGCAACTATAGTTTGGGTCTCTGTGTCTGTCCGTACCATCGCAAGGTGCCTGGCTGAAAGACATTTGTTATCGCAGCGCCCAATGTTTGCTGCCAATGACACCCGTACACCGTCGCCTCTATTTGGAGTGATCTTGTGCTCCACAGAATTGGACTGCAACCGAATGGAACCAAATCAAATCCAGATTCAATCTGTGCAGTGATGACAATCGTGTGCGTGTGTGAAGTCCCGTGGTGAATGCCTCAATCCTGCCTTTGCTTTACAACAGCACACCGCACCGCAGCTGGTGTGTTGGTATGGAGTGCAGTGGATGTCACCTGACAGCCATGCATAGAAACATAGTCAGTATTCCCAACAGAAGGAGTAGCATGTTTATGCTTCACTCCTAACATGTTGAAAAAACATATAAAACTATATAAAATGTAAGAAAAAGTATGGTCTATAACAAACGTAGGAGAACACTTTTGTAATACCAGTGAACTTTAAGCACTAAAACTACACTCTACAGTACAAAAAAAAAAAAAAAAAAAAACACAGAATGATACAAGATAAGACATTGCACTAAAGCGATAACAGAAGTAAACAATAGCTTGACAGGTAGTGAATTACCCCAGAGTCCAAAGTTTGGCTTGATCAGTTTGATCAACTATACTGGCAGACAATGAGGTGGGGTGTCTACTATATATAAATTTGTGGCATTATTGCAGCAAAGTGACTAATTTTAGGCAATTGTGTCAGAATATGTTGTGAGAAAATCACCTTGTGCAACAATAGTCTATTTATTAATTTATATATTTCAGAGAAATTTTAGAAGATGAAAGAACACAAGTTGAAGATACATTAAAACGAGAGAATAGGAGAGTCCAAGCAATGTCATGGTGTAAGTAAATTTTGAACTATGTTTTTAAGAGATGCTCACACTATAATTTTTGTTTCAATGAATCATTAAAAATGTAATCAAAACCACAGAGCATAAAATATTAGTTCTTAAAAACATTGTTAACAATCAAATTTTTCTTAGTATTTTGTTGATTTGTGAATGAAAGTAGGGCTTATTAAGTAAATGGATGCAAAAATCATTACTTTCTTTAAATGTATGATGCTGTAAAGTAAATCGTTATTAATTGTGTGATTGTGTTTCTGTTATGATCTGAAAAATGTTTTGAAAATAATGTTTGTTCTAGCGATCTATGAGTAGTAAAAACAAATGTAGTTGTTATGATCTGAAAAATGTTTTGAAAATAATGTTTGTTCTAGCGATCTATGAGTAGTAAAAACAAATTATAGAGTAATATTTTGTGTAATGTTTAAGTGGTACTACTTATCTTTTGGGTTTGTTTATTATTTCTTTCACGGCACAAACTTTCCGATTTCGCAGTTTGTTTTGATTCGTTTTGCGCGCTAACGTCAAAACAGGTTGCCAGATCGGATGAACAAAACTTTTTCCTTTTGATACGTGGTATTGGTATGATTGTAACTTTTGATAAATAATTAATGTTAGAAATGTTTATATGTGTTTTTTAAAATCGAGCCGACTTTTCCTTTTCTTTATGCCGACATTTTTTTTTCTTAAATAAATTTTTTGATACAAACATCATATTTTGGCTTTGTAAAGTATTTGCTAAATTTTAAGTTTTGGTTTAAAAAGTTTTTATGCTAAAATTTTCTCTCCGTCTTTAACTTTTATTCTGCCTTTTCTGTTTTTTTTTTTTCTTTTTACCTTTTTTTCCCTGCATCATTTCACATAATTCGATAGATTGGATGAAGTTCCGATACAGACATCGAAATCGGCGGAGGAACACAACCACGTGCAAGAAAAAATGTAAATGCCTCAAAATACATCAATTAACCAACGAAATAATTAAATTTCCTTTTAATGCAACGTAACTTCACCAAATAAATAAATTTCACTTAAAATTTTATGCACTAAGATATGGAAAAATTAAAGTTCATGAATGAACTTGATGGTCGGATGAATACAGATGTGAGAAGGCAGAGAAGGGAAAAGCGAGCGTCAGGGAGCGAAGTCTTTCTTCCTCGAGCTGGTGCTACCTGCGGACGTTGGTCGTTTGGTATTTGAGATTTCCTGAGTGGTGTCATCCCGTCGGAGGCATGAAGCGCGGAGAGATGATGGAAGAACTACGAAATAACACTTGAAGAGAAAACACGATGGGGGCCCCCAGATTCTTTCACCAGACGATAAGTCATTCTCTTTTCTTTTCTTTCCCTTTTTCTATTTAATTTTTTTTGTTTCTTTGTCGGCTTTTAAAAAATATAACTTTAAGTGCACTTAAACAAGGGAACCTTAAAATGTTTGTAATAATGGGTATTTTAAGTTTGAATATTGTAAAAGAAAATGTGTTTCCATGAATTTGTTTTTTTTTGAGTTAATTTAAAATAAATGTAAGATTTTAAAGTTTAACAGAGTGTTTTCTTCATTATTTCTTTGTCTCGTTACTGGGTCTACAATGGCGTCGTTGCGCCATTTTTCTTTTTCAGCGAAATGCACAGATTGAACCTGGGTCTTTTGGCGGCTTAAAACTTTTAAACTATACGATTATTTCGGCCTCTATGCCATTTGTTTTAGGAAAAGAAATTGGTTTATTTGATATTTTTATTTAACTTTAATTTAGGTGTGTTTGCAAATTTTAACTTAGGCTTCGTGAAGTCATGGCATACGAAAATGGTGCCGTGACATTTTTTAAATTTTCGGAGTCTGTGTTTAGCTTTAATAAGGAATAATGAAGATAATACTCTGATATTTTTTATGGTTTTGTTTTGTGCCGTGAGGGGAAATAATTTTTTTTCAATAATTTTAATTGAACTTGATTTTGTTTGAGGTTTGAATAATGTCGGCTCAGGACAGCGATGAAGAGGGGCCCACTGTAAATGAAAATGTTGTGGTTTGCCCAGCCTTTACGGAATTCATTCCGCTTATTACCCCCTTTTCGGGAAATAATAGTAATGTAACAATTTATGATTTCTTTGATAATTTAGAAGAGGTTAAGCTCCATGCAGGATGGACCGCCGTACAAACACTATTTGTCGCTAAGACTAAATGTATCGGCGAGGCACGCGAATTCTTACGTTCGCAGCCACAACTTAAACAAGCAAACTATAAAGATTTTAAGACAGCGCTGATCAATCGATTTGGGAACAAAACACAGGACAACTCTTTACTTTTGTTTACCACAGCTACTCAGGGAATTAACGAGTCGGCGAGAGCCTTTTTGACGCGCGTACAAGGCTTATCGCATAAATGTTTTAGTAACAATGAAGAAGTAAGGAATAAAATGTTGACAGCTCAGGTCATTCAAGGCCTCAGTCCAGCAGTTAGACGTTTTGTCATGTCACAGAAACATGACACCTTCGAAGAAATGTGGGACTTAGTTCTTCAAGAAGAACAATGTACCGCTTTGGACAGGGCTACTTCATCAGTTCATTTAGCTCAAGCTGAAATCAAGCCATCGGTAGTTGAATCTGAACTCAAGGAGATAAAAGCCCTGATGCAGAACTCCTTATTAGAAACGGACAAGCGCGTAGCCGACCTCCAGGAACAAATTAATGATTTAAAACTAATGTTGGGACAAAGAAAAAATAGTGAAATAGTTTGTTATTCCTGTGGAGAGAAAGGGCATATCAGCCGTCGTTGCACGCGTAGGGTTTCTCAGAATTATCCACCTAGAAATAATTACAGGGAGAGACCGGGTAACTAATTGAGGGGCGAAATAGCGAAGCGCCGCTACTTTCAGACACGTCCCCAGAGCGCATAGGACTTGGGAATTTTGGTCATACGTCAGTTTTGCCTTTAATTCCCATAAACCTACAGGAAGAAAAGATTTTTGCTTTATGTGATACGGGAGCCTCTGTCTCCATTATTAAAGATAAATTCGTAAACGATGCCTTAATAAGTAATAAAATAAAAAGTGTAGAACAGTGCAATGTGAAAATAATTGGGATTTCTAATAATATGATGGTTTTAGAGAAGAAAGTTAAATTAGAAGTTTCTATTGATAAAAGTAAAGTTATTGTTGAATTTTTTTGTTGTAAGGATAATTTTATGTCATATGATGCTATTTTGGGTGCAAATTTTTTTTCTAATAACAAAATTAAGATAGATTTTGAGCAACACACAATTTCTAATGAAAATTTTAAAATTAATTGGTTTGACACTCGTACAGGTTACAATGTTAATTGTCTAAGAGATGTTCATGAAACAGGTTATACTATTAGTAAACATATAATTCCTCCAAGATCTGAATTAATTATCTCTGTCACTACCAAAAACAATCTCAAACTTGCTGAAAATGTATTAATACAACCACATAAACATTCTCTTTCTCAAAATTATGTTATATCATGCTCAATAAATACTGGTAGTGATAATGGTACATATTTTGTTAAAGTTGCTAATTTTTTCGACACTCCTATTCACATAAACAAAAATTGTAAATTAGTTAACATTGAGCCTGTACTAGATGTTGTTAATGATGCTGAGGCAGAGGTTAACGTAGTTAATGAATTTTTTGATGATGATTGTGAATTGTTTGGGGGTAAATTTGATTTATCTCATTTATCGGGGGCTCAAAAAGAGAAATTAATGCAATTGTTGAACAATCATAAACATATTTTTGCTGAGTCAGTTAAGGAGCTTTCGGGTTGCAACACTGTAGCACACAGGATTTATTTGTCAGATGACATACCCGTTAGGCATAAGCCATATAGAACTCCCCACGCCTTACGAGACGAATTACGCACACAGATTAATCAACTGCTCGACACAGGGATCATTTCAGTCAGCGACTCTCCTTACTCTTCACCAGTTATACTTGTTAAAAAGAAGAACAACACTTATAGACTTGTTTGTGATTATCGTAAACTTAATTTAAAAACTCAACCTCTTCCTTTTCCTTTACCATTAATTTCAGACCTTTTAGATACTTTGGAAGGAGCTAAATTTTTTTCTTCGTTAGATTTATGTTCAGGGTATTGGCAGATGAATCTCCACCCTGGTGATAGACACAAAACAGCTTTTGCCACAGATTTCGGATTATTTCAGTGGAATAGACTCCCTCAAGGATTAAAGAATGCCGCTTCGTCCTTTCAGCGATTGTTAGAAATTGTTTTGGCTGGTTTGAAAGAATGGAACATTAACACCTATTTAGACGATTTAATTATTGCATCAAAAACTTTTGATGAACATCTAGAGAAATTAGATATGGTTTTTAAAAGACTCGGGGACCATAATTTAAAAATAAATCCTGCAAAATGTCAACTTGTCAAAGATAAGATCACTTACCTGGGGTTTCAAGTCGAAGAGGGTAAACTTTCACCTGATACCAGGAATGTTGAGGCAGTTCAGAACTTTCCCGTTCCGGGTAACAAAAAGCAGGTCAGGTCATTTTTGGGATTGTGTAATTTTTATCGAAAATTCATTAAAGATTTTGCAAATATTGCTATACCTTTAACCAACCTAACAAAAAAATCTGTGGATTTTAAGTGGGATACTTCAGCAGATCAAGCTTTCAACCAATTAAAATCCGCCTTAATTTCATACCCCTGTTTACTTTTGCCTGACACAAAGAAAGAATTTATTTTACATACTGATGCTTCGGGTTTTGCTATTGGAGCTGTACTTAGTCAGGAAGGGCCTGATGGACAAATACATCCTGTGGGCTATGCTAGTAGGAGATTGAAAGATGCAGAGACGCGTTATAGTGTTTTTGAAAGAGAAACTCTTGCGGTAGTTTGGGGAATTAATAATTTCAAACATTATCTTTATGGACAAAAGTTCAAACTTTTTTGTGATCAAAAGTCCCTCTCCTATGCTCTCACACTGAAAGATGGTGGCAGAATTACCCGTTGGATTTTAGCTTTACAAAATTATGACTTTGAAATTTTTCACACTCCTGGGAAACAAAATGTGCCAGCTGACACTTTGTCCAGAACAGTAAATCTCATCGACACAATGGTTCAAAATTTTCCTTCTTCCCGTATTAAGAGCCTTCAGGACGAAGATAGTAAGTGTAGAAGTATTCTTGATGAATTGAGTCAATCTGAGGAGGTAGAACATAAGGGAATTAAATTTTTTACTAAAGATGGTATTTTATTTTGTGTGAATGACAAACCCAAAGAAGGTGCGGTCATCACAGATAGGTTAGTCGTTCCAAAAACTTTAATTAAAGAAGTTTTGACGTTAGGACATGATTCAATGACAGTGGCACACCCAGGTATTAGGAGTACAATTACCCGAATTAGACAAAATTACTTTTGGTGGAACATGAATCACCACATTAAGAACCATGTAAAGTCATGTCAATCTTGTATAGAAAGACGTGGATATGTAGCCAAACACAAGGCTCCTTTACAGAGAGTTCCAGTGACTAGTAGACCTTTTGAACGGATTGGTATGGACGCTGTAGGCCCTTTGCCCATTACTGAGTCAGGACATCAACACATCATTGTAATCAGTGATTATTTCACGCGTTGGGTAGAAGCTTATCCAGTTAAGGACCTGCAGACTGAGACTGTTGCTTTAATTTTAGAGCGTTTTATTTGCACTCACGGAATTCCAGAACACCTAATTACAGATAGATACAGCTCATTTCTTTCGGACAGCATAAAAAAGGTTTATTCGAAATTAAACATTAAAAAACAGTACACCACCAGTTATCATCCCTCGGCAGATGGCGTGGTTGAACGCGTCAATGCCACAATTGTCAACTCTTTAAAGCACTTAGTTAATGAGACTGCAAATGAATGGGACAAATACTTACATTTTGCTCTTTTGGCCTATAGAACTGCAATACATTCCACCATTAAAGACACTCCTGCTCATTTAATCTTTGGTAGGGATTTAATTTTACCCATTCATTTAATTAACAATCCACCTCTAAGAAGTTATGCGGATCAAAGGGAATTAAGTGAGGATATTGAACTTCGCCTTCAGAGAGCTTTTAAACTTGTCCATGAAAATCTTATCAAAGCTGCTGAAAAACAAGAGAGTTACAGGAGTAAAGTTTGTAAGGAGAAGGGCATTGTTGTAGGAGATCTGGTCATGCTTTACACTCCATCTATTAAAGCGGGGAAGGGGAAGAAATTTTCGAAGTTTAATGAGGGGCCTTACAGAGTTAAAAAACAGACTAGTAATGTAAATTTTGAAATAGTACATATTAACAACCCAAATGACATACAACATGTACACGTGGACAGACTAACTAAACTTCCTGAACGTATAATTTTTCAATCTTTACCTGAAGAGCTCATTGAGGATGACAATAGCGATGTAGAAAATGTAACTGATCAGTCAAATGAACCAGATCTCCCAGACAATCCTTTCCCCACACCAGTTAGGCGTCGTTATAGAATTGTCACAAATAGCAACAGGAAAAAGACTACTACTACACAGAGGTCGACTTCAGGGAAGACTCAACAACAGATGCCAGTCCAGTCCAGTAGTAGGAGCATACAGCAACCTGTGTCCAGACCAGCAACAAGGCAACATTCATACTCACTTCGCCCAAGGGACTCTAGAGGTTTTGTGAAAAGTTAATGTTATTAAAATGATGGACTTTTACATTTTGATTGACAAGTTTTTTTTTATATATGTATTTTGGTATTGAGTATTATTTTATGTATTTTCTTTGTATGTCTTTGGTAGTAACTGTATTACAACACTGTTATTTAGGGCCCTAATATCTGTTGCAAGATATGTAAAAGTTTTTTTTTTGCTATTAATTATAGGAGTAGCTAACCTAAATGAATTGATAGTAGGGAGGTTCTTTTATGTAGACTGCGAACTGATATTAACAGTGTAATTGTAATTGTTTTCTTTCATTTAGGAAGAGAAATTTTTTTTACCTTTTAGTTAATGTCAAGTATGGTATAAATTTTTTCTTTATTTTTGTGGTTAATGCCATCTTTTTGAGTTGAATAATGTGAAACTAATTTTTTTCTTGCTGGGAGTCCTACAGTTCTCATCAAAATTTTTCTTTCATGATGTGATATAAATATTTTTTATATATATATACCTTAATGTTTTGAGTAATCAATGTAGTCGGGTAGTTTTGCAATTTGGGTAAAGCTGTGATATTTTAGTTTTTTTTAAATATTTCATTCAAATGTTTTGTGGCGTGTAAAGCTCAATTTAGAGCATTTATGTTTTCTCATTTGTTATTTTGAGAATCTTTTTTTTCCTTTTGTGAGGATCATATGGTGTGGTTAAAGAGCTGTTGGTTTTGGTGTAAAGAAAAAAAAAAAAAAAGTTCCTTTTTTTTTTTAAGGTGAGGGGAAGGTAGTTGTTATGATCTGAAAAATGTTTTGAAAATAATGTTTGTTCTAGCGATCTATGAGTAGTAAAAACAAATGTAGTTGTTATGATCTGAAAAATGTTTTGAAAATAATGTTTGTTCTAGCGATCTATGAGTAGTAAAAACAAATTATAGAGTAATATTTTGTGTAATGTTTAAGTGGTACTACTTATCTTTTGGGTTTGTTTATTATTTCTTTCACGGCACAAACTTTCCGATTTCGCAGTTTGTTTTGATTCGTTTTGCGCGCTAACGTCAAAACAGGTTGCCAGATCGGATGAACAAAACCTTTTCCTTTTGATACGTGGTATTGGTATGATTGTAACTTTTGATAAATAATTAATGTTAGAAATGTTTATATGTGTTTTTTAAAATCGAGCCGACTTTTCCTTTTCTTTATGCCGACATTTTTTTTTCTTAAATAAATTTTTTGATACAAACATCATATTTTGGCTTTGTAAAGTATTTGCTAAATTTTAAGTTTTGGTTTAAAAAGTTTTTATGCTAAAATTTTCTCTCCGTCTTTAACTTTTATTCTGCCTTTTCTGTTTTTTTTTCTTTTTACCTTTTTTTCCCTGCATCATTTCACATAATTCGATAGATTGGATGAAGTTCCGATACAGACATCGAAATCGGCGGAGGAACACAACCACGTGCAAGAAAAAATGTAAATGCCTCAAAATACATCAATTAACCAACGAAATAATTAAATTTCCTTTTAATGCAACGTAACTTCACCAAATAAATAAATTTCACTTAAAATTTTATGCACTAAGATATGGAAAAATTAAAGTTCATGAATGAACTTGATGGTCGGATGAATACAGATGTGAGAAGGCAGAGAAGGGAAAAGCGAGCGTCAGGGAGCGAAGTCAGTCTTCCTCGAGCTGGTGCTACCTGCGGACGTTGGTCGTTTGGTATTTGAGATTTCCTGAGTGGTGTCATCCCGTCGGAGGCATGAAGCGCGGAGAGATGATGGAAGAACTACGAAATAACACTTGAAGAGAAAACACGATGGGGGCCCCCAGATTCTTTCACCAGACGATAAGTCATTCTCTTTTCTTTTCTTTCCCTTTTTCTATTTAATTTTTTTTGTTTCTTTGTCGGCTTTTAAAAAATATAACTTTAAGTGCACTTAAACAAGGGAACCTTAAAATGTTTGTAATAATGGGTATTTTAAGTTTGAATATTGTAAAAGAAAATGTGTTTCCATGAATTTGTTTTTTTTTGAGTTAATTTAAAATAAATGTAAGATTTTAAAGTTTAACAGAGTGTTTTCTTCATTATTTCTTTGTCTCGTTACTGGGTCTACAATGGCGTCGTTGCGCCATTTTTCTTTTTCAGCGAAATGCACAGATTGAACCTGGGTCTTTTGGCGGCTTAAAACTTTTAAACTATACGATTATTTCGGCCTCTATGCCATTTGTTTTAGGAAAAGAAATTGGTTTATTTGATATTTTTATTTAACTTTAATTTAGGTGTGTTTGCAAATTTTAACTTAGGCTTCGTGAAGTCATGGCATTTCAGATGATTCAAAATTTAAAAATATAATTTCCTAAAAGATCTCTCTGCAAAACCCAAAAAGAGCCTGAAATAATCACAAAGAAATCTTATGCTGTGCATGCATTTTCACTAACCTATCTTTTTAATGATCTCCACTTTTATCTTTAAATGGATGAGCAAATTAAGCTTAAAGAAAAATTTTAAATAAAAATTGAAGTAAGACTTGGAATTATGCAAATTAAGAATCTGTACCTCAATTCAGTAGACTTAGATTTTAAGCAAGAGGTATTCTGCACTATAGCTTAGGTTTAAAAAAAAATAATTTGTACTTAAGCCTTAAACAATGTTTTCATAATAGCCCTCCCCCCCCCAAAAAAAAAACAAAAACCTGTAAATTATTCTGCATATTGATTTATTATTTTATTTATAGGTTCTTCAGGATCTGATGAACCTCCACCAAAGGTAAATATAGTTTTTTTATTACAGTTTCATTGGAAAGTGATAAAATTATTGCTTTTAATTTAAAGTGTCCAAAAAAGCTTTTTATTTTTTTATTTTTATGCACAAGTAGCTGACACTTTGTCAGATAATTTATTTTAATAAGCTTCTGTTTCAGAACTTTCATCAAATGGTGCTTTCAAGTACCAATTTAGACATTTACCTTCAATTTTATGCAGTTTTATTTTACCACCAGAGGCCTATAAATATCAAAAATAGGTATTTTAAGCATATTGCTAAAGAAATCTGATTCTCAGTATCTGGCTTGATGCTGAGATTAAGATAAATGCATCTTCAACTTTTTTCTATTTGAAGCATATGAATGTATAAAAAAAATATCCTATGCTAAAAGCTGCATTTATCCTCACTTAAAAGAAAAAAAAATCCTTTTTGCATTAATCATGCAAAATCAATCTAATACAAATTTATCTTTTTTAAATCACAGGATTAGTACGATGATATCTTAGCTTTGCAAAATCTCAAATGTATTTAAAATTAGAGACATTTACAAAAAGAAATTGAAATCAGCATTTCTGTATATTGTAACTATTAGAGATATAAATAAATAAATACTCAGTGATAAATACTCGCAAAATTATTGAACTTTGGCAGCTTTGAAAATCCCATCAATCATGATTATACAATCAGTGTTAAAAAAAAATGTAAAAAATAACTAAATGTAGGGGATTCTGTGAATGATTTGCATCCCCAATAAATATAAAAATTACATAGAATGGTTTTTTCAATCAAAAGCAGTACATTAAATAAAGGGGGGTAATGATAGTTTCTCCATTTTGTTCACACTTTGACAGTACTTGTGCTGTGCTTAGGAAAGCAGCCACAGCATTTTTAGTCTCTCCTCCCAATCTCTAAGGAAATCTGAATGGAAACTCTGTTTTAAGTTACTTTTTTCTTATAAATCTGAACATTTACACGCAATCAGTAAAAAATAAGGGAAGGGTGGGGAGCTTTATTCAACCCATAAAAGAAAATTGTGTTAATTTTAATGTGCATATAAATTTAAATTTTATTAATGCAATTTCCCCAAATGTTCAAAAAATTGTTTTAAACTATTTTAAATAATTTTAATTCTTCTGTATGTTATAAACTTTGCCTAACCGTATTCATTTATTAAAAGCTCCACTTTTAAACAAATTGTGTTCAACTGTTTCAACCATATTTTGCATTCTCAGAATGTTACACATCTTCTATTTCACTAATTTTTTGGCTGTGAAGGGAAGAAAAAAACAACAGTTTAGTGTATAATAAAATTTAACCTGTTTGATCCTCTTGTTTAAAGTTGTATGGGATGAGAGTTCACTTCTGTATCTATTGTTGCTACCAGGATGGAGGCTTTGTACATTGCAAATCTTTATTTGGTTAACTGAAGCATTAATGAAAATTACTTTGAGTGCAAATAAAATTGATTGGAGAGTATTTTGTATTGAGTAGGTTTGTCATGATATCTCTTTTTTGAATCCATTTAGCCTGTCCGCCATCAAGTGGACATAGTAGCTCCTCCTGTGGAACCAACTACATATATTGTAGCACCAAATCCTGAAGTCCTTGCTCAGCTTATCCAAGAAAATGCAAACAGCTTGCCACCTGCCTGGGCCTATGTAGCCCCTGCATCTCCTGCTAATACATTTACTGTGCAAAAATATAGTGAAGGTGAGGAAAGTGAAACTGGGAGTGAAAATCCTTCGGTAAGTTTGCAAAAGTTTGAGGGTTTATTTATTAATTTCAAAATCGCTTAAAGGATGTTCTGGGTTTTAGAAGAGTGCAAGGTACTGTTAGTACAATTATTAAAGTTTTCTGAAAATAGAATCCAACCTTATAAAAGTAGGATTTTTAGCACTGGTAAATTGGTTTTATTAGATAACATTAAATTTTATTCATATGTATTACTTTCTAAAAATTATTGATATTTCATTTACTCTGCATATCAGAACAGTTATTAAATTGCTTCAGAGTATGTTAGTTTTTGCCTATAATGGCTTTTAATAAGACTTTTATAAATTAACAATTTTAGCTGACTTTTTTCACTCTTTATTTTTAAGTAATGGAAGTATTGAAATGTTTTGGTATTCAGATTTTAATAGAAAAATCAATTTTAACTATCCTAAATTTGCTTTGACAAGGTTCTGTCCTTATGTATGAATAATCCATTTTGACTAGTTTTGCTAGAAAGTCTGTAGGTACATATGTCTTGCATAACTCAAAAGTGATTAACTTATTTTTTGCTGCTGTCCTGTACACAGGACAAATTTAATGTTGAAAACAAAGACCTGGCTGAAAATTGGTTTTAACCATTGAAATGTTATATATAGGACATCCAGTTGCACATGAGAGATGCATTCAATCTCATTTTTTAAAGCACCCAGCCTAAGGACTTATAATTTGAGCCCAAGCAATATTATTTAAGTCAAAGCCTCAGCCTCAAATTTTAGCTAATAGGTAAATAAGCCAACTAGCCGCTGTTGGCGACCAGTTTTGGCTGTCGATGGCTGCTTCATGGCCAAAATGTGCAACCTAGAGCCCATTGCCCGCTTCGCGACTGGCTTGTTGCAAACTATGGCACACGAGCCTCTTCGCAACCAAAATTTGCAACCTGCGGGTCATCCGTCTTCAGCAACCAGCTGGTCCGACTGCATCACGTCCAGCCTATGCAATATTATGGACCGCTATTACACGTTTTGGTGAGCGGCCACATGCAGCTACCAGCTGGATCTGCCGACGGCCTCTTCGCGACCAAAAAATGCAACCTATGAACTACCCGTCTTCGGCAACCACCTGGTCTCCCAACGGTCTGCTTCGAAAAGAAAAAAAAATGTAACATACAGGCCACTTGCCTTCGGCGACCAGCTGAATGAGGAGGGGGATGTTAAGTATGCCAGTGTAACAACTATGTCTGTGATTTTATTTTTTAAAAATTGGAGTCATGTTTCAACAACTCAGCTCTGAACTCTAAAATTTCTTTCTGTTTTCTTAAAGATATTGGATTCATCAGAAATAAATTCTAAAGTTCAGAGATGAGTTGTTGAAACACGACTCTAATTTAAAAAAAATAAAATCATAGACATAGTCGTTAGACTGACTGACACAGTTAAAAGAGGCACAAAGTCTACCTTACTGGCCAGCAATTTTTTAAAGCGAATTTTCACAGTCCAGCGATACTGGATGGCTTGCCAGCTAATAATTATAGATTTACGACAAAAACAAAATAAACAACACCAAATTAACCTAAATAAAAGCTATGATCCAACAACATTGAAATCAAAATCCATCCGGTTAAACGAATTCAAAATTAAACAAGTGCTTATAATACAAAACAAATGTCACCAAAAACAATCTAAAAAATTCAATTAAACACTTCAAAATTAAACAAACATTTATGGATTTATGACAAAAATAAAACAAATGTTCTAAAACAATCGAAATAAAAGTTACAATCCAACGACGTTGAAATCAAAATGCATCCATTTAAACGAATTCAAAATTAAACAAACGCTGTCACCAAAACAATCTAAAACATTCAAACACTTAAAAAAGGATTTCACGAATGTCACGCCTTTAATATTTAAATTTAAAAACACTCGGGTGAGAGGGAAAAAAAAAAAAAAAAAAAGTGACTTCCACAAACCACAACAAATGCATTTTTCTCATCTCAGAGTGTTGCTAATTTCCAACAAAAGAGTTCCTACAAATAAGTGTGTTAAGTATTGTGCAAACACAATTTTACACATTCTCAATAAATTTGCCCAAAATCTATCAAAATTTTCAGTTAAATAGAACTTAAATATTAAATAAAACTGTTGTCAAAACTTTTTAGTTTAGCTTTGGTTCAACACCTTTAGGAATTGGAAATCTAAGCTGTGAGATGCTTAAGTAAGAGCTAATAACTTCACAGGTAGAAAATATACATATCCTTCTTTATTTAAATGCCGATCTGTATAGGGTTACATAATTAAATCAAACTAACATGCCTATTCAATTGTAAATTAACGAAACATATTTAATTAGAATAACATAATTATTGGATTAAAAGAAGATAATTAAGTGAACCAATTTAATTAAAATAACATTAAATACAATAGGGAAGATGGAAATTCAGGACTATTTAAAATGCTTACCCATGCCTCCAGGGGTTCTTGTGTTGTAGAGAGAATACCCGATTGGAAGATAACCTTGTTTCTCTCTTCATCGCTTGAGCTTTATATAGTGTTTTTGTTTTGGACCTTCGGACAAGCATGTGAAAATCACTCCGATAACCCATTACTTCTCACGCTGATTATCTTATTTATAGTTTAAAAGTTAACTTGATCAATTTGGGGTCAAGGGTTCACTAACTAACGAGTGCTCGAGTTAATCATGAGCAAATGACATTTTCCAGAAATTCTTATGATTCATGTAGTCATGCTCTTTTAGCAGCATGACACTGTCCTTGCATTGCTTGTCACGCAAAAGGAGTCTTTTCACCAGTACATGAGGCCATCTAATCGATCTACGCGAGAGATTATGTTCTGTGATTTTTTTTTCAAAGAATCAAGGAATGAATTGTCTTTGCTTCTCTGTTTACTTTTCAAGGCGCGATATCTCGCTAGATATTTTGAGTTGAAATCAGGGCTAAAAAAATGGTTAAGCTAAAAAAAAAAGGAAGCTAAAAAAGGTTAATTTTTTAGAGATCTTTTGAACTGTATAAAAAGTTTTGCTTTTAGTTAGAGATAAAAATGCTGTTTTCATCAAAATTTCAACATGACTGCAAATGCATCGGGAGCAATGAGTCGATCCCGGAACTGTTAGGACTTTTACAGGACTTCTATTATTTAGATTACTTCATTGATACAATATCATAAATTTGGCCATTTGTGCAAATTGAAGGCAAATACAATAGCAAACTCTTAATACACTTTCTAATACTTTTTATTCAATAAGTTCATCAAATAATAATAATTAGTTTATTATCTCCCACGAGTCCCTTTTTAAAATCTGTTTACAAGAGTATGTTCAAATAAGGAGAAATTTCTCCCAAGCCCGAGCACAATCATTAATTACTGAGCTCGTCTCATTTCTATCGCACACCTCCCTTTCTGATTGCAATTTATGGTTTGTTTATTGGGTCACTATTTTTGACTATTGTTACTATTTTTTTTAAAGGAAAAAGAATCTATGAAGTTATTGCTTTAAATGTAATAAATGATTCTTATGTTTATGCGCAGCTTGTTTGCAATAAAATACTTGTTAAAAATTTATAGTGATGTACTGAGTAGCATTTTGGCTGAGTACAGAGTATTCTGCCATTTACTACTCAGTCGAGTGCCGAGTTACTGAATACTGAGTAGTTGTGTAAAAAAAGATCACTGACCAGCAAATGAAGATTTTTTCTTCTTTTGAAATGAAACATGTATAGTTGCCTTTTAGATTAACAAAAATTCAACAAAACCATAACATTTTAAGTAGTATTAAATTTGCACATACATAGGATATAATTGTATTATTTAAAGGTATTTAAATAATAAAAGTCCTGTAAAGTTTTATTATTTGATTTGTCCAAAAAAATGTGTTCAGATTGATACATTATAAACTTGATCACTAAGGCTTATTTTAAAACATAGTTAGATAAAAAACTGCATATAGTTATATTCTTTCATGTGAAGTGTCGAAAATTTTGCAATAACATGTATGTAGACTGTCAATAATTGAGTTTCAGATGACTAGTGAAATCAAACTCACTGCTTCACTTGATCAAGCACAAATTGGCCGTGTACTCAGTACATCTCTAAAAATTTATTTGTTTGAATTTTATGTTTAAAAAAAGAAGTTCAGTACACCTAATATTAAACAACAATGATAGCTGTAGCAGGGTTAGTTATCCTATGTAGCTAACTGCGCACCATGAGGAGACCTATCACACAGCATTCTTCTGTATCAAACTGTAATAAAGAACTTTATACAGTTATGGAAAACTTATTTAATATAAAGGGAATGGAGTTAATGGTAAGGTAATGAAGTTAAATATTGTAGATTTATACTTATCTCGTAGTGGAGGTATTTCAGAAACAAAACAAATTACTGGCTTGGCCAAAAAATAATTGCATTTTTTTTTTTTTACATAAAATTCTGACAAAATTTTCAATAACTTTTTAATTACAAACAAGTTTTAGCTAAAGATGGGACTCATATTTGTTAAATTTTAAAGTAAAAAATTTACAGATTTTTTTTTCCATCCATAAAAGATGGCCAACTTCCTCCTTTTTTCACATCTGCCCTCCTTTGAGGATTACATTCAGAATGTCTTGAAATTAATTTTTAGGTATTTATGAATGCTAAATTTTACAACAAAAATTTTATGACTATATAGTATATGTATATGCATATTAATGATCATGTAGGATACATTAAAAAACATTTTGCCCTCCTTTGAATTTTGGAAAATGCTGTCTAATCACACCTATTTTTAAGAATTTGCTTTTGTGCCAAATTTCGTATTAGCTTCAGTAGTTTTGGCCAGTAAAATATTGACATACGAAAAAATGCAATTACTTTTCAACCAACTGAATGATCACTGGTAACCACAACATACATATAATTATGGAGCTCATACCAATGTTCAATTGTGTGTGGGGTGGGGGGAAGCTCAATTTTTAGTTTTATATCATAATACTTTGGGTTCGATGTAGGCTTTCTATCATTCATACTATATTTTTTTATATGCTTTAATATTTTTAACACATTCTGTTTAGCTGCTGATATTATAAGGATATATTAACATGACGAATTCTCCTGATGCATATCAGTTTGCATTATCTAAGTTAAAGCATGTATATGTACTTTATATTCAAATTAAATTTTGAGATGTAATTTTCCACTTAATTGCTCAATATCTGCATTTTTATGTTGCTTGATCCCCCTAAGATATTGTAATTTGCATGTAGTTATTTTTCTTTCCATATTTGAATGTTTTCTATTATTTTCCTTTTCCTTTGCATGATTTCCCTCATTGGCTATGAAATTAACTGCTCTTGCTCTAGGGGTTTTCTGGAGTTTCTGTGAGAAAATCGAAGAACAATTCATGGTAAATTTTCCTACTGGTGTGACTTAATTTACTAAAGAAAGGATGTGCTCAAATTTTTTACCAAAATAGAAGTTTAATGTAATATAAAAAATAAAAGTTTCATAATTTGTGAGTATGGATCAGATTTAATCAGACAAAATATGAAGGTGATTTTCGGGTGCAAGTGCCATGAAGTAAATTTATTTTACTTATAAGCTAAATCTCCAACAATTACAGTCTCAATTTCTAATTCAAAGCAATTACAGTATGTCTTAGGTAATACAAATCTAGTAAATAAATCTAGTAAAAGCAAAGTATTATTTAAAATAAAATATATGAAACTTTATTTTTCTCTCTCCTTTTTTTATGTAAATTTATATTTTATGTAGACTCTGTTGCTTTTCAGTTTAAAGTAAAAAAAGTAAAAAAAAAAAAAAAAAAAAAAAAAAAAAATCAACCAAAATATGTTTTACTTCATTTATATAGTAACATTAATATACTGAAATCTATAGAAACATATATTAAATTGAAGTTATTTCTGAAAGTTATTATTGCATATACTACTCGATAATATATTTTTAGCAATGCACTTAGTATGGCTTATATCTGGATCAGTAAGTAAATAATAATAAAAAAAAACATACCAGTGCAGGGTGTCTACCATCATGCAAAGGTCACGAAAGTCACAGAAAAGTCAAGAAATGGGAAAAAGGTCACGAAAGTCAAGAAAAGGTCAAGAAATGAAGCACTAGGTCACGATTTGCGACTCAACTACGTTTTTTCCATTTCATTCAAATTCTTAGTTTCAAATTTTTTCTGCTAAGTTCAGTCAGAGAAATTATTTTATGTATCTTTTCTTAACTTCCTTAATTTGTGTTTTGATTTCATGAGTGATTTCCTGGGAGAAAGGAAGTTGATTTGTTTATCCTCTTATCAATGGTGTGTGTGTGGAGGGGGGCATCTGCTGAGTGTCCACTCTTCTCCCTCCCGACCTGAGGCGAGGATTAAAACCGTTCGCTGTAGCTTCTTTTTTTTTCTTTTTTTTTGTTTAAGAAATATATATTAAGTGTGTTATGTAAATTTTATTACTTTATGCTATTTAAACTATGCAAACAGACAAACTTAAGTTTTTCACGTGTTTATTTCATAAGAAAACTTTAAAATACTGTTCGTTTGCTATTTATAAAATTCATTTAAAATGTCATTTACATGTTATTTAGCAGTAATCATCAAAAATGATGTCTGCGAAATAGTTGTATAGTGAACTGACAATAGTTCAATATGTCAACTGCGTGTTGTTTTACACCTTGGGAATTTCAAAAGTTGGCAAGTATGTATCTTCAAACCTTGAGAAAAGTATATCAGTTATCCACCTCCCCTCCTCAAAAAAAGGTTAAAATTGTTGGATTTGAGAGTAATTTTTTTTATCCCTTCATTCCCTGTTAAATTCAGTGTTTTGATTATTTTCCACATTTTCTTTTTTAAAAACAATAACTTGGATTCCAAGTTATTGTTATTAAAATTGATCTATTCTGAGTTATTGTTATTAAAATCTGAGTTATTGTTATTAAAATAAAAGTTATTGTTATGGTAATTATATCTTGGATTCCAAGATATAATTATCACTGATCCCCATGTTTCATAGCTTATAACTTCAATTTCCCCAAATTTTTATGATATATTATAGACTTCCATAAGTTCTGTGTTACCATAGATGTAAAAAGATTTGCAATGTACAAGCTACATTGCAAATCTTTTTACAACGATCTTTACGGCGATCAATGGTAAATCTTCTTTTTTTAAAACAGCAATTGGTCCAAGTTAACTGAAAGCAAACAGCTGATCAGTGAAAAAGTTGAAAAAAAAAAATCGCTTTAAAAATGGGCAGGGAAAAGAAAAACTCGAAGAATTTTTTAATCCATTGTTAAAATCAAAATCAGTTGTATATTTTTCTGCAAAATTTCCCCAGATGGCTAAAATTTCCTCCAATCGTAGATCGCCGGATAGAACATATTCTGCATCCCTGGCACGATGTATTTTTGATATGAGTTTCGTATTTGTTATGGTCAAGAAAAGGTCAAGAAATCAAGCTTACTTTTTGTGGTAGACACCCTGCAGTGATCAACAAATCTTCTAATTAATTTTTTTTTTTTGTATAAAATATATAAATATAAAATATTTAAAAGGTTAAAAACTCATTAAAAGCCATCGGTAGCACTTTTGGTGGCGGCCACCACCTTCCTCAGCTCTGGTTTCAAAATGCCTTGCTCTCTTCCTAAGTATATTGTTCCATCCCGGATCTATTTGCGCATGCTTCATGTCATTTACAGCACCATCTGTTGTTATAATCTGCAAAGCTTCCATGTTTAGGGCATAATAGTTATTTTTGTAATTGGAGCGTTTTTGGCTATTATTAAAGTTGATTTCTATGGGGTGTTCTTGGGCTATTTTAGAGAGGGCGGTACTGGGTTTATTGAATTTAATATCATTGTGGTGTTCCTTTTTTCGGTCTTTAATTTTCCTTTTAGTCATACCTATGTAGCAGCCTGATTTATTTGAATTATTGTCTGTAAAGTTTATTTTATGAATGCCGGCGGTTTCATCATGGTCAATAGGATCTTTATCACTGCGAATGAGTTTTCAAATATTTCGATTAGGTTTTATTGGTATTTTAATGTTTTTCTTAGCAGCTTCATTTGTTATTTTTAGAGCGGCTCCCCTGCAGTAAGGAATGGCGTTGGTAAATTTCTGTCTCTGGTTTTGATAGTTGTTAATAACAAGTTTAACAACTTAGTTAATATTAACAACTATCAAAACCCGAGACAGAAATTTACCAACACCATTCCTTACTGCAGGGGAGCCGCTCTAAAAATAACAAATGAAGCTGCTAAGGAAAACATTAAAATACCAATAAAACCTAATCAAAATATTTTCAAACGCATTCGCAGTGATAAAGACCCTATTGACCCTGATGAAACCACCGGCATTTATAAAATAAACTTTACAGACAATAATTCAAATAAATCAGGCTGCTACATAGGTATGACTAAAAGGGAAAATTAAAGACCAGAAAGAGGAACACCACAATCATATTAAATTCAATAAACCCAGTACTGTCCTCTCTAAAAATAGCCCAAGAATGCCCCATAGAAATCAACTTTAATAATAGCCAAAAACGCTCCAATTACAAAAATAACTATTATGCCCTAAACATGGAAGCTTTGCAGATTATAACCACAGATGGCACTGTAAATGACATGACCCATGCGCAAATAGATCCGGGATGGAACGATATACTGAGGAAGAGAGCAAGGTATTTTGAAATCAGAGCTGAGGAAGGTGGTGGCCGCCACCGAAAGTGCTACTGACGGCTTTTAATGAGTTTTTAACGTTTTAAAATTTTTTATTCTGTCCGTCCTATTCTTTTAAATTATATAAATATATATTATAGTATTTTCGTACATTTTTTAATTTTTTTATACGATACAGTCGATTCTTTTAAATTATATAAATATATATTATGGTATTTTTGTACATTTAAAATTTTTTTTTATACAATACAGTCGAAACTGTATAAGTGCACATCTCTTAAGTGTACAAGATGAAAATCCCGAATTTCTTCCTTATGCATCTATTGTTTTTTAACCCACATAAACGCACACCTCATAAGTTTATAAACTGCTACAGTACACATTTTTCATGTTAAAAAAATTGCTTTTATAATGGAATTTTGACTACATAACTGTACATACATCCAAAAACAAACCAAAAGAAGGAAATTGCAGTTTATCTGAGAAATCTCAGGAGAACGCTCGGTAGTAATGAAGTGATGTCAGCTTAATGGTTTTGAGTGACTACTGTTCTAGAGGTCAAAATTCAGAAAATTTGCAGGTGGCCAGTGGCCACTGAGCTTGAAATTTTTAGTGGCCACTCGCATGTTTTTGAATATTCCACAACTTACATACAATATAGTTTAATAAACATGCACAGTTAATATAAGTGATAAGGAAAAATTTCTTAAAATATACATCTAAATCTTCTACTAATTAACAAATATTACCTGCCAGTTTATACAGAGTGTCCCAAACACACTGACCTAGTCTTTTATTCCTTAAATATTGATCTTAGACGTGTACTATTAATCACAAAGTTATATAAGGGACAGAATTTTATAGTTTTGATTAACATTTTCAGAACATTAAATCTAATGAAATAAAATTTTTTTATTTTTATGCAGACCCCCATACAAAAATACTCCCAGTTAGTAAAATAACCCCTTACATTAAATAGGTGACTAGCGGCTACCCGCGCCTTCGTCCGCGTCGGCTTTAGAATGAGGTCCCGAGAGAAACGAAGCATGTGTGAATAACAAATATGTTTGCGGCAAAAAAAACTGCATTTAAATATTATTTGCTTTTTACTTTTTTAAATGAAGTATAATGCATGGTAGTACACTTCATTTAAAATAAGAGAGTATGCAGAATTACTAAATTTAGATTTTTTTTTCAGGCATTTGGCGAATAGAGACAGTTACGACAGTATTTGCAAACTATTTTGAGTGTTCTTGTAAAAGAAATATTTATGCTATATCAGTGATGTCGCTAGACTTTGGAAGAGACGGGTCCTTGGGACCCAGGACGCCAAAATTTACGGGTCCTTTTTTCCAAAAAGTGGGTCCTTATCGATAAAAAAGCATTTGGTTAATTTCACGACTGATGTTATCATATCTCACCCATTTTGGTGTGCTGATGCGTATGAATATCTTATTGATAAATAACCTAAAACTTATATTTCAAAAAATAAATAAATAAAATGAATTATAATTAATCAAGAAAAATTTGTTGTGACATGCATGTCATTTACTTTGCCTTCACGGCAAAGCCTTCCTGATGACGCCCTGAATCCTAATAATTAATAAATCCTAATAATAAAATCCCCTTTTGTATGTACAGTAAAAACCGGGAGAAAGGCTGCATCGGTAGAAATGTTTAAGAAAGTAAAATGTACTCGCAGAACAGCCGCAACATCTTAAATTATTTAAACTACAATAAAATACCATTCAAGCGCCCCTCCATCTTATATTAATTAAAAAAAAATAATTACTATGTATTAATAAATTTATCACAAGAAAAATCGGAATATATTTGAGGAAGGAAAGGCTATACAACAGTAAAATATGGAACACCCCCCCTTTTCTCTTCTAGATTGTTTAAAATATTTACCGCTTCTATAGCTTAGATTTCATTTCTAAATAATAATTGTCAGATTTAATATAAAACAAATCATTGTTTACATTTACACAAGCGAATATTAAAAATAAATAATGAAAAAACTTTATTCAATCCCGATAGTCCATCATCTCTAACGGAACAACCTCTAACATGAAAATGGAAGTGTGAGAAAGGGAGTGGGGGCGGGAGAAAGGAGAAGAACGTCAAAGTAATCCCCTTTTCTCTTCAGTTTAACCACGTGTGCGCACAGCACGATATATATCCCGGGTAAAAGCAGAGTATATGGGAAAACTCGCAATGCATCATGGGAAAGCGAACACTCCTATGCCTCCTTTCGACTAGGGATCTTTCTACCCTGCATTTTTCTCCCCATGTAGGGGAAGCGTTACTCCGCATTTGTGTGCATGTAAACGGGCAACACGAGCAGTTTGTGTTTTACTAGAGATTTACCCAAAATTGGCAGTCTGAACGCAGCCTCTCTCACCCTTTTTTTTTTTTTTTTTCAAAATTTTGCATGATGGAAATTACGCATCCCGGGGGACGCGCTGTAACTTTTCTTTTGCGTCCCATCATCGATTTTTTGCGTATTTGACGTGTTGTAGCGCGTAAGCGGCATCACTGCTATATGCATGAATTTTAGCCTATGTTAATCAGGAATAGTGCAGCTTTCTATTAGCGAAAAAGTTTTAGAAACGGTTCTGTAGTTAAAGAGATGCCCATAGAGCGTAATGTATTAGAATTATTTTAGATGTTCCTGTAAAGGAACTATTTGCGCTACATGCATGAGTTTTAGCTTATAATACTCAAGAATAGTGTAGCTTACTATCAGTGAAAAAAGTTTTGGAATCGGTTCAGTACTTACAGAGATACACATAGAGCGTAATGCAATTCTTATGAGTATTCCTGTAAAAGAATTATTTATGATATATGCATAAAAGGTAGCCTATAACACTCAGGGTCCCCCCAGTGTCTAAGAGGTTCTGCTGTCAAAACTGGAAGGCGGGAGGTGCCAGGTTCAAACTCCGGTCGCGTCTGTCGACCTAGCCGCTCACAGTTTTCCGTGTTTTTTACCAAAACCTCGCGAAAATACGGGCTAGGATCATAGAAAATTCCACACAGAGGAATTCCCCATATAGGCCTAGGACCCTATAGGCATAGGACCATATATAGGCCTAGGACTTTCAATCAGTGAAAAAAGTTTTAAACTCGGTTTAGTAGCTACAAAATTTCCATAGAGCGCAATGCATTAGCATTATTTTGAGTGTCTTTGTAAAAGAATTATTTATGCTATATGCTTGAAAGGTTGCTTGTATGTTAATCCAGGGCATAAGCTATCTTCATTACAAATTTTTCCAACCATTTTTGTGTGATTCAGTCAAAAACATCCAAACACATAAACGTACACATTTATATTATTGGTAGGATTTGGAAATTTACGAACTTTAAGAAACACATCTGGACTTTTCTTGGTACTTACGTATTATCCCGGCGGTCATTCCCGCCAAACAGTTTTTTCGTCAAATGAGTTGCCAAACTGAGAAGGGAGTGGGGTTGCCAATCGTATTCAAAACCATTAATAATTTCATGTGCCCGGCATTTATCTCGGCAAAAAATCGCTCGTCTTGGTGGACCGCCGGGGTAATACGTAAGTACACTTTTCTTTATTTATGCTTTTTAATTTTGCGTAAAATCAACATAATTTCCATACTTATTTATGTTTTCCAAATGCATGTGATTTTGCAAATAGAATTTCTGCTTTATTTCAAAAGCATAAATCATTTTGTGCGGGCGATAAAACGGTTTTTAATGAATAGTTAGAAAGGTAATTTAAATTTCTGAGCCTCAGGTACACTTTACAGAAGTCATGGGCCCAGTCATGCTCAAATTTTCAAAGCTCTGCTTTCTGTAGATTTGTCTGGAGAACATTCATTTTTATTATTAGAGATAGATAGATTTGGCATAAAACTGGCATAATTTCCGTATTATTTAATGTTTTTCAGATGCACGTGCTTCTTCATTGAAGTAATAGCATTCTTGTCAGCTCAAAACAGGAATCACTTGATACGGGCGAAACTCGCCAAGCATGGCAACGTAAAAACGGTTTATAATTAATAATTAAAGAAGTAATTAAAAATCTAAAATTCTAAGTAGCCTATAACCTTCTCCAGGGTCCCATCTAACCAAAATTCATCATAATTTATTCAGCGGTTTAGGCGTGAAAGCGTCATAAACAAACAAACAAACAAACAAACTCACATTCGCATTTATAATATTAGTTAGGATGTACAAAATTTCAACCCCCCCCCCTTTTTTTTTTCAGAATGTCAATCTTTTCAGCCTTTCTTTTTTTCTTTTTCTTTTTTTTTCTCTGTCTACGACTTTGCGTTTGTCAAAAGCATTTCCTTGTAGTGCCCCCCTACTACCACTAAAAAGCATGGCGCCCGACAATCATGGCACCCGACAACCATGGCAACCGATTTTAAAATCATGGCGCCCGACAACCTTTTAGCAATTGGCAGCCCTTTTTACCCCCTTTGCCCTAGTATGTCCATGTTTTCACTCGAAAACTTGTCATAGGGATCATCGTAGTCAAGATGATCGATCGTTTTACGGACCCTTTACGAAACACTTTCTATTAAAATGATACTATAACAAAAATACGAAACAATGTATAAGTATAACTGTTCCTTCACAAAATTCCCAGCAACGCAATTAGACATTTATCGTAAATAAAACCCGATAAAATTTCCTTTTAAAGATAAGTTACTTTTTCCTAATTGAGATGCTCATCAGAATCAGCAGTGACAGTCATCCCTTTTTCATTTCATCTGTTTTTCTTTCGTTCGCGTAACTCAAAAAGAGGCACCTCTGGGAAGTTTTTCACCTAATGTAGCAATAAAAAACTGCAATCTCTGGAACATAACACTTTCAGTTGGGGGTAAGAAAGTGATTCAAAATGACTTCACCGTGAATCCTATAATGTGGGTGTTATATTTGATAATTATTTCACAATCATAATTCTAGACTTTAGCTGTTAGAGAAAACTGTCAGTATAAATAATGGTAGCATCTGTAGTTTATAACTGGCTGTTTTGCGCACTTGCAAGTTTTTGTTTTTAATGATTGCTTAGTATAATCATTATCTGGCCTTCCTACTTCAAATTATCTATAGTTATTAAAGATATTTACTAAGCATTAGAGAATTATGGATTCATTTAGAAATGAAAAGCGCCTTTTTGAGAGTTAAATTGCGCGACTTCGTCACGCCCATTGATCTGAATTTATGTGTTGTACTATAAGAAATGAACGCTTAGGAATAAACTTTAATCATTTTGAGATTGCACCAAACCAGTTCTGAATATTTTCTATATGGTACACAAAATTGCCTTTTTGCGAGAACAATGTATCCCTATTTTTAAATCCCCCGCGGCTGCATTTGCGTACTCCGTTGGTCTTTATTCATGACGAACATCGTTAATTTTCCGTGACGGATAGCTGCAAAGCCTTATTATCCCGGAATAAATCTTGAAATATTTGTTTATTTATTTATTTATTTTTTTTTGGTATTAATAGATTACAAGAAAAGAATTTATAAATGAATGCTCGCCACTCTTTGGATTTTTGTTCTCAGAAAGAGAACCTTTGCAAAAACAAACAGTGCAGTTGTCGGCTCCAAACTGCAATCTTACGTATTGCCGTAATCCCAGTTTGCAAATTTCCAGAACAGATGATTACTTTTGCTAATTGGTCAAATGGTACTAATACCCTTTATCGATGATCCAGCTCTCTCTCGATGATCCAGCTCTTTTTATGTAGTTGAGCATAGTAGCTATGCATACTAAGCATCAAGTAGCTCTGTTTTCTACATAGTTATGCGTAATAAACTTTGCTATGTAATTACCTTTATTCATAATTATTAAGTAGTAATTACAAAATTAGCAGTCAAAAGCAAATGCAGATATACATAGACATATATTTTGTATATATATAACTACTTACACTCTTTAATATCAAATACAGATTTTCAATGAGTAATTGCTTTACATATGTGAATAAAGCTCCCATGAGTGCACAAACTGCATAAGTACACATAATTTTGCTGCCACATCGATATGCACTTACGCGGTTTCTACTGTATATATATTTTTATGTTAATGACTATGTCATTTTATCTCTCGCCCCCGTTATTGAAAATTGTCCGAAAAATGTGTCCCAAAAATGCGACATATATATATTAAGCAGGGGCGTAGCCAGAAAATTTTCATGGGGGGGTTACGACTATTGCAACTCACATATATGCATACATGTGTGTGATGAGGGAGTGAAGAATATACATTTTATATGGCAAAAAATTCCTCATGGGGGGTTATGACCCCCTAACCCCCCCGCTTGGCTACGCCTCTGATATTAAGTATTTTACATGTATTTAAATACTATTAGTTCACAACAGCTTTAATCTATTGTTACATTATTTCATAAGCTGTAGAATGTGCATCACATGTGTTTTTCTATAAATAGGTTACAATCATAAAAATTTCAACAGCTTAAGAAAATTGTTGAGTGTTGTATTATTTTTTTATTGTGCAATGTCTTATCCTCCTGAATTCTGTATGCCTCAATAAACATTTATCTACTTAAGTAACTGTGCTCATGCACACATTCTTTTTACTACTTCTATACTTTTTTCTTCTTGATGTTATCTTGTTATGTGATGTGCCTATTTCTTCCATTCTAATTTAATAAAGTCAATGTTATATTAAAATCCCATGCTTACTATGTTTGTACCATAACACTGCTAACATTTCTAAAGGGTTATGGACACCAGTTGGATTAATTTATTTGTTGATTTTTAACGTTCGTTTCAAGGCTGCATCATTCATCCTCAAAATGGTGACTGGAACTTGGCTGAAACGCTGAATAAAGATAATTACGAAACATGGAAATATAAAACATGGACTTATTTATTTCGTAAAATTAAGGATGCATCAAAAATAACTTCTAAAATGTGTAAATACATTGGGCACTGGGCTAGCGAATGTGAAAGTGGGAAAAAAGAATAAGTTTAAACATACGCCTAACAGCCTGGGATTCTTATCCACTCTGGATGACTCGCCAATAGGGTTACCAGGCAAAATACAGAAACCCTACTCGCCTAAAGCTCTCTCAACAATATCAAATAACAAAAAGCAAAATTTTTGGTGGGTTAAGATAGATACTAAAAATTATATAAGTTACTTCAGTTATCATCGACCCACGTTTGCAATTGCAAGGAAAGATCAGGAAACCCTCCTACTTCTAGTCGATGAAATAAATGTAAAGGAAGAATAAAAGAAAAAGGGGTGAGAGATAAAATGACTTAGTCAATTAATATCGCTTTAATATGGCAATAATGAAACTAAAAAATTGGGGGGGTTCAGAGGGTCTCCCCCTGACGAGGCTCAAACAGCTGAGTTTTATATATATATTTTATTTATTTATAATTTTGCACATTTCAGGAAGTCAAGTATAAAACAGACCAAGTTTTGGAGACAAAAGTTGAAAATTTAGCTCAGAGATGCCAAGAGCTAAATTTGGAGCAGGTATATTTCTTTTCTTTATTTTTCCCTTCTTTCACCAATTCAAAATAATTTCATTTGGTTTTAATTTTGAAAAGCTTAGCTTGAAAATGCAGTCAAACCTCCATATGTTGAAGTAGCAAATTGCTGGGAAAAATTTCCGTATATAGAAGCAATCTTAGTTTTATCATAATTACCCCTAAAAGTTAAAGCTAATTTTTGTATACAAAACTCCATTTCTAATTTAATGCGAATCGCATTAAAAAAGTGAATAATTAAAAGATGAATTTATATGAAAGATTTAATGAGTCTTGCACGTGGCATATTTGTACTGGTGTTCCTTTTTGGTTTCTTCTGTGCCCTGACGGGTACCACCTTGCCGTGAGTAAGACTGTGTTCGTTACACACCATTGCAAAGGAAGCCAGGACAAGTGGGAAAATCTTATTTCTTTAACTGGTCAGAAATTGTTTACCTTGTAGAGTAGTCAAACATATGAAATTATGCCCTTTTGAATATAGTATTATTTCAGGTAATGGCATTATTCTTCATCTGTCCTTTTTGCCAATTTTCAACAAAATTCGAATGTGCTTGCAACTCTAAATATTATTCGATTGAACTGAAATTTTGATATGTCATATGTATGAATAGCGTAAAAAAAACTGCAGGGTGAGAACAAAGAAATTAGGGGGAATTTTTTGGAAGTGCCCTAGTGTTCTTGTTTGCATTCAAAAGGGCAACGGACATTTTCAACATTTGCTAAAAGTTTGAATTGAATTATGTTTTTTCAAAAATAAAGTTATGACAGGATTAAGTGACATTGTAGATCTCGTCTCTTTCTAGATTGTGTCTTTTTCACCGTACAAATAAAGTTATAAGTCCAACAGTGTTTAAAATAGTTCTCACATTCGTCAGATTTAAGTCTAATAAGAAAAACCATGAGTACTCTTTTAAATAGATCACCCTGTATATTTAGATATTCCCAATGTATGTATATATATACTTATATTTACTTTGAATGTATAGAAAGTTTTTCTATGCAATGAACATGGAGATTTGCTAAGATTTCAATATGTAGAAAATAATGGTATTCAGAAGTTCAATATATGGAGGCTTGACTGCATATACAAAACTTCTGAAAGAAATGCTTTTGTATTATACATACTATAATTTTAAAAATCTTTTTAACTAAACTGCTAAAAAATTCTGCTATTAATATCAATATATATACAGTAAAGACCCAAAATCTGGCGATCTGCAAATCTGCACTGTCTGTTCAATGTAAACAATGAAATCTGCCCTGCCAGCTGCGAGTTCAGAAAAATGCAGTGTAACCACAGTTTAAAACTAAATAAGCAATTCCTCCTTGAAAATAGATTACTCTGATGGTAACATTGATAACCTCCAAATGACTGACAGTGGCATAATTGACACTGAATTACAGTCGCAGGATGCAGACTTAGTAACAACTCTGAGGGTGATCAAAAGATTCATGAAATAAATTTACTGAAGGTTAAGCATTGAGAGAGAAATGTCTTGGATGCAGATTTATAGAGTTGCAAAGGTGTGTTACAGAACAGAAAATAATTGGTAGTATACAAAAAAAAAAAAAAAAAAAAAAAAAAGAGAAAGAGAGAAACTATAATTAAAGCATTCTAAAGTCTTAAACTACTATTCAACAAATGTTTAAAAAGATAAGTTATATATAATCTCATAATTTTATATATAATATTTCTCTGTATTTTCATATTATAAGTAATATGATTAATTTTCTCTTGTTTTGTATTTATTATTATTATTATCTGCATGGGGGTGGAAGGAAACAGATTAGTTTTCCTATTATGACCCAGAATTCTAAAATGACTGACAGTGAAGTGATTATTAACATGTAAGTGAAAGTGGCATTTTTGGCCCAACTTAGCTGTGCAATAGAGATGAGTTCGGGCTCATTTTTTGAAGCCCGAGCCCGAAATTTCATCTAAAGATAAATAAAATTCCATAAAATTCAAAGAAGTAATTCTTTGATAGAATACAATGAATTTTGCCGTTTGTGCAAATTAAAGACAAATATAGTTGCACATTTTTAATGCACTTTCTAATTCTTTATATCTATGTTTATGAAATAATGTCCGATCTCATGACTAACTAAGCAATATAAGCCGCCGTTCTGAAATACCCAAAGAGCTTCACGCGCCTTCTAGGCATCCGTGCCGCTATTATTTTTTTTAAGTACTTTTATTTTCCATATGAATCAATTTTTAAAAATCTGTTTCAAGTAGTATCTTCAATAAAATAGAAATTTTTCATGAGCCCGAGCCCGAATGCAATTGTGAATTACAGAGCCCGAGCCTGTCTCATCTCTACTGTGCGATTCTGTTTCCTTATGTGGTCTATCTTTCATTAAATTTTGTACCAATAGTTATGTATAACCCTGTGTATATAGCTCAGTGCATGCATTATGAGTGGTACAAAGGGTGTGTGTAGATATCAATAATACAGGGATGTTAATTCTGCGCCGATTGTGCCGAGCTGCTCCAAAATGCAAATTTTGCACCGAACTGTGCTTTTAGCCAATTTTTGCGCCAAGCTGCGCAGAATACGTCATTTTGACTCTTTATTAATTTTTTGCCACGCTTGCAAACTTTGCTTTTCTTATCTGCATTTATTGTAAGTGTTGACTCTAGATTGATTTTGCAGGGTGCAGCACCCGGCGGCCTTATTTCTCTTCTTTATGCGCCCTACTGCTTTTACATTTTTATTATTATTAGTCAGCAATCACCACTTTTTATTTCTTACATACCATTTGCGGCCCACCACGAAAATACGTTAATTAAAACGGCTCCTTCACAGAAATACGATTGAGTACAATAACTCCATCATAAAAATAGGTTCGATTGATAGCGGCCCTTTCACGAAAACCGTCTATGAAATCGGATCTTTCCCACAAATGCCTTTTTCAAATATTCTATTCTTTCAGATCGAAATACTGTTACTGCCTTTTTCATTGTCTTTGCATTTGCGCGAGCCGAGTAACCCGAAAAGGGGCCTCTCTAGTATGTTTTGTTTTTACTGCTTCAATGAGAAGCCCGATCGGCCGGGCAGAACTACCTGGGCATTTCACTTAGGAGTTGGGGGAAGAAAATACGGTTGGGAAAATAAAAATTTTCTTAAGTTATCTAAAAAATTTGCGACTCCATCAGTCAATCCTCAAATATCGGTAGCTACGTTTGATAAATAAGTAGTTGCGAATTATCAAACAATCATTATTCCAGAGTTCGTTGCCAGCTGTATATAGTTATTGCTCTTTATGTTTTTAATAGTTTTGCGCACTAGCAAGTTTTTTTTTTAAATTTCCCCCTAAACGATTTCCTCTTTTTAATCGGCTTTCTTAGTACATATTATTCTTAATGTATAACAGCCATTTACTAACCATACATAATTAAGGATGATACAGAAAGTATGCCATAGCAGCCGGCCACCCCCCCTTTTTTTTAAAATCTTGCCACCCAGGCCCCCCCCCCTCTTATTACGCCACAGTTTTAATTATATAAAATTAGAGTAACTGCAGAATTTAGTAAATCAGACTATTGACAAGATTTGGTATTCTACATATTCATATTATATATTTTCTGCCTTTTTTTTTTTTTTTAAAAAAAGGATGTCTTAAAGCAAGGCCTTAAAGCTTCTTATGTTTGCCTCAGTCCTACACTCAAAGCCTCTTCTCTTTAAGTATTCTCCTTAAAGCTTCTTAAAGCAAGGTGTCTTAAAGCTTCACAGGATGTCTTAAAGCAAACTGTGTCATAAGTTAACAGCTAGGTTATTCATAAAACAAACTGTCATAAATTTAAGCTTATTTTCAGTTTTTAAAAACTTAAAAAAAAAATCGAAATAATTCTGGAAGGTTTTTTAATATATAATTTGTTTGAGTACTTCTGGCAAAAAGATGTTAATTATTTTTATTATTTTAATTATTTTAAGCTGATTAAAAACATTTGATAGTTAAAATAAAATATTAATGCTTTTTTCATTTTCAAAAGATTAAAGCAAGGTTTAAGAAAGAAAATTTTTGAAGAGACCTTTTTAAGTATGTTACAAAAAATTAAAAATAAAGCTTTATGAAAAATAAATTATTTAAAATATGTTAAACTGTATTCCATACTTTTGGACAATTCTGTGAGTTAAAAAAAAAAAAAAATTATTTTATACCTGCTAAAAAACTCTCATTTAGTAATTATTTTTATTTATTTTAAAGAATAGAGTGCTTTTTAAAAATCTTATATTCACTTTTCATGAATGAGCAAACATAAAATTAGAAGTGAAAGAGGAAGAACAAATATATTTCAGTGATTTGATATGGTGTTGTACATTCCAACCATTGGATGTAATACAAAATTTGTATGAATATGTCATTTATTCTAGCAATCCTCTGTGTTCTGAATTCAATTTTCCCAGTTTCTATAGTTATCAATTGATGGATGAGTTGAATTGTTTTATGCAATTCCAAATAATGTCTAATAGTAATAAAGGTATATATTTAGTAACTTTAAAAATCTTTACTTGGAAATTATGATTTATATTGTTAAATTTTATACATCTTGCACTGCAGAAATTTTATTATTTTTATTATATGCTAAACACATCTATCCTAATCCACTTACACTGACAGTCCTTTTCTGTTTAAAAGTTTGTACCAATATAGGTGAAATATCATATGTGATCCAGTAATTGTGGTCCAGTAGTGATAGTGTGATAAAATTGAGGAACAAAAATTAAGTCCCTCTGCCTTCCCCTACTGCCTAACAAATCATGTCTGGCTAAAAATTTCTGAAACCTTCAATAAATGTACTATTCCTATAAACAGTGATCGATCTAGGATCTTTTCAGAAGAGTAAAAATACTCCTTAACCTTTTTAGAAAGAGTATTTTCTTTTCCAAAGGAGTAATTAAAGCAACGGACAATTATGCCAAATATTCAAATACATAATTAAATTGCATTTGACATATAAATAATAACTGATTATACGTCTAGGTACATAAATGTCAGTTCAACAAAAACTAGAGCAATAATTGGATTTTTTAAATTTAAAATCAGCAAATCATAATTATTTAATCAAAATATACCTAATTTTATATGGAAAAGCAATGCGTAAAAATACGCATTCCGAAATTTTTAAGGCGTATTCTGAATTTTTAAAGCGTGAAGTACGCATCTAGAGGCGTTATCGCGATCACTGTCTATAAATAATAAACATCTACATCACGTAATTTTGAGAAAAAAAAAATTAAGCAGAAAATTCAAAATTACTTAGATTAAAACTTCTTTTTTTTTTAATCAAAAACTTCTAGTTATGTACAGATTTAATTCACATATTTATGTCATGTTTAGAGCAAAATATTATCAACAAATCATTTTTTCCTATTTCGCTTACACTTACTTCTACAGGATATTTTCTCCAAAAGAAGGGGGGGGGGGAAACTAAAGACAAACTGGAAAAAATCTAACTATGCATTGTAAGTCAGAACACATATTACAACTCTACATGTTAAATTTTCGGGGATCAGATAGTTTTAAACCAGTTTCTAGATATGTTATCTACCTGTACATTCTCGTGGAACCCCAAAGTGCCCTTTTTGAGAACAGGGTGCCCCTTTTGAAATTTCCCCTCAGGCGGCCCTTTTTTCTAGAGTCAACACAGTATCTTCAATTTTATGCTCCAAAATCATGTTAATTCTGATCCCAAATCTTAGTTTTCCTCGCAGAAGCTAAATTTTTTGTGCTCCCAAATGGAATTTATCTGCTCCCAAATAGAATTTTTCTGCTCCCAAATGGAATTTTTCTGCTCCCGAGGTGCTCCCAAATGAAATTTTTTCTGCTCCCGGGGTGCTCCCAAATCGAATATTGGAGTTAACATCCCTGATAATAGCTCAAAAAAGTGTGCTTACTTAATTTTTTTATGCAATGCAATTTATGTTGTTTGTCAATTAATTTTTTCTTCTCTTAGGCCAGAAAACGACTCTCTTATAGTGATCACTCTCATGGGTCTGATTCTGAGAGTGCCAGCACTGTGCCTGGTTCTCCAACAACCAGTGCTGAACAGATGGCTGAAAGTTTAGGTAGCTATAAAATTGTCGATGCTTTTTGGCGTTTCTCATATGTTTTAGGGGAAACTTCTAGGGGTGTTAAGGCACATCATAAGGATTCAGAATCACTTAGGAGTGTGTATTCAGAAACGTTGTCTTCACATAGCTGATAATAATCACTTTAGAATTGTTGAAATAATAGTGAGCTTTTCGAACATAGTTCTCAAACACTTTCAGAAAAAGCTTTTGACTAAAATTTATAGTTTAAAAATTCTATTTCATTTCATTGATGAAATTCTCAGCGGCATGCCCAATGCTAACGAAAATCAGTTAAGAAATTAGATGAACACTTAAAAACTTTTCTCAATGTGATTATTAACAGGTAAATGAAAATTCCATTTTTTATCTCGTATTGCTATGTGATTCTGAATCCTTGTGATGTGCCCAGCCTCACCTAGAAGTTTGTCGCAACATTTATGGGACACCCTGTATTGTATTAAAAAATTGTTAGGGAAAGTTTCTCTTAAATTTCAAAATGAAAAGAACTTTTTAATTATTAAAAGGGAATTATTAAATGTAAAAAATTCTTTTTTTTTTCTAATATATATATGCATTTTCAAAATTTCATGAAAAATGCTGTTTATTGGCTATTTTATACTTTCAATCTCTTCTTAATCCACATTAAAAATAAAAAATGTGATAATACACTTGGTTTTTAATAAAAATTTCAACTTTGTTTAGTTATTATAATTTTACAGAGGTTACTGCTTTTAGCTCTAAAGGGTGCTGTTTTGAAACCTGAAGGCTGCAAATAAACAACTATTGTTATGCGATTATTTTTGCCGTTATTGGTATGCGTTTATTTTAAATGGGATCCCTCTGATTGTTTAAATAAATTACTTATTTTCCTGTCCAGTATCTCTTCATTGTATTATGTTTGGATATGTAATGATTCTGTGATGTATAAGTATTTTTTTTCTCTTTTCTCTTAGATGGAATTTCATCAGAAAGGAAGCTTTCCAATGGCTTTTCAGAGTCCTCCATAAATTCAGATGAAACTGTAAGTAAATCTATATAAATTGATTCAATTTGAAAAATTTTTGTAATTAGTACTATCATAATTTTAAAATTTTGATTTCTGTTTTTGTAAAAGTTTTTAGTCTCTATGGGGGAAAAAAAAAAGAGAAAAAACAAAAACATTCTGTATGTATTTTACTGTTTAGTCAGGTATTATTGGGGGAAAAAAATCTTCTCATTGATTTTTCAAAAGTGACACTATTTTAATTTGTATGCAAATGCCCCACCTCCCCACATGTACAAAAAAAAAATTGCAGTTGGTAAAATAAGCCCCATACACTAATGAGGTGATGGACAAAATTCAGAAATTACATCCTAAATGGGTGTCCTGGATATAAAGAAAAATATGTACTGATGTAAACCACTTTTCAGTGGCTCTAAAAAGGGGAAAAATCACCTCATTTCAGAGGTAGGTTGTACCATGGCTCACTGAGATAAGTACAAGCTGTCCGAAAACCAGTTTCTCCTATGGGATTTTGTATACGAACAAAGTTTCGCTCCTTCGCCAATTTAGCGCTGCTACCTGACCCTATCACTGTTGCCAACTCTGCCGGAGAAAAAGGATCTTGGCAAACTGGCAATACCGAAGTATTTTGTAAATTGGAAATGAAAGTCCAAATGACTCAAAGAGCATTAGCAGATAAGCATATTTCAGCAGCACAAGCACATAAACATCATTTTTTTTTTTTTTTTTCTCTCAGCTTGAAAACATTTTTAGCCCTTTCTGGATACTTTTAACTTTGATTTGAGCCACGTTTTCTCTGAAAACGTGGCTTTCAGAGAAAGGCAAAAACGGAGCTTTTCAGACAGCCTGTACATATCTCAGTGAGCCATGGTTGTACTTATGATTTTTTTCCACTTAAGTAATAAACATTTCCATTCAAATTCATTTATAATCCCTGACCATTGTTTAAAGATATCTCTGAGTGTGTACAAGTTATGTACTTATAAAAAATACATCTGAAGAAATAGATTGAGAGGCAAGACTATTTTCGGGATTGCTCAAGTGCCATGGCCCATATAACTGTATGTTTATGATGAAGTAAGTATGCATTGTGTATGAAACAATTTGTTCAGCATTTGTCTATTTAGAAATATATTTCTTTGTCCAAAAGCTTCAAACTTTAAAAAAAAAAAAAGTTTAATCCTTTTATTTTGATCATGCTTTTTCCATCCCTTTGGTTTGAAAAATAAATATAAGCAAATTTTCTATCAACATTTTTAGGCCAGTGCTAAGCCTACCCCTCAGAATGCAACCATTGTGTCACCTTCACAATCATCTGTTCCCAGTCATAGAAGTGACCCGGTGTATGAATGCACGACAAGTGTTGTCCGATCAGTCATGCAGCTTTTGCAGGGAGTACAGAAAGGGCCAGCATTCAGATTACCTTGAACTTGTAAAAGTGAGTAAATAGTTTTTAACTTGTGTTGGTATAACTTTTAGAAGCAGAATTTTCATGAAATAATAAATAGCATTCAAAGTTGCTTTGTTTGAACTCATCTAACTTGAACGCAGAATTACTCCTTCTTTCTATAGACTAAATTTAGCACACTGACTAAAAAGTTAAAGAAAAAGCAGGGTGCATAGTTATTCAGGAATCATCAGTTAGAATATTCTACTGATGATATTCTTGAGAAAATGATTACAAACGTCATAAAAAGGATTTCATGATAAGCTTTGGCATAAAAAATTTGTACCCTTCTACTGATACCACTGAAATGAATTGTCATATGTAACCAAATCTCTTCATTTTACAATAACAACATAATGACACCCTAATTAGTGCCTTCTATTTAATTTTATCAAACACATACTTTCAATTTAATTAAAGTCTCTTCAAACAGATGCATGGTGTGCCATTTGGGTCTCCTATTTCCAGTCTGATTTCTGATTAGAGGATAAAATTACTTGAAAAAAATATCAACGCAAAATTTAACCCTTCAGTTAAAATTTGGTGGTGATATATAGATTGTTTTTGATTTTAAAATAGTAAAAGAGAACAGTATAGATAACCTGTTAAATGAATAAAAAGATTCAATTTACCTATAAATTAGAGCGAGAAGGAATAATTATGGTTGAAACATTCCTGTCCCATAATTTTTCTAAATAAACCATTTTTATTTTCATTATTTGTTTTTAAATATTTGTCTTCTTTTTTCATATTTATGATTTTCAGAATGTTGGTATTGAATTAAGAAGCCTTCTTGCTGCTGTTGATCATATTGTGCCACAGCTGCCATCATGGTCTCATAAAGAGGTAAATGAATTATAATTTAAAAAAGTATTCAAGCAGTATATGTGTGATGAGCCTACAACACAAAAACTAAGATTGTACATTTTTGATTAATGTGGCATGCATAGTTAAGTTTTTAAAAAATTTGTTATTCTGATATCTGACAGTTACTTTTGCTGTAATTAAAGTTTTGATTAGAACAAGACAGCATTGAAGCCTATATCAGCACGTTTTCATGATAACTAAGAATTCTTTAATTTTTACTTATAATCATGAAACTTTTTTTTTTGACAATTGTTAAAAAAAATCTGATATTTGACAGAATTGGAGAAAAATGTCAGTTTAACAAATTTGGGAGAACCAGAGATCAAGTTCATACTGCTGAAAGATATGTTAACGTGAAATTTCATCATGTTTTATTTTATTTTTATTATTATTTCATTTTTAAATAGAAGTACTCATTAGAAGACTTTCTCTAATTTTAAGTAGTGCTCAAGTCAATAGTTTAAAATGTTTCGCACTGATAGTTTGAAACACCCGGTATATTTTACTTGTATCTATATAACTTGGACACTGCTTTAGTACAGGAAAAACACTCAAGATACTGGTGTTAAAAGATAAAATATATAAAACTTTATGTAAAAAACACACATAAAAATATACTTATAACAAGATAAGATTGTTTTATACTGAAAATTTATTCAGTCTTCATCAGTCATAACACTTTGTCTCACTAAACAGTGGGAACTGAAAAAGATAAACACAAACAAGCATGCTGCCACTTGGAAAAAAGAAAAGAATAAATATGGACAAACAAAAATAAATAAATAAAAAGCAAAAAAGAACACACGCACAAAAGAAAACAGAATAAACAATATAGCAAAAAGAAAAGTTACATAAAAACACAAATAATAGTAGAATTAATTTTTGTCTTTTTTTTTTTTTTTGAAAAAATTATGTTTATGCATATCTTAGTTTACATTTTTGCCTAAGGTTAATGAAACTTGTTTGTTTTATTAGATTGAGATGGCCCACAGTGTACTTAGCAAAGACATGGTGAATCTTGTACAAGCTATGAAGCAGGCTCAAAGATTTGCTCAAACAACACTGGATGGTGAGTACCGGAAACACATGCTTTCTGCTGCCCACATTATTGCTGTCAATGCCAAGAACCTTCTCGACACTGTAGCCATGGTACGTACCCGGGTACAGTCTGGACTTGGTCCAGAGGACCCGCTGCCTGTTAAGACTGCTCCTCCTGCAGAAGAGGCAAGTTCTGTTGTTGTGAGTGAAGAGCATCTAAACAAACCCCTTGAGTGTTCATATTATAATGTTCAATCAGAAGTTGTCAAAGAGACTACTGCCGATGCCATGCAGAGTTCCGGAGAGTTCAAAGCCGGAGCTTTTGTTACGTAGTGCTGAACTACATTTTTTATGACTAAAAAGGCATATTAGTACAATGTTCTTGACCTTTTATTTTATTTGCAGTAAAGGCTTTCATACTGATGTGCTGATTATATTCTCTCCAAAGAACTTTTTAGAGATTATATATTACAAAGTGGAGAAACTTTATCAAAAGTAGTTCAATCTTTTCTCTCTTCCATATGCACTATTTTACAAAGTAATTTTAATTTTTAAGGAAGCCTTTTAAGGAAAAGAAGTTTGAGTACAATCATTTTTAATGAAGCATTTCTTGTATTAATTTATACAAGCTTTTTGGCTTTGAAAATCTTGATAAATTTATATAATAGATGAGTTTGTGTTAGGTTGACTAATGTATTTGACTTGCTTTTTGACACTGTGCATATTGTTCTTTTTTATTGGACTCATTTAATGATTTTTAAAAGTAATTTGTACATATCTAAAATTAGAAACATATTTGTATTTCGTGATATTGACTTATGTCAAGTTATTTTAGTTTAAGATGACATTTCTATGGAATGATCATTCAGTTTATTTTATAGTTTAATTTTTGGAACTTTTTTATTGCTTAAATCTTATTTTTTTCAAAGTTTGTGAAAAGCCTTATAATTTCTGGTATAATTTTGTCTTTACACCCGACTTGATTTACATTCTTTAAGTGCCAATAACTAAGTAAATATTACAAGTACTGACTTGTGGTATTTATTATCCCCTTGACATTCAGGATATACAATACGTACATACCGTGGTTATGTCAGACTTGTAACTCACTTTTCATCCCATAATTTTGGAGAGGTATGGCTACTTCAACTAAGTGGTCTGGGTGTCACTTAGAGACTCGGAGTGAAAATAACGTAAAAGTAGTCATAGATTTACCTCCTGAGGGGAGAGGGGGGGGGGATACATTTTTGCATTGAGGCTACTTTTATTAATTTTAATGAAATTTACATTGATTCTATTTTATTCTTTAAATGGTGCTTTTAAGTAAGTATGGTTAGCAGAATTAATTTTCCTTTTTTATCTAGTTAGCTCTGCTGATAAATAAATTTGTTGCTTTTTATTTTTAAAAGTCCATAGTTTTAAGGTTATGAAAGAGTGTGAATTTTAAGTCAAAAGTATGTGTTTGAGGATACACAATTTCATTAATCTGTTCTATCATAATATGCAACAGTTAGTATTTTGCATTAAAGGAAATTTACCACTACTTCTTTTTCTTTATTCACTAGTTTCACATTTCAGAATGTGTAAAATTAAATAGCTTTAGCACTAACATAAATAAGAGAGAAAAGTTTGATTATTTTTGCATTAAAAACTATCATTGTCCAAAATGGATTAATGATACCTAACCTAGTCATAGGATATGTTTAAGTTTTATCAAAGTTATTTTAATATTTTAATGAACTGTGTGGGAAAAAGGTTAAGAACATCTGTGTTAGAGCAATGCTAAAAATGAAGAACAAAATTTATAAAATTCGTATTGTATTGAGTGTCATATATAAATATATGTATAAAAATATATTTAGTCAAATATTTTTAATCTTTCAAATAGAAATTATGCTGTAGTTTTTGAAGATTTTTCTCCCTTTCTGACCTATTTATTCTATGTTAAAACTTATATATTTATAAAAATACAAGTTTTCAGGGATTTTTTTTTTCTTTCATGTATAAATTTAATACTTCATAAGCAAGAGGTGTTTCTTAACATCACAGTTCCCCTTCCTTTTTCTAAATTTTGAGCTAAAGTCCCTTGATTTTCTGACATTTTTCAGATCAAGTAATTAGAAATATTTACAGTTGGAGAAGTTGAATGATCAGTTAACCGAAAAAATGATAGCCCTGTAATAAAGTTATCTAAAAATTCAAAAAATTGCTGGTCCAAAACTTCTAATATTGGGTGTATTAGGAGAAATGTATTAGATGAAACATTTGTGATTTAAAAAAATTCAATTATTAAACTTTTGTGAACCTTAAGATTTAAAATTTTTTCTTCTCCTTAAACCAAGCATTGACAAACTTTATGCATGCAAAATTTTGACAAATAGACATTTTGTGGGTCTAAAGCTTTGAATATTTGTTTTCTTTTGAAGTTCTATTCAAACTCAAAACTTAAGTTTTTATCAATTGTTAAAGTGAGAATGGATATCTTGTTGTAAATATAAAAAAGTGAAAAAAGAAAACTTTTTTTTTTTTTTTTTTTCCCAGATTCTAAAAAAAATTGCTGGTCCAAAACCTCCATTATTGGGTGTGTTATGAGAAATGTATTAGATGAAACATTTGTGATAAAAAAATTCAATTATTAAACTTTTGTGAACCTTAAGATTTAAAATTTTTTCTTCTCCTTAAGCCAAGGATTAATAAACTTTATACATGCAAAATTTTGACAAATAGACATTTTGTGGGTCTAAAGCTTTGAATATTTGTTGTCTTGAACTTCTATTCAAACTCAAAACTTAAGTTTTTATCAATTGTTAAAGTGAGAATGGATATCTTATTGTAAATATAAAAAAGTAAAAAAAGAAAAAGAAAGTTTTTGCAGATTCTTTAAAAAAAAAAAGTGACTTAGTCTCAATATCATGGCCTTTTTGCGAATTTGAAATTCTGAACTTAGTGTCATTAATAAAAGGCAAAGTACTTACTTTTAAAATATCTAACTGAATTTACTTAAATAATTAGAGTGTTTACTAAAATGCAGCAACCCTAAGATTGGAGGGGGGCATTTGAATCTGCCGAATTTTTTCCAGATGTTAGCAAGTATGTTGTTCTGAAACTATCCTGCCTATGAAGTTTTTAAATTTTTTGTTCTTTTTTTTTTTGGCGTTTTGTTGTCTATTCATGCATTTCAACTCATTTCAGTCAATTCACATGTTTTATTTATGATACATCTTGTAAAATGTGAGAGGAAGAACTGATTTGTGTATCTATTTTTTCCCGTTTTCATCTCTTTTGACCAAAGACTGCTTTTACCAGCACAAGTTCCTAAAAATTTTTTAAAGTACATTACACCAGAGATTTCATCCCATTGATGATTTATGTCTTAACTGTTGGCAACAGCCAAAATTTGAAGCATTTTTGTTATTTGAAAGGTGTTTTTTAATGGAGAAAAAATGCATTCCTAGTTTGATGTTGCTGCAAAGGGTAGAAATTATCTATATTGTCTATTAATGTAAATTTAACTATTATTGTCTGCACTTTGTTACTCTGTTCATCAATCTTCTGCCAAGTAAATTAAAAAAATTAGCATTTTACTGTTGTTGGCTAATCTGTATTTGATTGAAAGAAAAATGGGCAATATGATATTAAAGGAAAGGGGTAAAATTACATTAGATGCTATTTCATCTGACCACATATGTTATTCTGTTAATATTATCAAAATAAAAAGTTGCCAGTTTTTTCTAAATGGCTTTATAGTTTTTAAAATGTTTAGTGTAATTAGGTATCCACTGTATCATAGTTTAAAAAAAAATTATGTACTATAGTTTCATTTTAAATTAAAAATAATTGGATAGACAAGCTGAAAGTATTACTCTCACTATTTATAATTAAAAATTTTAACTGCTGCTTTTATAAATGTATTCTCGTAGAAACTATTTCAAAGAGTAAGCTAGAGTATCAGGCCAATGAAAAAACAACCTGCTACAATACTAGTAAAAATCCTGAACTATGGCAAAAATATTCATATTATGTAGAATAATTCCGGGATGTTTGTAACACATGAAAAGATAAATTAAGAGATATTGTGGAGTTTTTTTTTTTTTTTTTTTTCCTCTTGTGACAACTTCAGCTGAGAAGTTTTTTTTTCTCCTTAATATTTTGTATATATATATATATTTCCATCCCCCCCCGCCCCATAAATATTCAGCTTTCCTGTGTTCAAACAAAGTGGAACAAAACATATTGAGAACAGCTTTTTATTGTAGTTTAAGCTTTTGTCTTTCAAATTATTTATAGGTTTGTGTTTAGATATTGTGATGTGATTTTTAAAAATATATTTTTTAGACATGTAAAATGGTTGAAGCTTTAATAGATTAAGTTATTTTTCACATATGTAAATATCTTTATTCAAATTCATTCCTTGTAAAATTAGATGTAAAAAGGTATTCGCACAAATTTCTTAAGTGTTTTTTTTTTTCTTTTTTGATTTCCCCGTGATTTCTTCGAATATTTCTATGTGTTTAAATGTTTGTTGCTAATTAGATTGCATATTGTGCATAGTTTATAAACTGTCTTGTTGCAATAAGCAGTTTTTTATAATCACATTTCCAGATTTGCAATATGTACATCTAGTCATTTGACATTCTTTTACTGTAATAACCTATTTTTTTAAACAATTCATATATTTTATGTGCATACATATTTCATTAAAAAATATATCTGTCCCTTAACTTGCATGGTGTATAATAGTTCATTATTGCATTATCATTGTTATTGATATGCAATTTTTTAAGTAATGCAATGGACATAATCATATTAAACAGACAAATCATTCTAATGTGGTATGAAGAAAATTAGTTTTTATTTAGAAGCAGCTTGACCAGTGCTTTAAAAAATTATGATACATTTAAAAAAAACTTATTGGTAATTTTTGAACTGGTTAATTCAAGATGCCCAAAATTGCTCTTAAGTTGTCAAAATATAAGTAAAGTTTCAAAAAGTTTAATTATGTCAAATAAACTGATTAAGGACAATTTAGTCATTTATTGAAGTAGCTAAATTTCTAGTTAATCAATAAACATACTGTAGACATTGCAAAATCAATTAAACTAAAGGATTCCCCCATTAGGAAGAGTCCATTTTGAAATTTTGCTTCTACTGCCATTGATTGCCGTTTGCCATGCATATTTCACAAAAGTATTAAAAGCTATTTAATGAATTATAATTTTAACGTTTATACTTTACCTATTGTTTTTAGTTTTATTGATTTTATTTATGTATTTCTATGGAATCAATATCGCTTAAAATTTTTAGCTCACACAATGAAGTTTTTTTTTCCCCTTCTTATTTTGGCTATATGGCTACATGCCTAAAGCTGTAGTAATTTAGAATAAAAAACTTTTTACTTCTCCTCTACACTTTTTTTTCATAATTCGACTTGAAACTTGCATAGTTATCGTCTAATTAATTTTACAAAATTTGCATTAATTTAAATGCAATTAATATTAAGTTTTAACTTACCACCTTTCAAATTAAGGGATGCAAACATTTTCTTTAATTATTTTTGATGTTTTACACATGGCTACAATTCTGTATATTTGTCATTTATGTAGAACATTGCTTTAGAATGAAGTGTTTGTAAAGATTATATAATTTATTTTATTGACAAGTTATATAATGATTATTTGAAGTTTTAACTTTAATTCTATTTTGTGTAGAAATTCATTTATGCAAGTCATTTTATATCAACTTTTTTACTTTTTAGTATGTGGCATTTGAACTTTTAGTTGTAGGTGTTTTTGTATGCTGCTATTCTGTGTTTGTTATTTTTTTCTAAGAAGTTTTATAAATTATTTATAAATAGCATCTAGATGAAAGGATTAAATATATATTTAAAAAAATCTAGTCTTGAAATTAATTTTGAAATTACACTGTAAATGAAAGCAGTACCATTTAAAATTTACGTATTTGTATCTGTATAATAAAGAAATTTAAATTAAACATGCTACTGTATTTTCTAATTTATTTAAATTTTTTTTTTTTTTTTTTAAGTATATACAATGTAGGCAGGTAATATGGCCACAGTTTTGTGTCCTGTGAAAATTCAAAATATAATTAAACATTAATGGTCCTTCCCTGTTTTAGACTTGCAAAGCAGCCAGCACCTTTGAAATGAATAAATTATACGAATATCTGAATTAATATAAACTTTATTAAATCATGTTTTTTAGTTAATTAGATGCACAGATACTAGAACTAATTTGTTAGTGCTTGAAGCTATCATATTTAACCAGCATAAAACTATCAATATCTTAATTTAGAGCATATTCGGGCAACCTACGTCCCGCGGGCCTGATTGGGCCCATCCCAGCTTTTGATCAGGCCAGCGTAACATATCAAGACCCCATGTAAATCCCAATTATATGGTCTGACACTTTGTCAACATCCTAAAGTTATGCAACTTTCAAAAGGCTCCCCATATCTGATTTGGAGCCTACTTCAGGGCTTGAAGTAAGTCACAGTAGTCATGACAAGAATTAAACAAAATTTGCTGTGAGTATTTGAAACTGAATGTTTCATTATTTCTCTTTTAAATATCACCTTAAAAAAAAGGCAATGCATTTGATCAGACTTTGCATTTAGCTATGTTGTGATGTAACAAATGCTGGCAGATAAGTTTTTGAGTTTATGTTGTTCCGATAAAGAGAAAGAGTCTGAATATCTGAGAGCATAACCACACTATGCCCCCAACGCAGAACATGCCGAAATCGGCGACGTGCGTCGCAGAACAAAGAGCTCCGCTGCAGAACAATTACGGATGAGGACTGAAAAGGGAGAGAGAGGGGAGAAATCAATCACTTTAAACAGAAAGTCAAACTCAAAAGCCAGACAGCAATCTGGAGGGATACCATTTCATCTCCTGCATCCAGGCATAGAAAGAATATATTCCTTTGTGGGGGTGGGGGGGTGGGGGGGGTGGAGATGACATGGCGGCAATAAGTGAAAAGTGAATTATCACCCAAAAGGCGCCTGATCATCTCCTTCTGGGAGAGCGCCACCTTTTTGGACCCCACATGTGGAGAACGGACAGCGCTTATCACTTGCAATATCATTCACATTCATTTTCTAGCTACGTTTTTTCCCCTGGTAAATATGTCTGCTCGAGACAAAGTCTCTTGCTTTGAGTGTAATACTCCTATAATTTTTAAAAATTATAGAAGCATATAAAACTGAGAATTGCTATGTGCGACCCCTTTAAAAAAATTGGATTAAAACGGCTCCTTTACAAAAATACAATCGATTAAAATGGCCACTTCAAAATTACAAGTAGTAAAATTAGACCTTCATACATGCAACCCGTTAAAATGCATTTTTGCAAATAATTTACCCTCTTCTGAATATGATGTTTATTAAATAGCTTTTTTATTTCATCTTTCGTGAGCTATGAGCTGACCTTAAAGCTGCCTCTCCGATGTTTGTTTTCTGCTGACACAACAAGAAAACGCGATCAGGATTTTCAAACAAATATGCGCGCATACTTAGAAAGGGAAAGGGAGATTAAGCAATTCCGCCTGTCGATCTTGATACTGCAATGTCAGAAGTTATGTTTAGTAACTCCACCGTTGCAAATTATTTAATAAATATTCATAATTTCAGATTTTACCGCCGTTGCAAAAGCAGTTAGTAACGATGCTCCGGATGTTTCGCGCTCTTGCAAGTTTATGCTGTGAACGATTGTTTTGTTAAACTGGTCTTCCTATTACAGTTTATTCATAATTATTATAGATAATACTATGCTTTAAGTAATTATGGATGCATTTAGAAATGCAAAACTACTATAAACGGGTCCGAAAATTTACGCGATTTCGAAACATCGGTCTGAAAATCTTGAGAATTGCGACATTTTGCGAATGCAACATTTGAATATTTTATGGTTTTTGTTGCAATTAAGAATATTTAGCCTTACTTATATAAAAATTAACATCGATAGCATATGATAAATTTAAATTATTGGCCCGATTATATTTTCTAATTATCTCTTCTGAAAAATCGAAAAATTCAATGTATTTTATTAAAAACTGTACAGAATTCTGCAAGTTCTTTTTCTCCATACTCATTTAACTCCCCAGAAAAAGATGGAAAGAAAGCTGTTTATAAAATGTCAGCAGTGCAAACACATATCAACTTTCCAGGCCCATCTTCACCAAAGAAACGTCTCATTATATTTGCACTAGCGCTTTTGCATACTTCATGACAAGGAGACACAGGGTCTGTTACACTCTGCTTGTGTACTTAAGTGCACCAGACTTCTGAGCATTTGGTTGTAGGGAGCATAGAGTGTAGAATTCTTTGGTAGGGAGGGGGGGGGGGGGGGTAAGATTATAAAGGAAGAGAAAAGATTTTAAATATGAAATACCCAGAAGTCTTAAGGAACAAAAGTCTTTTTATTGATAAAATTATTTTACTTTTATTTTCATTCTCTATTTTGCAAAGTTCAAATAATTAAAATATTATAGTTAATGCATAAAAATATTAATAACTCTTCTGTTTAAAATAACCCTATAAGGTATAAATATCTATTCCAGTTATTCAATATTTATTCCACTACAAATTCCGGTTCTTAATTAATTTTTTTTTAATGTACAACAATAGCTAAAAAATTTTTCAGGATAATCATGCAGCCATAATAAATATTCCGTTGATATTAACAATCAGCTGGCCATCTATTTAAGTGGTAATATTGAAATAGCCGGAAAGGAGATAAGACCATTTGCCTCCCCGTCTAGCTCACAAAGAAAACCACAAAGCATTCTGTAACTCCAAGCCACAAAGTAAGAAAGGGGAAAGAAATTATGTTTTGACAATAAATTTCTAACTTTTGAACAAATTAAGATGTCTTTCTAAAATTTAGACTCTGAATCAATTTTTGCATTTAAAAGTGATCCCCAAATTTTCAAACAAATCGGTCCATTAATAAAAAAATTATAGATGAATTAGTTTTTACACAGTTGATTTCCACCCCCTTCTCATCAAGGTCCGCTACTACCCGGACTGGGCCTCCCGAGTGCTTCCGGGAGGGGGAAAGAGGGCGGGAGAGTTCTATTACCATAGCAGTTGTGCAAATTCCTCCTTTTCATTTGACAAGTATCATTAACACATTAGGTGTAAGCAAACAAATAACAGTTAAACAAATAAAAGGGCTAAAGATTATATAATTTATTTTATTGACAAGTTATATAATGATTATTTGAAGTTTTAACTTTAATTCTATTTTGTGTAGAAATTCATTTATGCAAGTCATTTTATATCAACTTTTTTACTTTTTAGTATGTGGCATTTGAACTTTTAGTTGTAGGTGTTTTTGTATGCTGCTATTCTGTGTTTGTTATTTTTTTCTAAGAAGTTTTATAAATTATTTATAAATAGCATCTAGATGAAAGGATTAAATATATATTTAAAAAAATCTAGTCTTGAAATTAATTTTGAAATTACACTGTAAATGAAAGCAGTACCATTTAAAATTTACGTATTTGTATCTGTATAATAAAGAAATTTAAATTAAACATGCAACTGTATTTTCTAATTTATTTAAATTTTTTTTTTTTTTTTTTTTTTAAGTATATACAATGCAGGCAGGTAATATGGCCACAGTTTTGTGTCCTGTGAAAATTCAAAATATAATTAAACATTAATGGTCCTTCCCTGTTTTAGACTTGCAAAGCGGCCAGCACCTTTGAAATGAATAAATTATACGAATATCTGAATTAATATAAACTTTATTAAATTATGTTTTTTAGTTAATTAGATGCACAGATACTAGAACTAATTTGTTAGTGCTTGAAGCTATCATATTTAACCAGCATAAAACTATCAATATCTTAATTTAGAGCATATTCGGGCAACCTACGTCCCGCGGGCCTGATTGGGCCCATCCCAGCTTTTGATCAGGCCAGCGTAACATATCAAGACCCCATGTAAATCCCAATTATATGGTCTGACACTTTGTCAACATCCTAAAGTTATGCAACTTTCAAAAGGCTCCCCATATCTGATTTGGAGCCTACTTCAGGGCTTGAAGTAAGTCACAGTAGTCATGACAAGAATTAAACAAAATTTGCTGTGAGTATTTGAAACTGAATGTTTCATTATTTCTCTTTTAAATATCACCTTAAAAAAAAGGCAATGCATTTGATCAGACTTTGCATTTAGCTATGTTGTGATGTAACAAATGCTGGCAGATAAGTTTTTGAGTTTATGTTGTTCCGATAAAGAGAAAGAGTCTGAATACCTGACAGCATAACCACACCATGCAATGGTATGTGATTCTGCAGTGTAATGAGGAAAATGAAATGTTATTGCATTCAAAATAAAATGATTAAAAAGAAATTATTCTTAGTTAAAAGAAAATGAAAATTTAAATTCCTTTTCAGCTTTAACCAGTTTTAAATATTAATTTACTTTTATGTTTGACACTGGTGGACACACTGTTAATAAACATGATATATTTGTTGCCATAACAACTACTTGTACATAGTCCTAAACCTGTTAAATTCTGGTAAAGCTAGAAAAAGCTTAAAATAGGAAAATGAGAGTCTTGCGGTAAAATTTTAAGGCTAAATTTAGTTATAAACATTAATAGTTATGAATTTACCCCCCCCCCCCCAAAAAAAATAAATAAATAAATAAAACTGAACATTTGTTTTCATTGTAACTTTAGAGAGTTAAAAAAAAAAAGAAATCTAAAAAAACAACCTATTAGCATCATATGAGAGTATAACAAAGCCTTTATCACCAAATTTCATCAGTATCGGAGCAAGAAATTTGCGCATACTTCTTTAATAGTATCCAGGAAGATTAAGTATATATATATATGTGCTAATGATTGCAAATGGGTTCAGGATTTCTCGATTCTTTAAAGCATTGACAGATGTAGAGAAAATCAAATGATGCTTTGCGAGCATCCCTAGTCAGTTGATTTTGGAAAGTGAATGCTGCAAAACAATTGCTGGATAATGAGAGTTATGCACCAAAATAAGATTTTCTGCCTTAATATGTTCATTATGGCCCAAATCGTTATTACAGTCAGATTCACTTAAAGATGAACAACCCGATACCTTAAAAGGTGGATAGTGTGTGACTTTTGAATCTACACCTTTCATATATTAATCCTTGACGGCTATTCCTAGCAAGTTGAAATCTTTTGGATGCAAAAAATTTAAAGTAATGTTAAAATTAGAAAGTCTACACATTTTCAAAATGTGTATTACCATCATCAAAATTGGATGCGCTTCTGAAAAAATGCAGGATCTCTTCAAGTGTGTTTGCTGAAACTTTTTGCATTCAAAAGATTTAATTTTGCTGAGAACAGCCACTCTTATATCAATGCTTCATGCAGAGGAAATCATTTTATTTATGAAAAAAGTTAAATTTGGTAATCTTGAAAAGCTATTTATAGAATTGGAATCTGAAATTCCCCTTCAAGCCTAATAATTTTGACATCAAAATGATGTCAATCTCGCACCATATTTTGTTACGGTATGGTTAAATCTTTTGCCCTTGAATTTCAAAGGAGTTGAAAATAAAAACGCGTTCAAAATTGGAGAGTGGGGAATAGGTGGATTTTCAGATTTTTAAAAAATAGCTTAAATTTTCCACTATATTTTTTACATATTTGAATGAAATTTCAAGCAGATCTTCATAGAGCAACAGTGTGGAATTGTATCCAATGTTGACAGACTTTCATTTAAGAAAAGTTTGTGGAGAAATTGCTAAATCCTCATGTATTCAGAGGGAATTTTAAAGATACACAGCTCATGCTGTAGTTAACTTATTGACATATACAAAATAATGCAAACATCGATTAATTTATGCGTAAATCATTAACTGAAAAATTGCCAACTGTATGTCAGCGACTTGGAATCATTCCGCGATGCCAAGATAATCACAAAGGAATTCTCAGGAGTTGGTGGGCAGGTTCCCCTAGTTAATTACATACCTCACATTTTTTTACTTCCTTGTGCAGAGTATAAGGAAGTAATGTGATCGCGAAAAATTGTACGAGCCAGATTTTGACTAAAAAACCCAATTTCACTACCTCTAAATTTACTCTTAAGAATTTCTGCAATGCATCTCATCATACGCATGCATGCATGTTCATATAAATGAACAGACAAGTCTAATTTTATTTATATAGATGGTAATCTTTTGAATGTTCCTGTAGGAGAACTAACACATTATGGTCAATGGCAGTTTAAGGGACACTCTTCCATTTCAAACACAATACTGTCCTATCATATAGTTGGATAATGGTCCGACCATGGTCACGTGCCTCCCTCAAAAACTATTAGTTGTGCACTTCGATTTTTGGTCCTAATCTACAACAGTTTATTTACAGGACCATCCAAAATAATTTCAGTACTTTAACGTCACGGACATCTTCAATATATTACATTGGTAGTTAGTCATTGGTCCATGCCCAAAATCTCGCCATTTGTCATCCACCTTGGCAAGTTTTGTTGAAATATCACCAAAAATTATTTCGTATTTTTTACAACTCTAAAACTTAACTGTAGAATGTTGTTGAAATTTTGTATTTAGAACTACTGTAACATTTAACTGTGCATCTCTTTTTTAATTGCTAACGAATGGGTCATTTATTTACAGGGTCACCCGAATGACTTTAAATATATTAAGGTGTATGGATACATTCAATTCAAAGTCTGTGGCCAATTACCACTTTGGCTATCCCAAAAATCTCTCAAGCTTGTCGGCTTTTGGCTAAATATCGCCAAATTAAGTGTCAAAAACAAATCTTTCAAATTGAACCCAGTTTGAGGTTGTTGGAAATGTTTGGCTAGAAATTGCTAAACCTTAGTATTACTGCAGTATTTTATCTCTTTGAAACAAAATAAGTTTAGATGAAGTGTGGCAAAAATATTTTTGATTTAATAGACATGCAAAGAAGTCGTGCTGTCCACATCAGATTTTTTAAAATCGGAGTTTTGTTCATAAATTATTTTAGAAAATTTTTATTTCAAATAAATTGTAGCAATGCAAGCATAAATAAGTGTGTGTTTGAAAAGTGGTAGTCTATAGATGGATTTTCCTGAAGTATATGTAGTCAGAGAACTTTTATAGTTAAGAAATTGACTTTCAGAAATTTTGTAGACTTGCTCAATAAAATTGAGTAAGACAGCCAGGTTTAACCCTTATTTGGAATGAATAATGACCAGTCTTCAAAAGTCTTTTTAATTAAAATGTGTATATATATATATATATATATATATGTAATAATGTAAGTGGGCGCTGATCCTTGGCGATGTAGTCTGGCCGGTACTAGATGGAATCTGCAAGGCACTGGGGCATACCCTTGTACTCAGGGCTGTGGCTGCCGATGTTATTTACTCCACACTTCTGGTTCAGAACATTTTTATTATCTTTTCTCACAACCTCACATAACAGAAGGGGAAGAAAAAAAAAAAAAAACTTCTGTGAGCTATGTTCGGACTTATAAAAATCGAGAGTCATGTGTTTTACAAGGTAATCAAATCTCCCCCCCCCCCCCAAAAAAAAAAAGTGCATTTATTGGCTACTAAAATGCCTGGATCTCATATCGCCAAGAAATTTTTGCGAGATGTGGATCCAGAAAGCCGTTTGAAAGAGAGATCAATTGTGCTTTTATTAAATAAAGATCCTGAGACAAAAGTTTTATTTGAAAACGAAAGTTGCTACAACTACTGAATTTTGAAGAAAGCCAATAGAAATTTTGAGAGGATGTTTAATTTTATGTTTTAAATTTAACACATACACATATGTAGTACACAGACATATGGGCTCTACATATTCCTTAATTTAAGAGAGAAAGCCTGAATTTGGAGTTCAATCTTAAATTTGATATTTATGTGAACTAAACTACTAGTAAGCACACACCCCACCCTTCTTTGAAAGCTAACCATTCAGCATCCTACTGTTTAATTGCTGTATATATTCGCAATTTTGTGTTCAGTATTCCTCTTCTAAAGAAGGTCTTGTGGCTCCTAGAACATAAGTAGTGTTTTTGTATTTTCTTTCGATATTGCCGTGGGACACGAAAAATCCAAATTATGATAACTTAGATTCTGTGAAATCACACATTGGGACATATCTAGCCTGATAGGAAGCATTGTGTTGCAACCTCAGCATATTGCAATATACAAGCATATGCGCTTGTTCTTTCACACAGTAATCATAAAAGCTGAACACATCTTATATAATTTCTTTATTTACGAGCTCCTTTTTTTTACAATTATGCATTTCACAGCAAGCTTGTATAACATGATCACAATACTGTATATATTTACAAAAGAAAGAAAAAAAAATCACTCAACTTGTGTTTTCACACTTAAATTAACCACATGAGCTTTGTTCATTCTCAGCCAAGCATGATCCATATACAGAAAAACTTTGCTACATTTACATAACACTATAAATTTTCAGAAGGAAAAAAAATAAAATAAAAATCTTCATTCAGTAACAATTCAGGTTTAAAAGAAAAGGCATTCCAACAATGGCAGAAGATAAATTTCTTTCTGAAACTAAAAGTGAATTAGTCTGGTTCCTAAATATTGGCAGTGAAGGCTATAAAGAAAAATTTAAGAGAACACGTTGGATAATTGTCTAAAATAATTAATGGACTTTGATGTGCTAAAATTTTCCATAAAATTCTATTGTGAAGGAGCTGTTCACTAAACGGTTGGTAGGAAACAGAATGTGTAAGAGATTGTGTAGTGGAATGCTTAGCCTAGCCTTTGTAAAATTTAGGCAATTTTTATAACTAGGAAATATTGAGGTTTACCCAATTCTCAGTTAACAAATTGGATAATAAATTATAAATTGGTTATAAAATTTCACACAAAATTAAAATTTTTAGACTGTTTCTGAATAAAAAATTGTGTGTATATATATATATGTGTGTGTGTGTATATTTATTTGGGGGGTGGCTGGCTAACTGAAATATATATTAGATTAATTCCTTTTCCCCAAATATTACAGCTATTAAAAGAAAATACATATAAATTAAACATAAAAAAGTAGGATTTTGCTTTTAACCTAAAACTAGGCTAAGACAAACATATTTTAAGTTAACTGTATTAATGAACACCTGAAACGGAACTATACTGTCTCCAGATAATAACTGCCGATAAGACTAAACCTAATTTTAAAAAAGTATCAGCCAATTTTGCACTTTTTAACTTTAGTTTAAAACACTATGCAAGCTGAATAGTAGAATTTAAATTCTAATCCTGCAGTAATTTTTTGGATACTTTTTCATTTTAGCCATATCAGTAAACTTAGCATTAAACAATTAACAACAATGACACTGTTTACAGCCTATTTGCTAAATCCATTTATTCATTACTATAGTGGGTTTTGTAAAATTTTATTTGTGATTTGTAAAGAGATGAACAAAACTGAAAAGATTTCACCCTAAAAAGAAATATAGAACACAAAGAAAGATTGTGTTCAAATAATTATTGAAGGAAATGAAAATGCAACATCAAAAATGATTGCACAGCCATTGTTCAAGTTAGTGGGGGGGGGGGGGATGTCCCAACACAAATATGTATGAAGTGTATCTTTTTTTTTTTTTTTTTTTTTCTTCGGCAGTTGTTCACTGGTACATTGCAAAAAAAAAAAAAAAAAATTGCTAATTTGGGCCCAAAGTTTAGTGGTATAGCTATAATTGCAAAAAATACCATTCCTTGTACTTCTTAACACATTTTAAGTCTAATTTGTAATCATGTTGCAACTGCCTCAACATTATATAGCAAAGATAATGGAATGTAATTATTTTAGTCTTTTACGCAAATGAAATCTATAATATGCACATAGTTCTATTTATATTCAAGAGATCCTTTCTGTGTAGTAATTAAGCCATTTACTGCAAATATATATGAATCCGTAACTATTAATAAAAATACTTGACTTATAAGAAATGCGCATAGAATACTTTTATAACCTTACAGTGACTAGAATCGTATCTAATTCAAACATTAAACAACTGTACAAAGATACAAGTATCAGAATATATAATCAGCTTTTCAGTCTCCATCAGGAACAACAGTTAATAGATAATTGGAAATCCTTTTGCAACTTGCTTACATTAAATGTATGTATATATATGAAGTAAAAAATCATTACCAATGAAAACTATCTATTTATCTAACATCAAAAATGTATATTTCTTTTGTCACCGGCTATTTATTACACATAAGGATAAATGGGGAAAATTTATTTCAAAATTTTTTTGTTCATTTGTATTTCTCTCTACATTATTCAGATCTAAAGTAAGTTATGTATTATTCTATACATTAAAAATTTGTCCTTTCTTTTTAATATTAGGGGAGGGCTTATTTATAGAAAATGGTGCATGATAAATGGGCAGTCTGGCAGCATGAACATTTAGGACAGAGGAAAAATAAACTGCAATTTAGCTCATGCTTTGGCAGTTTTTGTCCTTTACATAAGTAGTAAAACACACTGTTGCCAAAGTGCACAAGTAGCAGAATCATACCAATCTGATGATTTTAAGAAATACATAGAATACTGTGCTAGATTGGTATATCTCAATAGGGATGGATGATGTGTTCAGATTAAAAATATCAATTACTAATACTTTTATATAATTTTATCTGAGAACATTATCCATGCAATCGTTACCAGTTTATTTATATATTTATTTTTTGTATGTGTGTGCTTTTTCACTGATGTCTGAAAATAAAACCAGTTGCTACCAACCACCTGCACCCTATTCTATATTTAGATTATTTTTATTAACTATTTAAGGAAGACGGAATTTTTAATCCATGAATTGTTAATAAGTCAATATCTAAATACAATAAACTTAAAAAAGTTATCAAAATGTCTAGTTTAATAAAGCTTTAAAAAAGAAGAAAATGTCTTTTTAAAAAGCACCACAATCTAAATTTAAACTCACATTCACAATGTAACAATTTTTTTAATTTAAAAATTCTATTAATGATAATTGCATTTTAATAATCGCACATAATTTCTCACCACTTACTTTAGATCACAACACAATTACTTTAAATCAATCCATTCATAAACCTAGCACATGCACACAAACTTTTAAATAGTTCTCCAACGGTTTTCAGTTTTGACATCACTGCAACTAGAAGCTTCTATTTGTACATTTTCAGCAGAGAGGGTTTTTTCTGTGCTACTATTCCTCTTCCTTTCCACCCTGCTGACTGTGGTAGTGGAGGTGATGGCTGAACTGACTACTTGTGATGACACACCCTCGACTTGCAGTGCTTCTACAGCACTGTTTATATTACTCTCTGACATGGAATGCATTGTGCTGTTTGGTGCAACTTCCTTCATAGGAGAACTTCCGTTGGTAGAGTTTTTGCTACTGTCCTCGATGTCACACTCAGTCACTCCCGATTCTTTAAGTACGGGGAAAGTCATGTGGTAGTAAGTCTTTGGGTCGGAAAACTCAGCGGACCGAGACATATCTTCAGTCTCCAAGCTCGATAGCTCACCAGTGATTTTAATGTCATCACTGCGCCATTTTTTTCCTAGGGTGGCATGTTCGCCTGCGTCGTTCTCCGTGCTTCTTTGTTCTCTCAGTATTTCTAAGGAATGGATTATGTGTTCTCTGTGTTGTTCTAATAGTCTCTCTTGCTGCTCAAATACAGAACTTTCACTGCTGACAGAAGATGCCATGCTCTCAGTCACAGAAGAGAAATTTACTTCTGTGTGCTCGCCAAGCCTGCTTGAATCACTGCCAGAACGCTGCCTCTTCTGGGATGACTTTGATTTGGCTGCCTGCTGTTTGGCAGCTTTTCTTGGGGTGCTGGTGATTGCATTGGGAGGTTGGGGTGGCTCAGAGTGGCTCTTTCCCCATCGAGGACTTGGTACAGGCGGTGATTTCGATGTCTTAGCAGGGGAAGTCTTGTAGTTGGCCGCAAAGTTGGGTGTGATTTTTTTATAGGGTGTGCGGGGTGAGTGAGGCAAGTTTTCATCTTTGTCTACAAATGTGAAGAATACTGATCGAGATAAGTGCTGTGGACCAGGCGACTTTGAAGGAGAAACAGCTACATTCTCTTCAGCTTCTGGAAACTCTGGAACTGAAGTTTAAAAACTAAATATAGGTAACTTGAACATAAAATCAGAAACAAATTTTTGAAAAGATTATTTATATTAATACAGAACACTGATAAAATGTTATCCCTGGTGATTATTTTTAACTTAACCTTAAGCACAGGCTGTCTGTCAGGTGCACCTTAGACATTTAGTCATATATATATATATATATATATATATATATATATATATATTTTTTTTTTTTGGGGGGGGGGGGTTCAAAACAAATATGAACAAAATTAAGTGACGTAAAAGTTAAGTTATACCTATTAATATCTTTGGATTTGATATTCTTCTTTGAGGTTTCTATATCTGCCAATATGGCTTTTGTTTGACTCCATATTTAACATGACCGTGCTAGGATACGTAAAATTTCAGATTTAACAGATTGAGACTTACTGATACCAGGGCCGGCTCTAGCAATTTTGCCACCCTGGACAAAAATGCGGTATAGGCACCATAACTCTCTCTAAGCCGATGAATGGAAAGTGCCAAATTACTACACAGAGTAACAAGGTGGATCCAAGGGAAGGGTGAGGGGGCCGCTCTCAGGAGAAATATGTTTACACTAGATTGTACAATGATTCATTCCATTCCACTGACGAATTCCTCACGTGGTGAATGTACACTAACAAAGAAGCATTTTCCACAAAGAGGGAACTCCGAAATTTTTCCTCCTCAAGACTGTGTGCCTCTAGTGTACCTTTGGCTACTCTAAGAGAAACTGCCAGTGGTAAAGTAGAACTCTGATGATTTGTGGCTGACATGTCTCAGACACAGAGAGTTAAAAACTCCGTTGCGGGCAGATAGGCCAGTCAGACCCAGGTTCTACATGTATCCGTAAGATATGGTCACGTACACGCTCAGTGATTTTGGACCGGAGAAAAATTCACCACAGAAAAAGGGAGAGAGAAAATTAAACTAAATTAATAAATTTAATTTTACTATGCAAAATTATATAGCAATGCAATTTTAGAAAATTCTTTTTTTTAATAAAAAGTGTTTTTCAAACTCAAGCCAAAATGCCACCCCTTAAGTTTTCCGTCCCGGACAAGGGTCCAGTTTGTCCAGACCTAGAGCCACCCCTGCTGATACACACCACTACACTCATGTCTATTACACAGTGAACTGCATAGCTTAACCATGTCAGTTTAAAGGTCTTTTAAGGTATTTAAGCAATCAATGTATATCAGATCAATAAAAACTTAAATTTGGTATTTATTTCAATTTTATTTTGAATTTTTTTCACAAGTCACTATTGAAACTATTTTTATCATAGCAAAAAAATTTATAAAGAATTGACAATTTTTATAAATAACTGGAATGCCCTTTGAAAGCATTTTGCAGTGTTAAGTGGGGAATCTCTTGGCAGTACACAACAGGTCAAAAGTATTTCAAGATCCCAGTATCTCTATAGCAAATAAAAGCAATAGTAATGGATGGTATAATTACCTTCAGAAAAGGATCCCGAAATTAAAGAATTTTCAGCCTGCCTTAGCCGCCACTGCAACTCTTCATTTTCCATTGACAGGCGTCGATTGATTTTCGCTTCTTTCTCGTACGTATCTTTGATTTGCTGGTTTTCGGTTGAAAGTTTCCTGTAACAGGGAAGGAAACACAAAAGCAATAAATAAATAGTAACCTAATTTTAATTCACCACTGAAAACATCAAAAATAGATGTATAACTATCCAATCATAATTCAGATATACCTTTCTAATTTTGTCTTCTCTACCATTAAAGCTTCTAAATCTTCTGCTCTAGCCTGAAGCATTTTAATCTTCTCTCTTGCAAGCGGCAGCTCTTCAAGCTAAAAATAAATAACAAATATTACTTTAAAAGTGTGCACACAACTTACAGATGATTAAAGATTTTAAATAGCACTATCTCAAAAACATGCAGTAAATGAATGTAAGATATTTTCAACTGTACAATGGTAAATATAAAGTCATACATATAAAATTCTTTTTACAGTCACCAATCAGCTTTTCAAATAAGTGTGCCTTTCAATAATTCAATGTTTTAGTAAGTTGACAGTTGATGATACTGTCAGCAAAGGATGAATATCTTAATTGTTCACAGAGTTCTCTGTGTACAGCTAATATTTAACAAAAGATAACGAAATTTATAGTCATAGTATCGTTATAACATGCAATTGTCATTTAACTGAAAACTTTTCAAAAAAAAAAAAAATTTTTAATTTTCAAGTTCCATTGCGATTACATTTACCAGTTTCCTAAATGGAAATACTTTGCAAGAGACTAAAAATCAACAATTGTGTGTATATATCAGGCGACTTTTTTTAATGTTTCTTATATTTTGGCAAAATAGTTGAAATTTATGTTAAAATTATAACTTCCTGATGTATACCTTTAAAAGCACAGTAACTATTATTTTGTTGAAGGCTGATTTATATTGTTTTAGACGAATTTTGCATATCGTTCATCCAACAACATTTCAAACTATTATGCTGAAAATTTTTCACAGTATGCAAGAATTTAAAAATTTCCTCATACCTGTTTCTCCATTTCCAAGTTCTGAACTCTTATTGTATGCAGTTCCTTATTTTTCATCTCTAAAACAGCTTTTAAGCTCTCAACTTCCTTTTCAAGATCCAGTTTTGCAGTAGTGACCCACTGGGAAGAGAGAAAAAATACATTAGCCTCTTTAGGTAAAATAATGGGTATAGCTCATCATGCAGTTTTCTAATGTTTATAAAACATAATTCACCATTTTCTCAGTAATTTTTAATTTATAATGCTTATGCATGCCTATCAAAACTAAATTCAAAGTGAGACTCTGGCAATGTAAACTATACAGCAGGTATGGGCAACCTTTGAAAAGTTTCAGGTTAAAGACTTGCCGTATAGTTGGGATTTATATGAGAGTTTGAATGGTTTATACAAGGTTTTAATTTGATCCACAGACTGGATAGAATACTGTATAGAATATATGGGTGACCTCTGGCCCGCCACATGTATGGTGGGTCAGAGGTTGCCCAAATGTGCTATACAGTATTCCTTTACTTCTAGCCAAATTTTTTGAAAAGTATCACGTTTATGGACATATTACCGTGTTGTTTTGTCTTTTTAAAATATTAATGCTTTTTGATATTCTATAATGAATTACAATTACAGTGGACTCATGCTACAATGCGATCTATCTTACACAAGCTTTTCATGAGTAATGTATATTAGAGTTAACACAGACTGCTAGCATGGGATTTTTCATCATAAGTAAGAAGCAGAAACAGAAGTTTGGGGTACGAGGTGTAAATATCGTCTTCATGATTTGCTACTGAAGAAGAGAACCAATCAGAGGAATGGTATTTCATCCCTCGTAGCATGACTGAAAGTGGGGGTACCAAAACTGCTGTAGTCTAAACCTGGCTTTATTTATTATTTTTTTGTCGAAAATGGTAATACATACTGAGTGAATGGTTTAAAACAGTTTGAGGGGTGTTTATAAGCGCCTTAAGTAACTGTGTGGGAGTTTCAAAAAGTTATGTACTATCAGTGACGTGCATTCCGCCCAAGCAACCCAAGCAAGAAGGCAGAATATGGGTTTCGGAGTGTCGTCTCTGATTGACTAATTCTCTGATGAAGTCATGTTTCTATAGCAACACCCCTTCAGCAGACATTGCAGATGGGTTGATCTCACGGCAGAGAAATGAAGAGTCAGAAAGAAAATATACTTGTTTATCCACTTGACATTTATCTTGACACATTTATCTTGTGTTAAGAAATTATAAATAAGGTAGATGGTATTTTCTTTCAATTTGTGATAGAAAGCAAAATTTAAAAACAATAATAACCTTATTTTCAGTTGCCCAAGCATGCTTGGTTTGCCTGGGCGGAATGCACGTCACTGTGTACTATATACCTTATTTCACAATGCAAAATTTTCACTGTATATCCATATCAATATTATAATTTTAATTAACAAATGTAAGAATTATAAAATGAAACCATTTTTTTAAATAAAAATAAAATGGTTACTTGATGCAAAATTTTTCATTATTAAATCTTAAGGGATTAATACATGCATTTTATCTAAATTGTGAACTAGTAGAGAAGATCTAATTTAATTTAGATTTTTGCAGTTTCTGAGAGGTGCCAATATTCACAAGTCCCCATTTTCTGTTGAGGATCCAAATTGTAGTGGGAAACTTCAGGAAGAGTGCAGAAGCTCTGAAGGACACAAGCGGTGATTTGAGCTGTCCTCTCCTGGTAAACAAACGTCAGCTGGGTGCATGCATAAATGCTAGATTCTGTCAAGTTCTCAAAAAAAAAAAAAAAAAAAAGAGCAGTCCCATCCAATTTTCACCGACGATGAAAAAGCTTGTTTTTTAAAAAATAGGGGTGGTTTTACTGAGCTTTAGTGGTTTTTTTTATGAAGCAGTAGTAGGGGGACACTCCACAGAAATGTTTCTGGGAAAGGAAATGGCATTGAAATGGAGCAAGAATGGACAGGGTCTGCAGTTTTTTATTACTATAGTAAGGAAAACAGGCGGGTTTCAAATTTAACCCTTTAATGTGAGAAGTCCTCACTGTGAAGACACACAACTCTAACAGATAAACTGTTTTGATTTACCAAGAAAAAATTTGATTTCAATGTGGCATGGTTACACGAGAATCCGTTATGATTTAGCATAAAATTTCCCATAAATATTATCGATTATTTGTAAAACTAATGTCAGAATTATTTTTATCACTACTGGCATCTGCTGATAACTGGAGAACATGATGGAAATACATTGATGCTGAAAAACAACAGGATAGACAGCCCAATGCTAAAAAAGTGCAATCATTAGCATCGCTCAATGTAACTAACAACATGGTGGTCGATCGAATTGCCCATTGTATGCTGCAAAGTTAAAAAATAATTTTGACACAGATATCTGTGCAACTAAAAAAGTGTAGCCATTGCCATCTCTTGATTTAATTACCAGCAACACGGCAGTAGATTGAATGGCCCAGCCTATGCTGCAGAGCTGAAGAACACTTGCAACACAGCTGGCTCTGTGGCTGTGCAAGAGTGCTGGAAACAGCTGCACTTTTCAGAATTAGGAAATGGTTAACTTGCCTGCAGTTTGCTGTCTGTGTCTTTTTGCATGGCATCCTCCATGCTCATGGAGTGTTGCTTGAGCTCGGCGCATTTCTTCTGCAGTTGCTCGATGTGCTCCTGCAAAACCTTGGTGCTCTCTGCGTGCTTCTCCTCGAGGTCCTTTAACTCCTTGCCATGGAACTCCTGCAACTCTGTGGTAGGATAAAGATACACGTTACACACAAAGGCCCAATGATCACAGCAGGCAAACAAGTTATTAAAATACAGTTTAAGATATAATCTTAGAAAAATTTTAGCTAATATTGTTATATTTTAAAAAATAAGTGGTAAAGTATGAAAAAAAAAAAAAAATTAAACAAAATTACTAAACACTTTCCAACTCAATTCTATTGGCATCTGTACAATTTCATAACAAATAGTTTACCTTTCTGCTTCTATTGAAGCAAAGACAAAGAATCAGCTATTCCCTTTCTGTGCTGCTCATTGAGGCTTCTATGCTGCAGTGTAAGTGCATGAACATTTTAGGGCAGTGGTCCCCAACACCTGCTCAACATACTGGTACTGGCCTGTGGATCAAATGGTACAGGGATACCCAAGGAACATTAAAATATTTCCATTTTATTTACTATGACATATTCCTCTCGGGTTTTGACTTTGTTGGGTTTGTGCTAATTTATATCTTTGTAACAAATAAATCTTGTAACTATTTTAAAATAATTTATTGTTCATTAAACACTTCAAGGTTATGAATTAAAATCGCAGTCACTTAAATACCCAATGCAATTTTCAACAACCTATCTGCATGAAGCAGGTTTTCTGCTGTGACAGTGACCAAAACAAAACAGAGTAAGCTGAACATAAGCAACACACTTCGAGTGTCATTGTCTCCTATTACCCCCAGATGGAACCGACTCATTGCAAAGGAACAAGCTCAGGGTTCACATTGATTCAGCATTCCAGTAAGTCAAAATGTTAAATAACATTTATTTTTTGTGTAACTGTATTTTACTTTGAAGCCGTGTTTAAATACAATTAAATTAGAATTACTAAATCAAAACAATCTAAACTATAAACAACTATTCTCTCACCCCCCCAATCAGCGGGCTGCTGTAGAAATATGAAATGTTGACTGGTCTGCAGTGATAAAAGGTTTGGTAGCACAGCTTTAGGGTAGCATTTTCCCCAAACCCTCAAGTGTTCATGAACTTGTCTGTAATGCTTCCTTTTTTTAATAAGGAGTTAAAATGTTGGAAAATAACATTTTCTTTCATGACCAAATCATATTAGATATACAAGGTGTCCGAAAGTCCTTGCCACATTAAAAAAATTAATAGAAAAGCAACAAATTGTCGTATGAATATATGGTTTGCAAAATAATACTTCACAAGTTCACAAATTTTTTTTGACATCGTAAAAAAAGAAATTACTTCCAAATTATGTTCATAGGTGGTGCTGTACTGTCACAGTAAGAAAAACAAACGTAATGTGAGGTGAGGCTTTCTCAATTGCAGTCGCCATAGCTGGCATGAACATTCCCGCACTGTCTAACTCGAAGAAAAATCCCTGTTGGCTCTCACTGATGAAAACTGGAGACGCAGCACCATCCATGAACACATTTTGGAAGTAATTTGTTTTAAGATGGAAAAATAAATTCTTGATTCTGTGAAGCATTATTGTGTGAACTGCATATTCATACATTAACTTGTTACTTTTCTGTGAATTTTTTAAATGTGTCGAGGACTTTTCAGACACCCTGTATTTTTAGGTCATTTGTTACTGACAAGAATTTGCTCGGTGATTATCCTCAGTAAAAAAAAAAAAAAAAGAAAGAAAGAAAGAAAGAAGAAGAATCATCACTTGTAATTTGGAAAAAAAAAAATTGCTTTAGGAACTAACCTTCTCTTTGGTTGATTATTTCTTGTTCCAAACTCGCAACCATTTTTTCATGATGAGCTTTGGCTTCAGCAGATGATGTGTCGAATGAGGCCGTTAAAAGTTCAATCTAATGGGAATATTACAAATAAGCTTTGAAATGAAAGCTCTCAAAAGATAAGTCTAGTTTAAAAAATAAATTAAACACTTTAAAAATATGATTTTTGCATCAAAAAGAAATCTTATTTTAATAATTTTTTTCCTTCAACTTTCATACTGTTTCAAAAATATTTTAGAAATAGCAAAGATATATAAACAAATAAAAATTGTTTCAGTCATTAGTTTTTGATATTTTTCTAAATAAAGATTATAGCTGTATTAGCATATAGAGAAGAGTAGTGAACAAACCAAAATCTGCAGGCAAAACAAAATATAAAACGGAAGAGGCACAAATTTTCACAAAGAAGTTTAATATTTATCTTTCTATTTTTATCATATTGTTGCAGAATACTCTGCTTATTCGTGGGTTTGTCATTCTAAAGTCCAGCAGGTTTAGAAAGTTCTAGTAAATAGTCCACTTGCCAAGATGGAACACTAACTTTATTGCTTCTAGAACTTCGTCGAACAATCAGTAGTACAAAATTCACACGCACAATCAGCCAGTAATGTGCTTATAACAGTTCACTAAGTACAGAAGCTCTCACAAATGCTGTATTTCTCACATAAAATAAAACATTTCCACAGGCAAAAATTCAGTAGATATATATGAGGAATTTCGTAAACAGTCCCTCAAGACTCAGCAAAGAAGAATTTACACACAGCCCTTAAAAACAAAGCTTCAAAAAGGCAAGCGAAAATACCGCTTCTATCGCACATTTCACAGGGCAAAGCAGCGTACTCATCGGAAGCTCAATCCACACTGACTGAAGTTGTCTGTCATACCTGTATTTATAGGTAACGAAGAAGCTGTAAGAAGCTTCTAGAAGAAGGTATCTCTCAAAGATTCTACATAAAGGGGGACTTTTGATTACGTCATAGAAGAGAAATATTAGGTTGTAACGAAAGTTTCCCGCCACCGCAAACATCGGAAGCACACAGTTCGCGTTAGCGTATTTGCTCATATTTTGTCAAATGATTTTTGGCATTTGAAAGAAAGAGACTTGCTTTATGACACTGTGTTGTGAAATCTGTAAAAAATATAGTTATCATTAAGAACAAGGTGTCTCAAATGGAACTATCACTCTAGAGGATTAGAACCATCATTTACTTCCAGTTCTGTTTCAAAAAGTCAGCTACAGAATATCAACAAATTATGAGTACAGCTTTAAGTACTATTGTTGTATCATGTGACACGGTACAGGTTTGGTACCGAAAGTTCAAAAACAGGTATCTAAGGAGTTAGAAGTTAGTTTTTCAGGCAGATATGGCAGAAAACTTTCGTTACAACCTGATATTAGGCTATTACGCATGTTAATGCAGAAAAACTAACTTTACAAGCCCCCATTGGGAAAAATGCACTAAATGACCAAAATGTCGCCAAGCTTAGTGACTTTTGGCAAAATATCACCAAATTTGGCTCCAAAAATGTCCCCAAAAGTAATATTAGTGAATGCCTAGGACCAATATTTCTTGAGATTTCTAGAAACACCATACTAATCAATGGGTAAACCCAAACCTCCACATCTCCGGTTCTAGTTGACCACTTTTGATGCAACAAAAAGCAAAATTAAACTATTTGATGCCTAGAATACGAATTTCAAACTATTTTAAACACCAGAACAGCTGGTTACTCCGAAAATTCGTAACAATATTCAAGGGACTAGTAGTAAATTAGTCCACTGTGTGGATAAATAGAACAGGCGGTAATAGCCGTAACCAAACAATACCCATCTAATTTAATAATTGTCATTATTTATCTATTCATTTTTTTACTTGAGCAGTTCTACTCTTCGTTAATTATTAGCTTCTTGGCTCTCAAAAGAAATGAGATTGTCACTGAAATATGATGATAAAGATGAACCACTCTGTAGAGTTGAATGGAAGGGCAGTTCCACTGAGGGGCTCATTCCCTCCATAACTTTTGTTCAGCTTTTTTTTTTTTCTTACATTTCATTTGGTGTGTTATTGATTAACTAGAGTAAGAGTTATGAATCGTCCCAATGATAAATTCCCACTTAATATTGGAGTTTGGCGGCTTCTCGCCAAATGTGGGAGATATTGTCAACCTTCGTACAGATTTACAAATTTGAAAGTTTGTTATCTATACACGGATCGTTTATTAAAGAATGGTATAAATGAAACTATTTTAAAGTGCATAAACTAAATACATAAAAAAGAGTCAATGCTAAGATGCTTACCTGTTTTTGATGATCACTTTTCAGATGATTTATTTCTTCTTGATGTTTGGCATTTACTGGAGAAAAATAATATGTTCAAAATGGCACAGAATTTTTTCATAAGCATTAATATTAATGAGAAAGTATACATAAATTTTAAAAACAAAAATTTTCAACTTAATCTTGATTTTTTTTTCCCCTTGAGAAAATTTCTGGGCAAAGACAACAATTTTCTTTTAATTGTTAAAATTAAATATGTTATTAAGGAAGTAATTACCGTATATCTCTGCATATAGCACAAATAGAAACTTATCAGAATGGAATCTATCACGGAAAAATCCGCTGAATAAAAATTCGGTGCTGATTGTATCCGTTAGGCTTTGGGTGTTGTGCAATAACTCCTGGTGCTTTTTTTTAATCATTAAAAAAAAAAAAAAAAAAAAACGCAGCTTAGAAATGTTATATAACGAATCCATTTATACCTAATTTCCATAAAAACATACGCTTTTCACGTAGTCCGTAGTTTCCCAAACGGCTCCGATTCCGGATCATTTTCTCTGGGAATGCAGACCAAAAAGTTATTTTTACTGAAGTGCAAGACTGCTTTCTGAGCAAACCAGCATGGTCAATTTAACAGAATATGGTGAACGATAGGAACACGATTTTTATATGGTGTTCCTATAGGTGACAAAAATCACAAAAATTCTATGGTGACCCCATAGAATTTTTGTGATAACTTGATTTTACACATCACTAACAGGCAGGATGAACCTATACCTTTTTAAAAACAAATCTGAATAGAGCAAATGCAGCTAGGCTTAAGGCCACTTTCCACTTCAAGCGTTTTTAGGTCTTACAATTATTTGAATGGGGATTTTCGGCAGATATTTTATCCCGGCCGACAGGACTGTCCTCCACTGAACAATAGATGGGGGAGATGTGAAATCACAATATTATTCACGGTCCCCAAATTACCTTTTGTCGGTTTAATACCGGAATATCTCCCTCTCTCTGCGGTGGGTAAAATTTATTGCTTACAAGTGAAAATTGGCCATTAGTATTCCCCTACTAGTTTCGGCTGGCTGAAAACGCTCGAAGTCAGCATTGGCCTTTATTTTCTCTAAAATTTAAATTAATTCAAAATTTGACTTTTAGTTTCAATTTTCGTCGCATATTGTCGTCGGTACCGACTTGAAGAAACTCATACACATGCTAATCTCTGCGAGAAAGTTACGAGAAAATCGTATAGGATCTTATGTAGGGCTGGCTATTTGGTAGTTTTCTCGGAGTACGATGCACAACCATGGGAAGGTTTAAAAAAAAAAAAAAAACTGTTTTTGAATTGCAAGATGCCCATCTTTCAGAATAAAATAGGTTCGAAGTTTTAAAAATCCCAGCAATTGTCCGAAACTAGTTATCTATGTCTATACACAAATCCAGGCCCGTGCTGGCCCGGGAGGACAGGGGGACATGTCCCCCTGCACCCTCTGCTTGAGGCGCCCTTGGCCAAAGAAAGAAATTGCGAACGAATTACATTTTCATGTACAAGAAATTACATGTACAAGGGCGGATTAAAGGGGGTGGGCGGAGGGGGCGACCGACCCCCTCCCGCGAGTAAAGAAATTGATGTAAAAGATTCCATTTTACTACCATAAAATGGGTGCATATGTCAATCTTCTAAGTAATCGACGTTCCCCCCCACCCCCCACGACAAAATTGCATTAATCCACCACTGCTCGGGTGTTCTACTTTTTAAAATACAAAATTGTAGATTTACTACACTATCACGAAGAAGAATGAAATACACACAAATTTTAACATCTTAAATATCTATTAACTGTAATTCCCCTCCCAGATAGCACAGCAAACTTGCATCTTACTTGCAGCAAGCTTGATTTATCAAGTCAATAAACTTGAAAATTTCCAGCGTGTAAGCTCAATGCAAGCTTGAATCAAGTGTTCTAGTTTACACTTGCCCAGCTTGCATTAAGCTTGACATAGCAAGTTTGAATCAAGCTTGACATAACAAGCTTAAAAAATTTTCCTAAATACACGGGGCGCCGAACTCGCCCCACATATTTTATTTTTCCACGCATTTTCCCCTCTGCGCTGAAATTTCAAGTTATATTAATCTGTTACCATCAAACGTCCGGGGTTAGGATCGAACACGGTATCTTTGGGTTGGGAGGCCAGCGTCATAACCACTCGGCCAACCTGAGTTGGGCTGCTATGACTAAAGTTTGAAGAGACTGTTAGGTTATCACGCCGTTTTCTGGCGAGATCTAGGGCCCGATTCAAACGAAACGCGATCAGTCGTCTCCAAAACGATCGTTTTCTCTCTGGAAGTTCGATCGCTTGTAAAAGCGATCGCAAAAGTGTATTCAAAGTGAAACAAAATAGGCGATCGAACTTACAGGTTTGCTAGATCGAAACTTTATCGCCACAGAGTGAAAACGCAACTTCCGGCGACGTAGAAAGTCGCTGTTAACCAATAAAAAAATCGCATCTTTCTCTGGAAAAAACTTTTAACTTAATGGCGACGACTAACTGTTTATTTATTTATGTTTGAGCTGCAACGGACAACAGGCTGTGTCTTAATTTTTCCCCCCAACAGTATTGTAGGTTAATGTTTTAAAATTTTAACTGGTTTAGGTTAATATTTTTTGTATGTTTATAATCATGGAAATACATTTTTAATTTATGAAGATTTTTTTTAGAAAAATAATTAATAATAGTATTGTTCGTCATAATTATCATGTCGAATTGTTCGAATTATCGAATAATAATTGTTCTCTAGTTTGCCTACTACATTTTATTTTTCTGTAGCAGAGAAGCTGTTTATAATTATAATGTAGGGGTAGAATTACTATATATTTTATGTTCTGATATATAATTAACAATCAAAGACATCCTTAATATAGTGGTATGAATATTTGTATTTGTTTAGGAGGGTTGCTAGGATGCTTATTTTAGCGAGAAATTATTCATGTATTTTTTCGTGCTGTTTCAAACATCAAATTTAACGAGCAATAAACGATTTAAAATAAGGACTATAGATGGCGCCTGCATCGTAGTGTCTGCTACAGTGGAACTCGAAGGCCGACAGAAAAATAAACCCTACAGAAATTCTGTTCTGCGAGAAAATTCAGCTTTCCGCAGACCTAAATCTTTTGCAGAATTCCCTGTCTGATAATTCCTACGGATTGCTTCGTAATTTTAAATAACGAGTCTTCGTTGTTGTTGTAATCTTCTTATCAACCATCCGCCGATCGATCCGCCATGTTCTCGAAAACGATCGCTTTAGAAAAAGCGATAGCAAAACACCGATCGCAGTGTCACGTGATCCAAAAGCGATAGACAGGTTTCACTTGAATAGGAAACATATAGGGATCAGTCGAAAATTTCCGCGATCGCAACGGAAAACGATAGAACTCTGTTTCGTTTGAATCGGGCCCCTAGTGGCCGATATGTTGATCTGTTTCTTTTATTTTTCCATGGGTACATCAAAATTAAAATAATGTGTGATTTAGAGACTCTACTAATAGGGAAATAAACATAATATAAACTTAACAGCAGCACACGTTTTAAAACTTTCAATATCGCAACACTCATGTTTTGTCGAATGAGACAAACGACGACTCAAATCGAGACAAACGACTGATTTTGAAATCAATTTCGTAGTATAATTGTATTTTATTTTGAAGAATTTCCATATTTGGAAATATAGTATCTTTTTTTTTTAATTCTATGGTCAAGTACATTTATGACTGATGATAAATTATTTTGTGGCGGCCAGAGCCTGATCATAAGTGGTCGGGGCCCCGGGGCAAAAGGTTATTTTGGGGCCCCATACTACTATCACAAGCATTTTAACTTATTTTTGTTTGCTGTTGCATTTTCCCAACATAAAAATAAAACATTTTTAAAGAATACTAAAATTGAATTAAAAATTACCTATTTATTTATACTTATTTAGAACAAGACTATGTATTTAAAAGTGATTTTAATATTTTTTTAGTCCGTTTGTATTATTAGCGCATGGGCGCGCAAATTCCAGGATTGGCAATTACGAGGCATGGGAGCAAATTTTCTCGCTCCAAAAAATTTTCTTGATACACCAAAATGTTCGAAATTTTCTTTACTTCATCACGAAATAAAAAATGTTAATTAATGGATATTTTGTGATAAGCATATATGTATGGCCATACCATGCATTTTCAAAAACTCCTAACTTCTTGTTTCTTGATCTACGAGTCTTAACTAACTAAATTGTGTTAATTATATTAAAATTTATTTTAGGGCTAATTAATTAGTTAATGGAATTACTAATGTTAATTAGATGTAAATAAAACTAAAACTCCCCTCGTGTTACACTTCAGAGGGGCTTATCCCATTCATTCCTTCCCCTTGCGTGTTCTAATGTCCAGGTTTTGTGCGATAATAAAATAGAACACAATTTTATGAACTTTTCTTTATTTAATGTCCAGCGACAGATGGCGCCATCACCGCAAGCTTCCTTTTCAAGCTGTAATCAAGTTGTATTCAAGGTTGATAGTTCAAATTTACTTCTTCAAGCTTGCTGCAGGCTTAAAATGAATTGACTGTCAAGCTTGTATTAATATGTCAAATTCAAAGAAATGTCAAGCTTGATTTAAGCTTATGTGCTGTCTGGGATTCGATTTCTACCTGCATGAAGGACTAACAGTCTGTGATTTCTGAATGGTATCGAACCTCGAAATTATAGCCACTGACGGATTAAATGAGAAAGGGGGAATGTGGGGACGATCGCCCCCAAATATATTTAGAAAAAAAATAAATTACAAAAAATGTAAGAGATCCTATTTTACTTTCATAGAATGCACTTAAATTCCAACTAGCCACTCCCACCCACAAAATTGCATTAATTTGTCTCTGATTGTAGCCACTCAAACCTTTTCCAAGTCAAAATGCCTCTAATTCGAATATCTAACTCTGTCGATATCTATATTGAAGAAATCTGAAAATATGTTGATTTTGACTCGGAAAGTCAACTTTTGCCAGCCACCACAAAATTAATTTGCTTTAAGATTTGCTCTACTGCAGCAACATTTATATGCAAACTTCTACTTTATCTTGCCAATCAGTCGCTGTGCGGTAAAGCCACTAAAACACTGCGAAATGGCTGAAGTCGAGGCTCAAGGTTTTGGTTTCTCGCACGGTCGTCGATCTAACAATTTGAAGTTTTGGGCGGTTTTCTCCAGGTGTGCGTTGTAACCCTTTACAAAGTCCCCCAACCAAGGCATCCCCCACCTTAGGCAGATAGCTCTCGTGTAGCTTTGTCATTACACATAAACAAACAGGTTCTCTGTTGATGAATCTACTGTTTAGACTGGAAACAACAGTCTAAATTTTAATATTTTTTAATTATGCAAATCTATACATCGTTTTTCTTATTTATACAATGTTTATTGTATTTGGTTGGATTCTTATTTATTTGTTTTCAAAAGCACAAGCAGCTTTGAAAAAACTCTTTTCATATTATTTTCATTAATACATACCATAATTAATGAAAAATTTCAATCTTAGGAAGAAGAGGGGACAAAAAACTTGTCCGATTAAGGAGGAGGGAAGTGAACAAATCAATTTCTTTGTTCACATTTCTAATCAATCGTCGAGTTTTGTAGTTTTATTGAACTGTCTGTTTATTGAACATTAAATTGTTTATCATTTTAAAAAGCACTTTACTTTTCTTTCATTATGTTTGTTAAAGTTGTTCTTTGAAAAAATAATATAAAATTTGAACAGCTTTTTAAAGCATCATTACAGAGACTCGAAAATATTCAGTTCCCGTGCATAGTGCAGTTTGTGAAAAAGCAGTATTAATTTTCCGGGCATATAGCATCATTGGTTTATTTTAAAGCATTTCAAACATCGTGTAATTTTTAAATTTAATAAATTTAAAAAAATTAATTTTTAATAAATTTTTTATCTGTGTGATAACCTACAGTGGCGCACCCAGGATTTTAGCTTAGGGGGGGGGGGGGGCTGGGCTTCAAATACTGCTGAACTCTGTTATAGTGACCTCGATTATAGTTATAACTCTCTTTTAACGTCAAAATATTCGGTACTAGACTACTTGCCCATAGAACACAAGCTCACGAGCAATGTAAATCATTATAGTGTCAAATAATTATCTCGCTCATTTCAGTGATGTTGTAGCCGAGTTTAATTGCGTTTCATATACTAACTGCAAGTTTTTACTTAAGAACTATCATCTTTTTTTTGGTAAAAGGTATTTTAGAAATAATTTAGAGGCAATTTTAAAAAAGAAAACAAATAAATCATTTGTGACAATTTCCAATTTTTAATTCTTTTCAATTCTAACTTTCCACCTTTAGGGGGGGGGGCTTGAGCCCCCATAGCCCCCTCCGTGGGTGCGCCTATGATAACCTAAATATGTTTACATCGTCGAATAGTTGTCCAAGTCCTATTACTGTCGATTAATCACAGTTGATGTAACTGACACACACGCACACGCTTATTGAAAATGCAGGTATGATTAAAATAATTTTTATTACTCGGTTAAATAAACTATTTACCATTTATTACATGTAAATGTGACACGAACTTTACTTAAGAACTGGCTTCGTAGAAATACACAAATTTTTCATGGTCTTCAATATGTATAACTTAAGGAAGATGAGAAAAGAATGTCGAATGCATTTAATTATTTTCATTAAAAATGGAAAAGCTTATTGAAATTTGACAACTGCATGCACTCAAAGAACTTATAACAAAACTTAAACAACTTAATTATAAAGATAGCCATATTTTATTATAAAAAATCTGCAATATACTACTACTAATACAACTAACGAATTCATATTAATTACAAAAGTTTAGATTTGGAAGAACCCATATATTTCATTTTTTCAAAGTAATTTTTTAACGAAGGAAACTTTAATAATAAACATATTATGAACTTAAAATTTTTGAATCAGGCAAATTTTATTATTTAAAACTTTCTTTCTAAAAAAAATATCAGTAACATGTACAGTGTGTCCCAAAAACAATGACCAAGGTTTTGACTCTCCTCAAATATTGATCATAGGCACATAAAATAAATTACAAAGTAACGTAAAAAAGGTACAGAATTTTATCGTATCGTTTAAAATTTTCCGGGGTTCAAATACCAGTAAAAATAAAATTTAATCTTCATATAGCTTCGGTGCAAAAAATTAACAGTTAGTAAAATGGGGAACATACACTATTTATGTGTTGTATGAAATTTCAGTCATTCATCATAAAAAAAAAAAACCCTCAGAGATATGAAAATTACGAAAGAAAACAATGATTTCATAAATACATAATATTTTTGTTATTATTGGTATTACACAGCCTTTTACCAATTTTATTATTTCTGAATATTAATGTATGGGTCACATTTTATTAATTTCAAGTTTTTTCGAACTGGGACAGTATAACTTTTAATTTTGTATTTATTTAGATTTCATCTCCAGAAAATGTTAATCGATACTATAAAAAATTCTGTGCCTTTCTTTTTGTAACTTTGAAATATATTTTATATCTGTATGATTAATATTTAAGGATACTGTGTGGTAAAAATTATTATATTATTTATTACATTAAGAGCCTCACGATTTCTGCACTGCCTTCGCAGAATTTGTAGATTATAACATCATTCTCTATTTCTAAAAGCTTGTCCTTCTCACACTGCATTCACAGCAATGCTTCCAAATTTTCTTGATCGAGATTAGATCTCATCCTTGTTTTAATAATTTTGAATTTAGAAAATGTCCTTTTCACAGCTTACTTGTGTTAGAGGTACTGTTAGTAAATATTTGTATACTTTAAAAAGTTGTGTATGTAAAATAGAATACATATTGTATTCACGAATAATTTTAAACGCACAAGTTATACAAGAATTGCAACACTTTTCTTTGTTACAAATCATCATCAGATCGCTGATCATTTTCTATCTCTGAATTACTTCCATCTGACAGTTCACTCATATAATCTTCTTTGGCTGCTCTTTTTGATATCTTAGGCTAAACTTCAGAGAAAGATTCCAATTCATCAGTTAATTTTCCTTTATTTAAATTTGGTATCAACTCACATATTTTGTTAAATGCGCTCGCTGGGAGTCCTGTTTTCTTGCAGTTTTGAAAATTGCCGTGTATCGAAATGAGATAAATCTAAATAAAGTTCTTTATGCATAGAAGATCTATAAATCAAGCTTTGATTAATAGTGTCAGTTACAACATTGAATACAGATATTCTAAACGATGAGGCAGCAGAATGCCGAAACTTAGAAAGAATGAAGCGACTAACTGAAAGAGGAAGAAAGGTGGTGGACAAATATCTAAAATTTAAAATCTAGAAAAGCATCGAGTTATCATTCCATTATTCAAGAACTTAAAACGATGCTTATTATAAGGATGATTATTAATTCTTAATTTATATGTTTCTTAACTATATATATACACACAATAGTACAACCAGATGGCCAGGAAAATATCATCAGATACATTCATATGTTAAAAAGAATACTATTTACAATTCCCTCTTGATAATCCGGCGCTCTTGGGAAACACGTCTATCTGTTTCGATCCGCGGATCATCTCGGATGTTAACAAGCATACCCGCTCTTGTGCTCGCCTCCCTCTTTCGTCATTGTTTTCAAGATGAATTTTTGCAGTGTATTTATCTAGGGTATTACAGTGTCGATCGAACGAAAGGACATGCTATTAAGTTTGGGTCAAAAACAAGACGTTTTGATAATCCAGAAATTTTCGATAATCCTGCGGTTGTCTGGTCCCATGCATGTCAGATTATCAAGATTGTACAGTATTTTATAAAAGTTTTGCATATGAAAACAAAAAGACCAGAGCTTAACGATAAATGTTATTTCATCATTAGTATGAAAGTTCTATGGGCGTCAACAGAATATTTTCCCCGGTGTGTGTGTGTGTGTGGGGGGGGGAAGGGATTGGTAAAGATTACCTCATCACCATACCGTTACTATGATGGAAAGAGATAAAGAAGGGAAAAAAACAGGGACAAAAAGGGCATGCAAAATCCAGGGAAGGACAAGTGCTCTCCCCCCCTTGTTCTATGTTGCCGACGCCTATGGAAAGCGCCCTCATCATCCTTTGTCCCCCGCCCTCTCAAGACACCCAGCACGGGCCTGCACAAATCCAATAATTTTTTTGAGATTCTTGTCTGACAATTTTCCCTGCATGCGAAAATTTTCTCAAACTTAAAAAATTGAGCCATGAATTCGAAGCACCCAACTAATTTATGACGACATCATTTTTATTCTGTGCTCGATTAATCGAATTTTATGTTCAACAGAAGCTAACGTAAACAGGGCTTACATTCTGCCACTTCACTTTGGTAAACTTCAAACAATTTATTGGACAAATCATTCAGCTCCTGACAGTGATGAGACTTCATCTCTTCAACTTCCCTCTCGTAATACGCTGTTAAGTGAGAGAAAAGAAAAAGATTAATAGATTAAATTAGCCTCTCATTCACGTCATCTAATTTAACTGATAAAAAGGATGAAAATGCATTACCAAGATCTTGCTTTGTTAATTCTAATTGCTTCAAGGTTTTCTCCAAATCTTGAGTGAGAGCAGGAACAGATAAACCATTAAGCTATAAATAGACAAAGTAACTCGTTTTAAAAAGAGCTAAGGATGAAGTTTTAATAAACAGGTTTTGTCATTTGAAAATGGGTACATTTGACAAAAGGAAAACTTAACGACGTTTCAAAAGAAATTTATTGTGTTCAAATAGAATTACCTTTTTCTAAACTGTGCAGCAAAATAAAATCCTCCAAAACATTCCAATCTTTATTCAAAATAGCTCCAAAACAATTATGTCTCTTTATTATAGAAGGACGAAAATGTTTTCTGCTCTAACTACTTTTAGCATAAGGGGGGGGGAGAGAAGCGGGGGAACTTATAACAGAGGATATTTTAAGTACATATATTAAGTAATCCGATCAGAGCACATACGTGCAAAAAATTACACTTAAATATTCAATCAGTAGAATACATGAGACTTCAAAGTTTTTTTTTTAGAAACATATAAAGTTTAATTTAATTATTTAGCGATAACAAATACTAAATATAGATAATTTATGCATTTTTAAAGTCACAAGAGGAAAAAAAAAAGACATTTAGTAATACAGAAGATTAAAATATCGGGTAAACAATTAAAGAAAAAAATATTATAGGCGTGTTACGTTTATCTCTTGAATGCTTGCATAAACATTTTAATGCCTAGGCAAAATATTCTTTGTTTCAATTTTCAATTTAATTTGTTTATTACTCTCAACCACACCTAAACCGGCTCTAATCAGTTTTTTTAATTCCTTCCCCGGTTTTCTTGGGCTGTAAATAATGTTACAAAATTATATTTAAAAAAAACAAAAAACGGAGATTAACTTTTACATGGTACTGGGAAATAAAAGCTAAAAGAAAAATATTTATCTTCAAGGGGGATTAAACAAGTATTAAAATTAGGATGCTGAAACAAAATATTTATCAGAGTTTTTCTTGTCAAAAATTTTAATGAACAAACATCGGAATTAGCTAATCTAAAGTAAAAAATAAATAAATAATAAGATGCGAAAATCCGCTGATCTATAAAATAAATAAAACTGCGCTGTCCTAAAATAGAGAACACGGGAGATGGGCTATGCAAGAAAGCACATTTCACGGCTGTGCGATGTTTGCTAGGGATGAACGCGAGACGTGCGAGACGAGAATCGGGGCTGTCTCGTCTCGTCTCGCAGTGGTAAACCTCTGTCTCGTCTCGCGTCTCGTCTCGTCTCGCAAACACTGTGTCTCGTCTCGCGTCTCGCAAAGAAATTGCTGTCTCGTCTCGCGCGAGACGTCTCGCGAGTCTCGCAAAATTAAGGACTGCGATTTCGATACCATTTTATACTAACTTATTATTGGGATTTTATTGAAAATTAATATTAATAATAACAATTACTTACATATAGCCACATTAGTAGATATATTAATAACTATATCAGCATATATCGGCATTTGAAGTAAAAGAAATTGAGATTTAATCCGTATATATAATGTCACACCGAAAATATAGTATTTATTTTTATTTACTAGCTGCGTGCCCGTTCTTCGCACTGTAGTAAACGAAAATTTTTCTAACATGAGTAATTTCAATTAATTCCAGTGATGTGGAATCTAAAATAAAGGCAAAATTATTTGACTCTTGATGTAAAGTTTGCATCATGAGTATTAACCTGGCATCATTGCAATATAATGACTCAAAAAAATACGTTAGTGTCATTCGCGATCAGAAAAGTGAAAAGCTTAGCGGTTTGCAGAGAACTCCCGACTTTCAAAATGTGTTATTTCTACATCATACTGTAGTTCTACATCCTACTGTTCAAGTTGTAGCATTAAATACCTCAGACACTACATGAAATGGACAACCGTTTGTTTTAAAATAGCTGCGCACCCGCTCTTCATACGAGAAGTAGCGAATATTTTACTAAAATCATATCTGCATGAGACAAAACACACAAATTAGAATTACTTATCGTTCAGTTCAGGGGCGTAGCCAGAAATTTTTCATGGGGGGGGTTACGACTACTGCAACTCATATATATGTATACATATGTGTGATAATGAAGTGAAGTATATACATTTTGTATGGCAAAAAATTTCTCATGGGGGGGTTATGACCCCCCTAACCCCCCCTTGGCTACGCCTCTGGTTCAGTTGGTTGTAAGATAACCCTTGAAAAATTATAAACAGAACACTTTTAGTCTTTATTAAATCTTTACTATTTACTTTAACGTCAATTTCAAGTCTCTAAAATATGTGTAATTTTTATATTAATGAAAACAAGATTATATTAACGATAATTATAATTATTTGCCTAATATTTCCAATAACATTACCGTGTATGCATTTTTAGATTTCATTATAGTATCTCAGTTGGTTAATAGACGTCTTATTTTTTGTTTATATTTTAAATTACTGAACAGTTAATTTGTTGACGACTATCCGTTTGTACTTTTCCACAATAATTTTTAGCGATAGTACTACAGTCGTTATGGTCGCCCTGTTTACAGAAAAATTAAACCATAATCCCCCTAATGTATATCCAGTGTGGATTTTTTTTAAAAATGAAAAGACATCTAACAGGCGAAGATAATTTTAGAATAGGAACCCAACTGTAAGATAAAATGATGGGGAGGAAAAAAATTTATAAAAGTTTTGCAAGCCGAAGGAAGGGAAAACATGATAATATAAACGAAAAGAGAAATAGTTTAAAAAAAAAATTGCTTGCATTTCTTTCCGTCCGATATTAATATATAAGAATAAAAAATGTCATTTTAATCTCTTTAACATAGGCCAACAATAGGGATTTAACCGCCCCTAGAAAGTTGTTACCAGGGTGGGCGCCCCCCCCCCCCCCCCCCACGCACGCCGCAACGTGCGGGAAAGTTTGAGGATAATATCGGTACAAGGATATTTCAACCAAGGATATTCAACCATATTTCAACCTACTCAGACTAAGCATCAATGCGAATGCAAGTTGCTCTACTTCTAATCCCTCTCTGATATACCCGAAACCCGATTATCACAGGGGCAAGGGGGGGCGGTAGTCCGGTGCCCCTGAAGAAAAAGGGGCCCATACATATCCCGAATATCTAAATTATAAATTCATATGTACTGAAATAGTAATTGTGGGGAAAAAATTGAATTTCCTCTATAATATAGGTATTACCTAATTGTCTATCACTAGATCAAGTTAGAGATATTTTTTGGGGGTGATAAATACGATTTGATTAAAGTACAAAAACTACAGTTAACTGAAATGCAATTTTCGAGTACAACAGCGGTCAAAACTGGGTTAAAATGCTTAAAAAAGGGGGCTCAGTAAAGGGGCTTAATGCATAAAAAAGGGGATAGTAAGGGGGGCCCCAAACTTAATGCCCCGGGCCCCGTCTAAAAGTGGTCAGATTTGAACATACCGTACCGCCTTTCCTATTTACTTATTATTTTTCTTTCAACTCTTCTCTGTTTTCTTTTTTTTCCACCTCTTTCTTTATCCTCTCCTTTGTGTGTTTTGTATATCTCTCGTCTGTTCTAATTTTAAATGTTACGTGTTTGTGCGTATTGTAGAGTGCTGATAGTATACCAGGACCGAAAACGAAGGAGATGCAAGTTAAACGGTAGAGGCTTCAGGCAAATTGTCGTTTTTCAGATCGTATTTATGCGAGACGGAAAAAAATGCGAGAATTCTCGCGCGAGACAAGACTCTGTCTCGTCTCGCGTCTCGTCCCGCAAAATATTTTCTTTCTCGTCTCGCAAAAAATGCCTATCTCGTCTCGCGAGACAATGCGAGAACGCGAGACAATGCGAGAATTCTCGCGTCTCGCGTCCATCCCTAATGTTTGCAGAAACGTGTATTTCAAAAGTTTCATTAAACATTCATACATACAGATTTTCCCCGACGGGAGGACCATCTTCCCCGACAGGGGGGGGGGGGGCAAACGATAAAACCCCAAAATTTTACGTTTCAGTACTTGCACTGCCTCTCATAAAAGTATTCGAGTAAGAGATAAATTTCCTACTTTGGTTTCGTATATTAAAAATTATTATGATGAGATGGTCATTAATTATCTGTTCTTGGTTAACAGGAAAGCCCAGTGATTTTCACCAAATTCGTAGTTAAAAAGGTCTTTACGAAGGCAATTGTCAGCAGATCGGGCAATCCTGCTTACCCTAGAAATGTGGATCATGTTCGCTGGTTCCTTCGAATCCCGAGAAACATACTCCGAGCTGCAGATAATCAATATTCAGTATATGAATATCGTATAATTCCAAGCAGAATGAGAATGGACGTGAACGGAACCTCTACGTTCGGGTCAGACACTTTGAATGGAATTTTTTTATCTGGTTTCAAAATTTCTTTCGTTTTTCTAAACCAACAAATTCTCTAAAAAAATCCCCGACGACACTACCTGACAGGGGGGCCAGTGATTCCCGAAGGGGGGTGCATGCCCCCCCGATCTCCCCCGCTGGCTCCACCCCTGTTCATACAATTTCCTTAATTATTAGTATAATCATACATCCAATTTAAAATTCCTACACTGTAGGACAAAATCGTTCAAGTTAGCAGCTATGTTGTTATATTACGGCACAATTATACACAGGGTGTCCCAAAATATAATAACAGGCTTTAACTATTTTTATCCAATAGAGATAAGAGGGCAATAACGAAAAACACCCAAAGGAAACTGGTATTTAAAAGATAAAATAATTAAAACTTTGTAAAATAACTCGCATAAAAGTTACTTATCAAGGTACACGTGTTTCGATCGAAAAAAATTTCGATCTTCTTCAGTAGCACTCGAAGTCCATACACAGGCAGGGACAGGGTACTGAAAAAAGACATTCGACTTTTTTTCACTCCCCTATTCCTTGTCTGTGTATGGACGATCGTATGGATGGACTGCAACTGAAGAAGTTCGAAATTTTTTCGGTCGAAACGCGTGTGTAGTTCTCGATAAGTAACTTTTAAGTGTGTTGTTTTACAAAGTTTTAAATATTTTATAAAGAGTCAATGTAATTTAAAAAATAAAATAAAAATAACGAAGGAAAGAAAGATTATATATAAAAAAAAAATCTCATCATTTCCCTACTTAGTAAAATGTGCCCCGTGCACTAATGAGATGACATAAAATCCGAGCATTATACCCCAAAAAGTGTTAGAGATAAATACAGGGTGGTCATTTAAAAAAGGGGGGGAATTCCCCCAACATATGGACCTCTAGCCTCTAGCCGTCGTTCCGTGCAAGTAATCGAGATGAGATTTCACATACAGTTATTCATAGGAATGCGCTTGAGGTTGGAATTGTTTAAAACAATAGAGCTCTCATGGTTACGGTTACAGTGAAAAGGGGGGGAGGGGGGGCTGTGTATCACATTGTTTGCTGGTTTCAATGTAAGCTACATATCAAATTCTAAGCTAAGTAAAGGGTCCCATCGTGGGGGGGGGGGTGCACGCCGTGGCTTTCCGTGGGGGACTTTCTAAGGGATCCTATCCCGTATTTACACGAGGTTTCGGAAAAAACCACGGAAAACTCCGAACGGCTTGGTCAAAAGGCGCGACCGTGGTTTGAGCTGGCACCTCCCGCCTTCCAGTTTCGAGAGCAGAACCCTCTCGGGCACTGGTGGGGCGCCGGTACGCGTATATGTGTATGTGTATATGTATATATATATATATATATATATATATATATATATATATATATATATATATATATATATATATAATAATAATAATAATAAAATAAACTTTTCTAATTTAATGTCATCTGAAAAAAACCTTTCTCTGTTACTCTTACTGTAAAGTTCATTTCTCGGCCATACAAATATTATGTTCAGTGACAATTTTTGGGTAGGGATGGACGCGAGACGAAAGGAGTCTCGCGTCTCGCAAAATAGCCTAAAAGCTTTGTCTCGTCTCGCAAAAAAGTAGTCTCGCGTCCATCCCTAATTTTTGGAGTTCGATAAGGAGTAAAATTGTTGTATTAGCAGTATCTGCAGTTTTCCGCGGTTTCGTTGCTGCGCCCTTTAGGCGGTTTGAGGGCAACGCCTTCGCGCCAGCAGGTGTAGTAACTAGGGGAGTATTTAAGCAAGAGCACAAAAATTTCGGGAGCTTGGAGCTTTAATCTTTTTAGGAGCTTTTCGAGATCACACGTAAAGAGAAAAGATAGCCATGGAACTAAAAAGGTCGCCGGCCTACTCCTGCCCTCTGTCCGAACTTTGAAATAAACTATTCCACCTGGAAGCCTGGTGTGGTGTCAATCATTTTAACACGGGATGGCGTAAGGCCATTCTTTATATATATACACACGCGTTGAACATAGTACCTCCTCCTTTTTTAAAGTCTGTAAAAACGACATCACTTTCAGTTCGCGTAATATTTTTCAGAGAAAAACCTCAAAGGCTTTCACAATGAAAATTACAGTAAATTTACGCCTTTTCTTAAAAAAAAAAAAATATAAAATAAAATTGCACAATGTATTGTTTTGGCAGATGCCACTGCACTCCCGAGTACTGCTAACAGCCACGGTTCCGATGCCTATTTACACACGTGCACTTCTAAATACCTGAAATTAACGTGATTAAATAGTGTTCTTCAGATTTGAATCTTTAAGTCTTAAAAATACTCCTAAAGCACCTACCTAGAACTGATCATCAGAGAGACTCAAAAGTCCTATACAATTTAGATCTTAGCAAACATGGCAAACCAAAGATAAAGGGAGCAAAAGAAGAGAAGGAGAAAATAAATAAATAGAACGTCTCTATGGGAGAAAAGAAAAATAAGGTGGGGGGGGGGGGGACGCTTTCTCAAAATAAATTTTTTTAATTAACTAAAAATAGACAGATGAGTAATACCCAAAAGTCGAATGTACACAGACATTCTCCTTTTTTAAATACAAAATTTGAATTAAATTGGAGGAAAATGCAAATTTTAAGTTTTATTATTGGAAAAATATTAAAATCAAACTTAAATTTAAATATACAGTGTAACACTGATTTAGCGTTACGATTATTATTATTTTTTAATCCCCCCCCCCAATCGTCATTTTCTATCGATTCCATGAATATATGAAAATGATATGAATAATATGGAAATAAATATATGATCGCAAACAACTTTTTAAGGGCTCTTGAAGAGAACAAAAATCCCATCGGAAAATCGCGTTTCAGAGGGTGTATACAAATTACTAAAGAAAACATTGACAGAATAAATACATAATGCGTTTGCTATAACTGGTATTGTATAGTCCCTAACCAACTTCGTTTGAACAGTCTTTGCTTCGTCTCTTTGCCTTTTTATGAAGAAAGGCTGAAATTTTGTACATGATCTAATCAATGTACGGGACACAATTTAATTTTACACATTTGGGAACTTTTGTACAAGGACCATATAAAAATTTAATAGATGCCATAAAATTCTGTAACATTTTACGTAATTTTGTAATTTATACTGATATGCATGTCTAGGATCAATATTTCAGGAAAGAAAACCTAAGTCAGTATTTCTGGGACACCTTTCACAACGACTCTCATGTAAACAAATTACACTTTATATTTAATTATTAAACGTTGGTCAAACCATTGAAAGTTTACTAGGGCAGTTATCATGAAAAATTCTCCACGTAGCACAGAAATAGTTTCCTATACCTATTTATTTAAAACTGCCTTCAGAAGTTCTAAATTAAGCACCATTTAACTGCAATGTAAAGCATGTTTTGTCCATATTTCTAAATGCATTCAAAGTTATCTTCAAAATTTCTTTAACTCTTTGCTTCTTTTATATTTGATACCAGCTGCATTGTGTTTTTTATTTATACTAGCCGCCTTATAACCTACTGGTTCTTTATTATTAGTGCGGTGATGGTCAAATCATTGGACTCATTTCAACGAAAATCAAGTTTCTTTGTTTTAACACTTTGAGGCGCAGTGCTCTCACTCTGAGAAAACCAAACTGTGACGTTTTGACTGTTGCCAGTCACGAAGAACAGATTTTGTTTCTATAAAAATAGTTGCGGATGACAGAGCTCCACGAGAATCCTTTACTTTTTAGCACGTCATTTCCCGAAAAAAAATGGTCACGATTATTTTTAACAGCACTGACACCAGCTGAAAATTGGAAGAATGCGAGAACAGCTGGATAGATTGCCCAATGCTGAAAAAAGGGCAGCTGTTGCCATCGCTCGACTTAACTGCCAGCAAGATGGCGGACGATTGAAACGTTCATCGCGTGCCACAGATCTAGAGACCCTTTTTGACGCAGCTGGCTGTGCCTGTGTGGCACAGCCAGCTGCGAGGCACAGCCAGCTGCGTCAAAAAAGGGTCTCTAGATCTGTGGCACGCGATGAACGTTTCGATCGTCCGCCATCTTGCTGGTAGTTAAGTCGAGCGATGGCCACGGCTGCCCTTTTTTCAGCATTGGGAAAGGGTTCCGCCTCAAAGGGTTAACGGCATTTGTCATTAAATTTATTTAGGTTAGGGTTACTACAAATTTTGGCTGTCGATGGTGGCCATGCCAAGAACTGACATTGTAAAATGTACAAAAAGAGATAATTGGTGAAATTTCATTTCATGAAATAATTGCAAAAGGCTGTGTTGGGTGATACGTTGGGGAACATGTACAAATTCCTACAAAAATACTTCTAAATTTCAACAACTATAGGCTTCCACAAATTAGTATTTAGTGTTGTGCCTTCCATTCATTGGTTCCGCTAGTTACCATTCATTGGTATCGCTAGTTACAATAATATGAAAGAAACGGTATATGGTTAAAATGTGCTTTAGCCAACTGCATAGCGAAGTTTTTAGATGAGCGATAAATGCTAGGGATGGACGCGAGACGTGCGAGACGAGAATCGGGGCTGTCTCGTCTCGTCTCGCGTCTCGCAAAGAAATTGCTGTCTCGTCTCGCGAGTCTCGCAAAATTAAGGACTGCGATTTCGTTACCATTTTATACTAACTTATTATTGGGATTTTATTGAAAATTAATATTAATAATAACAATTGCTTACATATAGCCACATTAGTAGATATATTAATAACTATATCAGCATATATCGGCATTTGAAGTAAAAGAAATTGAGATTTAATCCGTATATATAATGTCACACCGAAAATATAGTATTTATTTTTATTTACTAGCTGCGTGCCCGTTCTTCGCACTGTAGTAAACGAAAAGTTTCCTAACATGAGTAATTTCAATTAATTCCAGTGATGTGAAATCTAAAATAAAAGCAAAATTATTTGACTCTTGATGTAAAGTTTGCGTCATGAGTATTAACCTGGAATCATTGCAATATAATGACTCAAAAAAGTACGTCAGTGTCATTCGCGATCAGAAAAGTGAAAAGCTTAGCGGTTTGCAGAGAACTCCCGACTTTCAAAATGTGTTATTTCTACATCATACTGTAGTTCTACATCCTACTGTTCAAGTTGTAGCATTAAATACCTCAGACACTACATGAAATGGACAACCGTTTGTTTTAAAATAGCTGCGCACCCGCTCTTTATACGGGAAGTACCGAATATTTTACTAATATCATATCTGCACGAGACAAAACAGATTTTTTTTTTTTTAAGTTCAAGTAATCTCCTCTGTTGAAATTACTGCGGGATATATTAACACAAATTAGAATTACTTATCGTTCAGTTGGTTGTAAGATAACCCTTGAAAAATTATAAACAGAACACTTTTAGTCTTTATTAAATCTCTACTATTTACTTTGTCAATTTCAAGTCTCTAAAATATGTGTAATTTTTATATTAATGAAAACAAGATTATATTAAGGATAATTATAATTATTTGCCTAATATTTCCAATAACATTACCGTGAGTGCATTTTTAGATTTCATTATAGTATCTCAGTTGGTTAATAGATGTCATATTTTTTGTTTAAATTACTGAACAGTTAATTTGTTGACGACTATCCGTTTGTACTTTTCCACAATAATTTTTAGCGATAGTACTACAGTCGTTATGGTCGCCCTGTTTACAGAAAAATTAAACCATAATCCCCCTAATGTATATCCAGTGTGGATTTTTTAAAAAAATGAAAAGACATCTAACAGGCGAAGATAATTTTAGAATAGGAACCCAACTGCAAGATAAAATGATGGGGAGGAAAAAATTTATTTTGTACGCACGGCGCAACGTGCTGGAAAGTTTGAGGATAATATCGGTACAAGGATATTTCAACCAAGGATATTCAACCATATTTCAACCTACTCAGACTAAGCATCAATGCGAATGCAAGTTGCTCTACTTCTAATCTCTCTCTGATATACCGGAAACCCGATTATCACAGGGGCAAGGGGGGGCGGTAGTCCGGTGCCCCTGAAGAAAAAGGGGGCCCATACATATCCCGATTATCTAAATTATAAATTCATATGTACTAAATTAGTAATTGTGGGGAAAAAACTGAATTTCCTCTATAATATAGGTATTACCTAATTGTCTATCACTAGATCAAGTTAGAGATATTTTTTTGGGGTGATAAATACGGTTTGATTAAAGTACAAAAACTATACAGTTAACTGAAATGCAATTTTCGAGTACAACAGCGGTCAAAACTGGGTTAAAATGCTTAAAAAAGGGGGCTCAGTAAAGGGGCTTAATGCGTAAAAAAGGGGATAGTAAGGGGGCCCCCAAAGTTAATGCCCCGGGCCCCGTCTAAAAGTGGTCAGATTTGAACATACCGTACCGCCTTTCCTATTTACTTATTATTTTTCTTTCAACTCTTCTCTGTTTTCTTTTTTTTTCCGCCTCTTTCTTTATCCTCTCCTTTGTGTGTTTTGTATATCTCTCGTCTGTTCTAATTTTAAATGTTACGTGTTTGTGCGTATTGTAGAGTGCTGATAGTATACCAGGACCGAAAAAGAAGGAGGCGCAAGTTAAACGGTAGAGGCTTCAGGCAAATTGTCGTTTTCCAGATCGTATTTATGCGAGACTGAAAAAAAATGCGAGAATTCTCGCGCGAGACAAGACTCTGCCTCGTCTCGCGTCTCGTCCCGCAAAATATTTTCTTTCTCGTCTCGCAAAAAAATGCCTGTCTCGTCTCGCAAGTCAATGCGAGAACGTGAGACAATGCGAGAATTCTCGCGTCTCGCGTCCATCCCTAATAAATGCTGCAAGTATTGTAAATTAGATATTTCAAAGCTATGAGAAGATCCGAAAGATGTTGCATTTTCACGCGTCCATTATTGTTATTTTGAAATCTAGCAACTGCGTGGCATACGTAAATGAAAGTAACGGATATGATTGCTCCATTTGTCGTCAATGAACTGTTAATTACGATTTTTGCACATGCATTATTGTTATTATTCTAATGTTTATATCTAGTTGTTGCCGTTCGCAGAGTAGAAATATCGTCGATTTTGGTTTCACATACGTTAGCGTATTATATAAGTAGATTTTTTACTTTGGCTGAGATATCCAATATCACAGACTACGATTAGTTTATCAAAAATACATTGAGTATCAACAGGCAACTGAAGCGCTATTTTAAGATTTAAAAAGAAAGCGTTTATTTTAAAACAAAAACCACAGTTCCATTTTTCTTTAGAAGAAATAATAATCTTTAAATTAATTCTTTTTTAAAATATGATTTTGATTTTAAGGAAACGACATGCATAACAATGATACAATAAAACTTCTGTACGGTAATTTTCAATTTACTTTTTTTCTGTTTGGTTAAGGTAACGTTTTTAAAAATAAATAAATTCATTGTTTGGTACCAATAGTGTATGCTAAATGTACTTAGTTTTACCAATGAAATTAAAATGTTATACCTTCGATGAGATCACCGATTACAGGGAACAATCTACATGTTTAAAGAGGCAAAACAGGCTAATCGGTATGATAAGGAAAATAACAAAACTTCCATTTGAATACTAAAGAAAATTGCACTTCAAAAATAAATAAATAAATACAATGAATTCTTTAACTGAAAAGTCGACTTGACGTGACGTGACATAGGCATCCGCTGCTGGCAAGTATGACGTCAGACTAACACATATCCGATTGAGTTGAATGAAATTTATTTAAATGCTTGGTGAGGATCAAGTGTTCAGAAAATCGAGGAGTCACTTCAGTTTTTTTTTGTTTTTTTTTCCTTCTTTCTTAAGTTTGAAACAATTTCATCCTGCCAAATAGCAAAAAAATAGCTAGTTCAACAAATATTAACTTATGAACGCCTTGGAAAAGATCGAAAATGGAAAGTTGTTTTCTCTTTAAGACATTAGTAGGCAATTGAATATGCAAACAGCTGAGTTGCTAGCAGTTTTTCTATCCCCTATAGAGTAGTGCTCCCCAACCTTTGAATCGCCACGAACCATTCGACATTTTATAATTTTGCCACGACCCACTAAGTAGGGGGGCGGGGGAGGAGGAGACGTTGACTGTTCATATTTTAGATTGTTTTGATTCAATAATTTTAATTTAATTGTACTAAAATATGCCTTCAAAGTAAAATACAGTTCCATAAAAAAAAATGAATATAAAGTGATTTAACATTTTTTCTCAGTAGAATGGTAAATCAATGAGGACCCTGAGCTTGATTCTTTGCAACGAGACGGTTTCATCTGTGGGTAATAGGAGACGATGACACCCTAAGTGCCTTGCCTTTATTCAGTTTATTCCATTGTTTTGTTGGGAATTTGTAATATTCGGTAATGTTGATATTATTATAATTTTGACGTAAAAAAAACTTTCGTTTATTGTTCAATAAAAAACTCGTTTTATTTATTTATTAATAAGTTTCTTTTTTCCCTCCTTTTCTTTCAGGAAAATGTATTAGGTTGTAACGAAAGTTTTCCGCCACTGCAAGTATTGTCTGCACAAACAGTTCACGTTGGTGTCTTTGCCAATATTTTGTTAAACGATTTTTGTTATTTGAAAGAAAAAGACTTGTTTTAGAGCACTGTGTTGTGAAATCTGTAAAACAATATCGTTATGATTAAGTATAAGGTGTCTGAAATGGAACTATCACGCTACCAGATTGAACCATCATTTACTCTCAGTTCTGTTGCAAAAAGTCAGCTACAGAATGACACCGAATCATGTGTACAACGTAAGTTGTACACATGATTGTACGTATGATACAACGTGTGTTGTATCATACGACACTGTGAAGATTTGGTACCCAAAGTTCAAAAACGAGGACTAGGACATTTAAGAAGCAGAGCGCTCTGGCCGGCTTACTGATGCTGATGAGGCCCGCCACGAGAATTTGTGGAAGGAGATAAAATATTCATCCACTCGAGAGCTAGCTAAAAGAGTTAGACTTTAGTGCCATGTCCATTAGTTGCGCTAAGCATCGCATATACTTGATATATAAGGTCAATCGCTCGGTACCGCATGAGCTGACTCATGCAAATCTGGCGGAAAACTTTCGTTACAACCTGATATTTATTTTCAGTTTTATGACTGCAATTCTAAATCATAATAATGAAATGTTTACTAAACAACAAACTAGTCTACAATAGTTACGAGATTCATGTTACAAGTATGTTAGCACAAATCCGACAAAGTCGCACGAACTAGAGAAATACACCATAGTAAATAAAATTGAAATAATTAAATGTCTACCCGGTACCTTTTGATCAACGGATCGGTACCGTCCGCAGGTTTGGGACCACTGCCCTAGAGGCTGGAATAACCGTATCGAATCGGGTAAGTTTCCTCCAGAGAGTATTTTACCCTAACAGTTTAATTTACTACCTCTGGTCTGCTCCCTAGTGAAATGACGTGGCAATTCAATTGCTTCACAGAGCCACTGAACGTTCTGAAGAGCCCTAGGTTATACCTGCGCAAGACTGAGTTCCAGCGGAGCATTCAAAAAACAATATTTGGAAGCAATACTACGTACAGAAGGGGAATCTTCATCGCTGTCTTTTTTCAATGAGGGAGCAGACAGGTTAAATATGGGTTCAAAATACAAAATAGGAGGAGGGGTGGGATATCTCATCTCCTAGGAAAATTCATGCATACTGAGTTCAGGTAATTTTTAACACTACGAAGCAATACGTTTTGATAAAAACAATTCATTAAACAAATTAAGCTCTCAATAGACAAAAATTGGGTATGATGTGTGTGTGTGTTAGTTACTAAATTATACAGGGTGTCCTAAAAAGGGGGTAACGGGCTTTAATTCTTTATCTATTAGAGATAAGTAGGCGGTGTAAATTGAAATAAATGTTCAAAATAAGGTCGGAAATAAGACTTCGTTAAGAAAAAAATTTTCTCGTTCATTTTAAAAAATTTACACATTTTAAATTTGTATACGACCCGTACAAAACAATTCCCAGTTAATAAAATGTTCCCTATACACCCATGAGATGGCATACAAAATGTGGGAATTATATTTTCAAAAAGTGTCAGAGATACGAGTATAAATATAACGACCATAATAAGGAGTATAAATATAACAAACCACTTTCCCATGACTCTCGAAGGGAAAAAAATCACGTCAAATAATCGCATTTCAGGGGTCGTACAGACATTACGAAAGAAATTCCCCCCCCCCCCACTCTAGAAATAAACGTCTACATTCAAAATCATGTATAGTCCCCGATCACCTTTCTTTAAAGATATCTCTGCGACATCGTTTGATGAAAAGCTCAAATTTGGTACATCGCATTATGAGTGTATGGGGCACATTTTACTAATCGGCAATGTTTTGTACGGGGGTCGTATACAAATTAAAAAAGTAACTTTTTGTAAATAAAAGAGAGGAATTTTTCCTTAACGGAGTCTTTTTCCCTACCTTATTTTGTGCATTTTCTTCTATTTACACTGCCCACTCATCTCTAATAGATCAAGAATTAAAGACCACAACCACCTTTTGGGAACACCCTGTAGATGTCTTACACTGAAAACTGTATGTCACTGAACGGAATTTTATATTTCGGCTACTCAAACTGTTGGAAAATAGAAAGTATATTCCACGAGAGAATTATTCCTCACGGATTCTTAAGAGTCATATGGAAATGCTATTAAATGTTTTTGCATGTTTTCAAATGAAATTAAAAATGTTATGGAAGCAAGCAACTGGTGTCGACACTCACGTCTTCGACCATGTACTTGAAGAGAGATGCAAAAGCATCGAATCCCGAGGACACGTGCTTAGTCTCCATCTTGAGTCTGTTTAACTCTTTGGTTCTGGCCTCGCACAGGGTTCCCAAGCGCTGGATCTCTTGCGTCAGTTCCGCCTTGCTCAACCACATGGGAGGACGAACGGGCCCTTTCGACGACGGGGTGATCCGTGATCCAGTTTGCTCTGATAAGAGAGAGAGAAAAAAAAAATCGTTTAGCATTCATTCGTACAGCAAAATCAAAGGAGAAATAAGCGTTATGTTAACACAAATTTACCGCAGAAAGTTAACCCTTTGAGGCGCAACCCTTTCCCAATGCTGAAAAAATCTGATGTGTCCAACACATGACTTCCTTGCACGTCTATTAATTCAAAAATGTTTTTTACGCACTTCCTCTAAACTTATTTGTTTGAAAGAGATAAAATATCTTCTAGCCAAATATTTCGATATCGCCAAGTTGCGTTCAATTTGAAAGATTTCCTTCTGACACTTTATTTGGCGATATTTCAACAAAAGCCGACAAACTTGAGATAGTTTGCGAGATTTTGGGGATAGCCAAAGTAGTCATTGACCACTGACTTTCAATTAATTGAATGCATCCATACACCTTAATGTATTTAAAGTCATTTGGCTCACCCTGTAAATAAATTCCCAGTCGATTGCTGTCAAAAAAGATATTGAAAACAGTTAGATATTATAATATAGTTCTAAATACAGAAGTTCAAAATTCTACGGGTTAAAGTTTTAGAGTTATACAAAATACGAAATAATTTTTGGCGCCAAATTTGGCGATATTTCGACGAAACTCGTCAATGTCGACGACATTTGGCGAGATTTTAAGCATGGACCAACAATGACAGATTATCGCCAAATTTGGCGATATTTCGCCAAAACTCGCCAAGAACAATGACAAATGGCGATACTTTGGGCATGGACCAAATGACTGACTATCGCCAAATTTGGCGACATTTCGGCAAAACTCGCCAAGGTCGAGGACAGACGGCGAGATTTTGGGCATGTACCAAACAATGACTGACTACAATTGTATTATATTGAAGATGTCCATAGACATTAAAGTACTGAAATTCTTTTTGGTGGTCCTGTAAAGAAACTCCAGTAGATTGGAACCAAAAATCGAGATGCACAACTAGATGTTACAACAATCTTACATATGAAATTTCATAATAGTTTTTCAGATTTGAGAGTTAAATATGCACACACGTACACCAAAAGTCGCCAAGCTTGGCGACTTTTGGCATAGTTCTTGAAGGAGGCACGTGACCGTGGTCGGACCATTACCTAACTTATGTGGTAGGACGGTATTGTGCTTGAAATGGATGAATGCCCCTAAAATTGCCATTGACCGTAATGTATTGGAAATCTTTTGAGTGTTCCTGTAGCAGAACTGTAAATGATAAAGACACTTTTTTAATGGAGAAATTCATTTTCTAACTCTTTACAGCATATATCACTCCTGCGTCGTTTGAAATAGCCCAAAACCTCTAAAAAACGCTTTGATGAATGTCGGCCCATAGAGCTTAATGTATTTCGAATCTGTTAGGCCATTCTGTAGATAAACTATCCAGTCGAATGGAACCGAAACGGGAGGTGCACAAATAGATGTTACAACAATCCTAAATATAAAGTTTCAACATTCTACGCCTAATAGTTTTTGAGATATGCGAGTTTAATGAATTTCGGCCCATTGAGCGTAATGTATTTCGAATGTTTTGGGCGGTCCTGTAGATAAACTATCCAGTCGAATGGAACCAATAGGGGAGGTGCACAACTAGATGTTACAACTATCCAAAATATGAAGTTTCGACATTCTACGCCTAATAGTTTTTGCGTTAGGCGAGTTTAATGAATTTCGGCCCATAGAGCGTAATGTATTTCGAATCTTTTGGGCGGTCCTGTACATAAACTATACACTCGATTGCGACCAAAAGGGGAGGTGCACAACTAGATCATAGAACAATCCTAAATATCAAATCTCAACATTCTACGACCAATAGTTTTTGAGATATGCGAGTTACATACATACGTACGTACGTACGTACGAACATACGTACGTACGTACAGACGGCATGGAAAAACTGACCACAATAGACTCGCCGCTGGTCAAAATGAGTTGCAGACATGTTAATATGATCGTGCATGCTAGCCTACGATGAGATGCATCGAAAGAATTCTTAAAATTAAATTTAGAGGTAGTCAAAATCGGTTTTTTTGTCGAAATTTGGCCCCCAAAATTTTTCGGGATCACATTACTTCCTTATACTACGTACAAGGAAGTAAAAAGGGCAGCCGTTGCCATCGCTCGACTTAACACAGCTAGCTGCGTCAAAAAAGGGTCTCTAGATCTGTGGCACGCGATGAACGTTTCGATCGTCCGCCATCTTGCTGGTAGTTAAGTCGAGCGATGGCAACGGCTGCACTTTTTTCAGCATTGGGAAATCTATCCAGCTATTCTCTCATTCTTCCATTTTTCAGCAGATGTCAGTACTGTTAAAAGTAATCGTGACCATTTTTTACGGGAAATGACGTGCTAAAAAGTAAAGGATTCTCGTGGAGCTCTGTCACCCGCAACTATTTTACAGAAATCAAATCTATTCTTCGTGACTGGCAACAGTCAAAACATCAGGATTTATTGTTCCCAGAGCGGTAACACTGGGCGTTAAAGGGTTAAGGGGCTTCTCTACGATCAAATGGGCAAACGACCACCGCAATGCTTTTCCATGGAGAAAACTGCCTTTACAAATTCAAAGTTTCAGAAACAAAATTTTCAACCACATTTTTCTTTCCTCCTTATTCTGAAAACATTCATCTAATAATTTTAGGAAGCAAAATTTCTTCATTGCAGTTAGGATAATATTAATAATAATGGAATAATTGTTCTCCTAACTGCACTTGAGAAAACTAATAGCGTAATGGAATTACTGTCTTATTAATCGAACCAGCGAAATTTTGTTTAGTGAAATTATTAAATGAATGTTTTCAGAATAAAGGGAAAAAAGAATGGTGGGAAAAAAAAAATGAATAGCTCGTTCTGAAACTTTGAATTTGTAAAGGAATTTTTCTCCACAGAAAAGCATTCCGGTGATTGTTTGCCCGGAGAGGCACAATTTGCATAGAGAAACGGACAACTAGAAGGGATAGAGTAAATATCAGGGACGTAGCTAAGAGATAAAATTAAAAACTTTGCAAAATAACACGCATAAAATAGATATGTAAAAAAATACTTATCAATACAATCGTTTTGGGTGGTACAAAAGCCTTACCCTTCAACAGTCGCATAAATGTACCACACAGGAAAAAGTTTAGAACAAATAAATAACATTTCTAACATTTCTACAGATAACCTACAGATAGCAGATTTTAACTCCCCCCCCAGGTATATTTAGGAAAAAAAAAAAAAAAAACTACAAAATTAATAACGGGAATTTATATAAAACACGACTGATATTTGCGAAATCTATAAAAACGAAAAATACTTGCCCTTCAAAGAATTAAATGTATGTTTTAAAATTCATTTCGAAGCAATAAACAGTCATTTCTATGCAGTGGCGGATCCAGGGGAAATGATAGGGCACTTGAGACCCCCCCCCCCAAAAGACATTATCTATTTCTTTGTTGCAACATAATGTTTACTTGTACCCATTGTTTATAGCAAATGAAATTTTTTGTAAATTAGCACCTCTCCCATAATTTTTCATGCAATATTCTGCTTTATTGTACATTTTGTTACAATTAAAAAAAAGAAACCTCTCTTCCCTCCGCCCCCCCCCCCAAAAAAAAAAATAAGCATGTGCGTAGCGCCCACCTTTCCCGCTATTTTCAGGTTACTTTCTTAAAATAGAAACCGAAACTTTCCAAAAACATCTGTTTAATCTGATGATCGTTTTCACTTGACAACAGTACTGGCTCGTTTACAGCTGTAACATTCTGAATAAATAATATTAATTGCGAAAAGCAGATGCAGCTGTATTTCTATTGAATTAAAACTTTTTCTTTTCGCATGGATGCACAGTAGCAACAAAAACAAAGAATCGTTTATTCAACAAGCTCTGAAAGAAGACAAAGCAAAGGAAGTTCATTTGAAAAGAGAAAGTACTCGAGTTTGTTACGCAGAAGTGGCAACGAACTCATCGTGAGGGGATCAAGAATAGTACCACCAGCTGTTAAAAATGAGAGTAATCGACCCTTTTGTACCTTTTCCAACTACAAGGATTCGACTCTTCATTTTCGCACACTTCTTCACCCTTTCCCCCTTCCGGTTAAGAGGAACCACTTTCTTGAAACTGACAAACGGAAACTTGTCTTATTTTTTTTATTACTTCATTCATCAAACAGCTCTTCTAAGTAATACCGGAGTAATACTACGAAGGTATAAATCATAAATAATAAGCATATGAAAAATTTTATGAGACACTTTTCAATATCTGTAGAATTCTCTCTCTCTTTTTAAGCTATTCTAATTATTTATCCAGTTGCATTAAAATTCCTTTACTAGAAGAATTTAATCAATGAATTAATGAATCACTCTCCCTCTCGTGTAACTCGCCTTCAAAATTTGCTGTGTTCAAAACGCTAAACGCTGTATAACAAGACAAACCGACAGTAATTTTCAGTATGCAAATTAGACCAAACACTAATACGCGATTATTAAGTAAGGAGAATTATCAGAGCCTCATTATCGCATGGGCAAATCGGGACTTTGCCCAGGGTTCCTGGCTCGAAAGGGCCCCCAATTAGAAATATTCTTCTGAAGTATATTTTTTATAAAAAAAATTTATGAAAAATAAAATAAATTTCATAGCTTGCCCCCCCCCCCCCCGACCAAGTCATAATCAGGCTCTGGGAATTACACTTTATTTTAACTGTTATTACATAATGCATGTATTTCCTTCAAATCAGTTCTGGTTCTACTGCTTAATTATTCCAAAAAAAAATTAAGTGTATACAAGTATCTCTATTCTTAAAAAAAGTAAAGGCCGCTGGCGCTGTCAATAGCTTGTGGACCTATCTCCTCCTAAACCGTGGGGATTTGAGTTTCGACTAAGATGCCCACAGATTCGAAAAATTCCGAGGAACCTGCTAAGCTGAATTAAATTTCGAAAATCGAATTATTTTAGAAGATATTAATAAAAAACTGAAAAAAATAAGCAGAATGGTTGCCAGATTTGGCATAAAATCATTCATTCCTTTGCAACAAAGCGTTTCCAAGTATCTAGAATCGCATGAAATTTACAAAGTTAACACAAAAAGCCTAATAACTTCTTCACCGTTTGCACGATCCGCTTGAAAATTTTCATGATCATGTATAAAAATATAGAAAACAATCTGCGCTTCTTTAAAAATCTGAAAATCCACCCGTTCCCTCCTTTTTAAGCGATTTTTCGTTATTTTCAGCACCATTTTAGTTCCGAGAGTCAAAAAAGTAAATCATTTGCGTGACAAAATTACCCTTTTCACGTGAATATGACGTCATACAATTGGGATTCAAATTCGTTTAAAAAAGCTTTTCCAGATTACACAGTTTATTATATATATTTTTTTTTTCCACAAATAAATCGTTTGCATGGACATGAGAATAGCTGTGTACACAAAACGAAATCTTTCGATTGCGAAAAGGTTCCGCGAGTTTCCAGAACAGGCATGAAATTTAATTTGGGTATCTCTCTATTCTAAAAAAAGTAAAGGGCGCTGTCAAAGCTTGTTCGCGTATCTCCTCCTAAACCGTAGGGATTTGAGTTTCGACTAGGTGCCCACAGATTCGAAAAATTACGAAGAACCTGATGAGCTGACTTAAATATCGAAAATCGAATTATTTTAGAAGATATTAATAAAAAACTGAAAAAATAAACAGAATGGTTGCCAGATTTGGCATAAAATCATTCATTCCTTTGCAACAAAGCGTTTCCAAGTATGTAGTATCACGTGAAATTGTCAAACATGAAGTAGAAATACACCCATTTTACGCCAAAATAAAAACTACATGAAATAAGTAACTCAAAATGTGTTACACAAAGTTGACAATTTACAAACAGTAAGTTCGCTTAGACAACAGGAGTTTAGAATTAGCGATTATCCGTTTTTCCAAAACAGAATAACTAATATCTTGAAAATGAAAAATAATTAAAATGCAGATTATTTTAAAGCCGGTTCGGTCCAGCTGGATTATTGGCTACCAGTAGAAATATTTGGCGGCGTTAACTATGCCATTATAGTTACAGCTATAGCAGTTACAGTACACTTTAGATATTTGATAGCGCGACGAGATGGTATAATTCGTGGTGCTAAGTACGCCAATCTGCAAACGATTATGTAAATGAAAATATGGATAACGGTTTTCCGGTAACCTTAAATGAACAGTAATTATAGGTTGTGAGCATGTGTAAATCGCCAAGTAATGAAAAGTCGCCATTGGTGGCAAGTTATCCTATCTGTTCCGTAGCTTTTATTGACTTTACATGTACGCAAGTCGCCAAATAATGAAAAATCACCATGGGTGGCAAATCCGCAAGGTGTCCAATAGGTTTTACATTATTAAAAATACAGCTGAAACAGATGTTCTGATTTTATTACGCTTTATCTCCTAATTAATATAACTTTTGAATGGCAACATTAAATATCATTGTGTTTCTGAGGAGTGCAAATAATTTTTCCAGCGATTATAAGCGGAGTCCGCACTCCAGGTGGAGTATAGCTCAGGACCCGTACAACACGGATTCCCATAACAAAATATCTTCCGTGTTATGAGGGGGAGGGTATCTACTGTAGTGTGAAGTTTAAATTTTTATGTACCAATGAACCTGCAAGAACCAAGCAATGTGTAGCTCAGTAACATTCTATCTGATCCAATCTTCGGGTTTTGTCTGTTGAAATTATGTCTTTTTTACGAATAAGCCTTATTAGGGGCCGAATGCCTCATACGAAAAGCGAGCGTAGTCAGTCAAGTATGGATGTCAGTCAAGTATGGCCCCTAGTAATTTAAATAATACGCTTTATCCACAGCATTACATAAAGGCATCATATAATGAAATAAAACTGACCATCGTAATATCAGCGATTCTTTTCTATTTTAAAGTAAGATAAATGCTTAAAGGGAAAGGAAAATCAACTTGTATGTAGGAGTTTCTAAACTTCAAGTTCAAAAGATATTGCATTATGAAGGATTTATTTATTTATTTTTAGTCAAAAGCCACGAAAAGGAGGTAATTTCCTTCTCAATAGGACAAGAAGAATGGCACAATTGTCGTAAAGCTGTTTTGCGACCCAGTGTGCTCGCATCCTCTCCAATACGTCACAATGAAGACAGAATATGACGTAAGGTATGACTTCTATCGTGTAGGAGTATCAAACAAATCACCATTCACCACGCTTTGTGGACTCCCAAACAGCTGTCTCGCTCTGGTGGAAACGTCATCGAGTCACGTGATGGGAAAATTTTTCCATCAAAAGAATGATGACAATTATAACTTCCCGTCAAACACAAATAGCACGACAGAGCGTATTTAGGTACACACTACTATTCGGGAATTTAATTAATATTTTGACTGAAGAAGCGGGTTACTTTATTTTGCTTTTTAATAGACTTCAAAAAAGAGGCGGTTGTTAAAAGCGTGTACTTTCAAAGAAAGCACGCACAAATTTTCCTCAGATTTCACGGTGGCCGACCCTCTTTACTGTCCTCAATGCTCCCTAATTGTATCTGGGTCTGCTACCACTGGTTCTGGGTGGGAATCTAAGTTAAAGCAGTGGTTCCCAACCTTTTAAACTTTCAATATATCTTAGATAACAATACATAAATCGCTTAAAATTAAGGTCGTAATTTTTATATAAACTCATAGAGATCATTTAAATTTCTAAAAAGGAAACTTTCTGACCTGTTCGTCAGTTTCGTGTAATCACTTGGTTAGCGTTCCTATCATTTGTTCCTAAGAACAGAGTTCCCGTTCCACCTTTATCCCGAAAGTACAAAAAAAAGTTGGTAATTTTTGTTCCCAAATGTAACTTTTTACTTGAAAGTGTGTTTCAAGACAAATTCACTTATTTTAATGGAAACAGTGGATAAATAAACACTACTGTAGTATTATTTTATTTAAATCATCTGCTTAATGTGCTCATATTAACATTTTTCTAAATGAGAAAAACGCACATCCTGTTAAATAGCAAATAATTACTGTTTCATAAAAACAAATTGTAATTATTGCTAATCCCTGCTTTAATTATTCCGCACGGTCTTTTGCTGTCGGAAGGATATAAATAAGACACTTCTAACAATTGGAGCTTTACGTTTAAATACACAAAGAAAAGCTCGAGTAGCTAAAAATAATACAGAATAATCTAATTTTGACTAACATCTAAGATTAATGTGACATCCCGTCATCTGCAAGTTCAGAGAACAGATGTTTCGCGATTATTCAGGACTGTGATTTGAAATTTTATTTAAACAAGAGAGTTGAGAAGTATCTTCCTTTACTCCTCTCAGATCAGCTTGCATTCTAATTCTGCAACTGGAAATCCTCCAAAACTTGAGATAATATACATTAACGGTCCAATTTCAGAACAACCTTAATTAAGTTGGATAATTTTATCACTCATTCTTGTCAGCTTTTTCCAGTTTAAAAACTAAAATGTAACTTTTTATTTGGGTTTATAATTTTGCATATAGTTTCAAACTGAAATACCTTGTAGTCATAAAATTAAAAATAGATGTACCTGTTAGTAAAAAGTTTTATGTAAAAACTGTTGAAGGCAGAGGAAGATAAACAACATTTTAAAAAAAAATTCTAAATGTGTCCAGTAAGACAGAATTTGGCCTCATGGACACAAAAACTCGTAAATCATAACAAAGAAAAAAAAAACAGCAGGAAAAGTACGTTTTGTAAATTTCATAAAGCCTGTGACATCAGCTCAACTGATTCTACTTAAAAAAAATTATAAAGGAACTGCTCCTTCCCATGAAGATACCATAATTTAGTATTGAACCACTTCTGTGTCATACCTATACGCAAATCATAACGATAACATGGGAGATAGGGGGGGGGCTTCAGGTACAAGAATCTATTTGATTCACTATGTTAATTTGTTATTAACATTCAAACTGATTCTTAACTGGCTGAGTTAGAAACCAACATACGTCAGATGCAATGAATAATTGCACTAGCAGTTGTCGGCAAACCGGGAGCTACATGTGACTATTTGGCTCCCTAAAGTGTGGCTTTGCAATATTAAAGCTGGTCATTTGTAGCAATTTTCTTCCCCCCTAATAAACAAATTGCTTTGTAAGAGCTAGAGAAGGAAGACATGATGATTTTCAAAAACTGGAGCAGTATTCTTGACCCTCCTGACAGTTGAAAAAACTGGCGCTTCGTAGCTGCATTTTTAAAGCGAAGTCTTTTTCGAACATGAATCTCACCAAAAGTAAAATAAAAAGTCGTCTTAGTGATGAAAATTTGGAATCGTGTTTAAAATTAAAAAGAACAAACAAACCTAAGATAACAAACTTTCGAAGATACAAGGTCACTGTTCCCATTAAGAGTTTGTCATTCTGTGCCATAATTTAATTTTATGGACCTTACATTTAATTTCTATCAACGAGTAAGATCATCTTTAAGCTTGGTATCAAGTTTTATTCAATGTGCTTATTTTTAATAAGGACTCAAAACTTCAATAAAAATTTATTTAATGGAACTGTGTAACTACCTATATAGTTTAAAAAAAAAAAAAAATTGGCTGTCAATAAAAATCTCAATCGTTGCATTTCTGATATGTGGCTCTCTTCGCTGAAGAGTTTGCCGACCTCTGTACTATGGTTCCCTGAGAGAAATTAGGTATCGTTATCCTATTTGTTACTCAGAATATTAATTTGACTGATGAAAAATATTAATTAGTTTTCTTCAGTTAAACTGACCATCAAATCGAAAACTGTTAACTGAATTTAATGCTGTATCTGGCAACATGCGAACACGTTTTCCAGTGAAAGTGAAATCACTCAAATTAGTCTCCAAACTTATTGAAAGAGAAAACATTTTGCGTTTTGCTATCTAGTTTTGACATTTCGTGTTCCAAACATTTCTCAAGTGAAAACTCTTTTCTAAGTGAATGTTTCACAGGTGCCTAATTTCCCACAGGAAAATATTCCGTATTCACTTAAAGCCACTTTCTGTGAAGGAATGGCACGATTATGTTAATTTTCTTCAGTAATTCTTATTCCATAGTTTTGCAGTATTTTGTGCTTTCTGAAAAAAAAAAATGCTTTGCAAAATAGGATCCAAAACTCACGTAACAATGATTTAGAATCAAATATTTTCTTTTAAATTACTCAGACATTTCATTTTTAAACGGTTTAGACTTTCGGCTGACTGCTCTAACAAAGATATCAATGAATTGGTGGCAAAACATAAAACAATATCAAGAAATTCAAGGTAGGAGGATTTCACACGCAAAGTAGGTTGCGTCATTTCCTGAAAAGCGGAATTATTTCTCTGTAAAGCACACTACGCCCAATATCCTTAAGGCCATTCATTCGGTTAATGGACAACGTCTTTGAAATGTGAAACTTAAAGAGAGAACTGTGCGGCAATCTAATAAAATTGCACGTTTACATTAATACTCAAAGAAAAGCTCTAGGTTAACCAGTTAACGATCGTGAGTTTTGCGGTAGAGAGTGGAAATTTATGAAAACTGGTAATAAATAACATAGTTTATGAAAACTGGTTCAACAGGTTTTTATAAATTGATGGCACATATATGTTCTCGTGGTCCATAAAAAATATAAAATAAATTATTTTTTCAAAACTTTATTCATTATTCAAACCAAAAGATACTTTTTAATCAATAACATTACTTTTTAATTGAAGATTAAATGTACGTAATCTCAGAATCATGACAGTATGTATGCAGGGGTGATTTCTCCCCCTTCCACTGCCGGTCATTTGCGATGTTTGGAATAATATCCCCCCCCCCGCAATATAAAGATTATGATGTCCCTAACATTAAAATAAAAATATTTATAAATCAATCGTATTTAATAATAGTAAATGATTTTTGAAGTTATGGGACACACATGTCTCATAGTCATTAAAAGGTTAATATTAAATTAAGTAATATATATCAATATAACCCACTCGTAAGAAACAAGCTGAGAAACAGGAAGGAAAAATATTTTAGGCTTCATGTTTTTAAATGCAGCTTTAATTGCACTTTAACACTTTAAAATCCTCTTAACCAGAGTAACACAGAAGAAAACAATTTTCCGTTTAAGCAGGGTACTTTCTGAACAATGGTTTATAAAAAACCAAAAAGTCCAATATTTTCGGAACCAGAAAATACTTCTATTCTGTTTATAACAAATTTCTGTTTGTGGCAGGTTTTAACTGCAATGAATATTTTTTTATTGTTTTGTTCCGTTTGATATAGTAAAACTAGTGTTAAACATAATCTGACAGCACAGGAACATTTTCTTGTCAATATGTCAATCAATATATATATATATATATATATATATATATATATATATATATATATATATAAACTGTATTCAACGGACCGGGAATTCGCAAGACATGGAAGAATTTCCGATTGAGACAGCTTCTCGAGTAATAAAGGGTTACCTCTTTACTGTACAAATGAGGGTACTCTTTAGCCCAAATAAGGGCACTCTCACAAGGGTACTCTTTACTGTACAAAGGGTTGCCTCTTTACTGTACCACTAATATGATAATTTAAGAATAATTGTCAAATGCAATGACACTTCAGAAAATAACTTTTAAACAGTGTCATTAAATTCTTAAAAGGCTTAATTAAAAGAGAATGAGTACATGCTCATTTTGATTATCTTTTGATAAAAAAGTTTTAGCAAAATCATTAAAGATCAGAAATTTTCAAAACAATCATTTTACATTTTACAGAAAACATTTCTAAACTATTATTCTGATAAAATTAATATAAATAACCTTAGTTGCATGAAACATAAACAATTGCTCATTAAAAAACAAACAAAAATTAATAAGTATAGTTATTCCTCAAGTTAAAATAAACTTCCCGTTTATTTAATGCACAAATAAATAAAGAGGACAAAAAATTAAAAACGCAAGATTGCTGAGGTCAGTCGTATTCTTACAGAAGGTTTAATTAGAATACTGGATTTATGAAGACTGAAAAGATTCTGGAAAAAAAAAAGAACTTAAATTGCAAAATAGTTCAAATAACTACTTTTAGATCTAAAATATTAATTCAAAATTCAAAACATACATTATTTTAAAAGCTATTATCCAAGAGAAATTGTTAATTGTTAATCTTGAATAAATGAGAGAGTTCCACAAAATCAACAATGATAATACAAGTTTCCTCAAAACAGAAAATTAAAAAAGAACGCGACTCAAGTTTTTTATAACATAACGAATTTCTACATCGTGTGGAGTTCAGCTGTTTGGATTTAATTGCAATTGAGTGCAAATATAGTCAATATATTTCGCCAAGTTTACAATAAGTTCAAGTTTAACAATACTAACTTTTCGTTTTATAAAACATGCTGGAAGCATGTATGACTAGGTCAGTAAATGCTATAATAAAGTCTTTCAATGCTTAACCCTTTGAGGCGCAACCCTCTCCCAATGCTGAAAAAAGGGAAGTCGTTGCCATCGCTCGACTTAACTACCAGCAAGAAGACGGACGATGGCGGCTGCTGTTCCGCACAGCCAGCTGCGTCAAAAAAGTGTATCTAGATTTGTGGCACGCGATGAACGTTTTGATCGTCCGCCATCTTGCTGGTAGTTAAGTCGAGCGATGGCAACGGCTGCCTTTTTTACAGCATGGGGCAATCTTATCCTTCTGTTCTCGCATTCTTCCATTTTTCAACAGATGTCAGTGCTGTTAAAAGTAATCGTGACAATTTTTTTACGGGAAATGACGTGCTAAAAGGTAAAGTATTCTCGCTGAGCTATGTCACCCGTTACTATTTTTATAGAAATCAAATCTATTCTCCGTGAGTGGCAACTGTCAAAACGTCAGAGTTTGGCGCTTTCAGAGCGGGAACACTGCGCGTTAAAGGGTTAATAATCATTTTAGAAGAAGAGTTCAATAAAGGTAAGAAATCCCCCCCCCCCTTTTTTTTTGCCTCTCGGTGGGTGCGCCTATGCATTTGCAACAGCTCTTAATGGTGTATTTCGGAAAAAAATCACGCGATTTCGGTACATAAATACAAATAAACTATTAAGTCAAGCCCTTCACAGTTTTTAGAATACCTCTTTACAAGGCACACAGTAATAAATGATAAACCTGTATCAGGTACGAAACTTTCATAAAAAAAATTAAAAATTGAAAATTTAGCAGGATACGTGTTACTCTTTAAAATTTTTTGATGAGCAACTCCATGTTGAATTTTTTCATACAGTTTCATAAAGGACACTAATGTTTCATTTATTACAGTGTGCAGTGCAGCTTACGAAGAATCATCCTGAATTTGTCAGAGTCCCTGGGGGAATTAGTTTATTTTCCTTTGTGTATAAAGTCCATAAGGGAGATTTCGTTTCTTCGAATAATACCCTTGAAAAATTTAACAATATCAATAATACAACTTAAATTTTAAGGCGGCAGTTTACCTTAAATTTGGTCAAAAAATCAATTTTCTTTTTCTTTTTTAAATATTAAATGAAAACCTATTATATTATGAAAATTTTGTTCATACACTCAGCGTAATTTCATTGGCAAACAAACTCTTTAGATGGCTTTTTCTCCATGTTCATATTTTCTTCAATTTAACGTTTTAAAAATGCTAAGGCATTTTTTGTATTTGAGATAAAGATTTAAATTTTTTTGTACATGTTCTTTTATGCATCTGATAAGTCTGTGGATGGAATTAGCCTTCAGTTTTTATTTTTTATTTTACAGAAATCAAAAAGATATGTTAATTTAATTGTTTTACACTATATATATATCAGTAGAAAAACTATATTAGACGTTCTATTAGATGTATCTAAAAATCCATACAGTCTTGTATAATATATATTTGAAAATATTTTTTAAAAAATTGGACAAAAATCTTTTTTTAAAAATTTAGTTTTTAATCTCTTTTTTGTAATTACAAAAAATGTGCAGTTTAAAGAGATTTATTTCTTCAAAATGCACTTTTATCTGAACATTGAAATGCATTCAGTTCATTTGTACTACATTTTTTTTAAATAAAAAAAATATACTGAAAGGTAATCTGTCCCCTTAACTAGCAAGATTGGACAAGGAGATATTTCTTTCTTTTCTCTTCAATCGTATATTCGACAGCTTTGGCGTATCCGACATCTACACACTGGAGAGCTTCCAGAACAGTGCAAGATACCCCGCTCCTCACGTGAGGACAGCGCATTCTAAACCAAGATGGATGTCGTTTTATTTTTGCCTTTTATTTTTATGCTCTTATGCTAGAGCTCTATCACCGCCTGCAATTGTCTGTTGCACCGAATCGAAGTCAAGGTTCGAACGCAACTCGGTATTAGTCAAGGGATCCGGTGGAAGTGGGAAATAAATGTAGGACATGGCAGCGAAAGGCTAGTCTAGAGTTAAAGGGAACAGGGATTTTTGAAAAAGACAAGCCGTTCTCTATGGCGAGGTCATATTTTAATTGAAAATCCCAAGAGATGGCATCATCAAGGAAGGAAAAATAGTTATTAAATATCCTTAAAAAAGAAATATCATTGACTTTTTCATTTCAACTCTGATTAATTGCGTATATAATTTACATCCAGGATAAATATAAGCATATTTATAAAAGTGTATTTTTAAATACATTTAAAAATAAATAAGCAGAATTATACATCAGAATTAAAAAAAGATTGAAGTTGGGGGGAGGGGGGGGGGCAGCACCGAATAAAATGAAACGAGACAAAAACGAGAAGACTATAAGCCTCATTTTTTCTTTTTTATTATTGATATTGTCAAGGGAGTTTACCTAGAGCAACACTAAGATCGAGGGTGGTTTATCAAAATAATACACAAATGACTGATGGGTTCAAACTATATTTATTTAAAGGAAAAATAATAGAAAAATAAACGAGTCTGATTGAGAAAATTAAAGAAAATCTCAAAACCCTACAACCACACACAAAAATATAACCATCTTATCTGACGTTTAACTCAGTTAAAAACTAGCAAGATAAAAATGAAATACAAAGCCTCTCTTCGTGACAGTTAATATTTAAGCTCGGTCTCAAATTTCATTACAACACATCCTCCCCACCCCTCCCACAGTGTGAAATGAGCATTGCTCAAAAATTAACTACAGAAAAATGATTCATAGATCTTTCCTTTTAATTATAAAATTATTACGGTAGCTTTAAACCCATATTTGTTTACACCATTATCTTACACTTTACTGGGATGCTTATTGTTCGGTGTCCGTTAACTTTCGTCCTCTGAGAAAACATGACAAGTGTCGTAAAAATTAAATTCTTAAAGAAAAAAAAAATTGATCCGAAAGCTATAACGAAAGCGTACTTTACGGAAGCTGCGTGGGCTCCCCCTGTTAGATAAATAAAATATCTTGTTTGCCTGGATCTTCTTTCATTTATGCTTCCGCCGCCCACATAAGTCCTTTTAATCGAAACCATAAAACATCTTTTATTTTTATTAAACATATTCCTCCAGTTTCCACGTCTCAACTAAACAGCGCACTGTTTGTACGCTATTTCTTAATGAAAATATTTAATCTTTCAAATGGAATTAACCTTATGCCATTTGTCAAAGGTCACAAATGGGAGCAATACATCAATATATCAAAAACACTGAATTTCCCTCCTCTCTTGGAGCTGATTGTTAAAGGATCAAATAACGCCAGTAAGTCAATTCAGTATTTGTTCGGTTAAAAAAAGTAAATGTACTTCTTTACAATAAAATAAAAAATTACGAAAAATTTTGGCGTTTTAGTAACTCCGCAATATTTCTGTACTATTTCTGTCACCCACACAACATTTTATCAGCGTTATAGATTATCCACAAACTATTTTTTGGGGGTAATTGAATTAATGATAATTATTCAGTTATGACATTTCGATGAGTTATTTATTTACCATTTTTCTCTACTAATAAAATACACTATGTTTCATAATGCAGATAAATTAAAATTGCAATCTTTATGGAGTCCATATTACGGTACGATTAAACTTGTAGCATCCATAGAGGAGGAATAGATGGAGAGAGCAGCTGTAACCCTAAACAGAAACAGCATGTAAGTCATGTGATGTATCGAAATAGTGCTGCAAAAACTGTTTCCCTCGTTTCTTGTTTTGCTTTCTAGAATCGTAAAATGCTTGATTTTGCCAAAACAGATGGCGATAAACAACCAAATCTATTGATTTTCTTTCCCTGCGAAGCTTTTATCTTAGTTTCAGTTTTCCCCGGAAAATATAATAGGATGTTCCCTCCACCTTCCTCCGCTTCATCAAAACGGATGCCTGTGCCCTTGGGTACATGGCACCTCCCGGCAAACGCGCCCCGCTTTTATGTTGTAGATTACGTTTTTCCCAGTTTTTGAGTTCAAAATGGCGCCCCGATGCGATGCCTACCGTGTCGGGCAGCCCCTGTCCAGAGCACTTGCTACCTTCGCACGGAGCTCAGTTTGAGAAGCTCTCAACTAGAACAAAATCAGGAACGTATGTAAGCCTCAAATTCCACTTGACAAAATATCAGAGGTTGTGAAGATTTTTTTCAATTATTTGATAAGTTCGAGCCTATTAAACGCGACGTTGTGTCTGTTATATTTTATGTATACATTCGTTTATTATATGATATTATTTTAGGATATCCCTTTTATATATATATAGGTTATATCTGTGGCCATTGTTGTAGCACACTGTGAAAAATATTCAATAAAAATAATAGGCAGGAACAGTTAAATTCTGAATGAAAAACACAAAAATTTCCATAAACGTAGACAAAAAGTTACTTCTTCGTACAAAGGAGACATACCTTCGGAAAGAATTTCATCAATGAAATTACATACTAACTTCATTATGAGTAGAAATAACTGATATCATAACCCCATATTAGTAAGAGAAAAAATTTTTACGAAATAATTAGAATAAATATTAAATCAACACAGTTTTCATTTTCTCTTTTTAAATAAAGATACTCCTTTTCTTTTTACAAACTGAACCTGAAATGAGGATTTTTGACTGTCCCTTTCCCCAGTTCGATAGAACCACTCTAAAACTGCCAGTAACATTTATCTATATAAATAAAGAAAGCAATGTGTAAACTGTCCGTTAGTTTGTCTGTCTGTCTGCGTCTCGCGTAGCTCCGAAACGGGTGATCGTAGACCTACCAAATTTTGTACGGAAATTCTCCAAGACGGGTCTCGAAACACCTCGAAGCGATTTTTTCGAAATTCGAATTAGAAAATGTTTTATTTTATGTTTTGTCCGATTTTTAGCGATTTTTCTTGCGTAATACATAATAACGCTGGTAATTGCACTCGCAAGAAAACGATATTTACATCATCGTATAGAGTAGAAAATTTTCTTTTAAAAACTGTTTGTTCGGACTGTGTAACATATTTTGCAGATTTTGGGGAATTTTTCAAATAAAATTAAATTTGACGCTGACTTTCGTAAAATATTTTTAAAACTACTGCATCTTGAATTCTATCAGTCATAACTTTTTTATATTTCGGCAAAAGACGGAGCACACAATTCGCCCACTTTTAAAAGAAGAACGGAGGAAAAATATAAATTAGGAGAATTTTTACGAATTTTTAAGTAAAGAAGGATTTTCATTTCAGTAGCAGCTGCTTACAAATTTCGGTTTGATATCTTGCGGTTTGGTTGTCCTGGATACAGCAACAATGATTAAAATTGACAGTTGAAAAAAATAAATAAAAACGTGTCCCGCGCCATATCTCGAAGCGATTTTTTGCGAAATTCGAATTAAAACATCTGTTGTTTATTGCCTTAATGCGCCAAATACTACTGTTATTGTACAATTAAAAGTCAAAGGCCGTTGGAGAAGCAATTACAACGAGCGCTCTTCTGAAAACGTGAAAAAAGTTTCTCATTCCAAAGATTTCGTTTTGTGTACATAGTTATTCTAATGTCCAAGCAGACGATTTCTTTGCTTGGCTCGATTTCCTTTTATAAATACTGGATTTATTTGTGAGAAGAAAAATTAAACTGCATAATCTAGAAAAGCAATTTTAAAGCCTTTATAAATAGCGCAGTCTATCTAATAGCGCAGTCTATCTCTTATCTTTTTGTAAAGGGTTGCAAGAGAGGGTGACGTATTTTTAAAATTAAAAAAAAATGTCCATTTCATGTAGTGTCTGAGGTATTTAACGCTAAAATGTGAACCTAAAAGACAGCATGTTTGCGGAAATAACACATTTTGAAAGTGAGAAGTTCACAGCAAACGGTCCATTTTCACTTTTTTGATACCGAATGACGCTGACATAGTTTTTTTTTTTTTGTGTGTGTGTGTCATTATATTGCAATGATCTCAGGTTATTACATATATGACGCAAACTTTAAGTTAAGAGTGAAATAATTTTGCTTTTTCTAGATTCCACATCACTGGAATTAATTCGAATTACACATGTGAGGAAATTTTTCGTTTCCTACCGTGCGAAGAACGGGCACGCAGCTAGTAATTAATAAAACCTTCAGGTTAGAGATTGAATTTGATGTTTTTGCTAGACAGACAATACTTTGGAAGAACTTAAGTGAAACATTTCACCAAAGACAAGCAATGAATTATTAAGAAGGTTGACAGCAGAAAGGAAAATGACCCAAAAAAGCAAATGGTCGAAAATTGCTCGACATAAGAGCAATCAAATAATACAATGTACAGAAAAAACAAGGACCAAGTTCTGGCCTTACATTTTCTTTACAGAAAGTGCAAATAGTATTTCCCTTTGTTTTCGCTCCCCCGTCCACGTCTTAACGGATGTTCATCACAATGCGATGGAACTAATTATTATTATTATTATTTTCTTTCACGCTCTGTAAAAATGTTTCATTAGTTAAATATTTCTTTATATTATTTTTTGCTTCTTCAGCATCACGGGAAGTTTCCAAGGTGAGAGAAGGTCACGTGGAAGCAGTAGTTAACCTTTATTGCTTTCTGAACGCTTCGGCGATCACCTCTTAAGTGAAATCTGAGTAAGGAAAAAAAAAAAAAAAATGTACCTGTAGTGAGTGAGTGACGTGTAGGTTGCCACTGCTCGTAATTATTTTACGAAACTACCGCATCACGCTTTTTCCCCCGAAACACCTGCAAAGCCGGTCATGTAAACACGTGCATCTCGATTTGCGACTGAATTAAAAAACTTCAACCTTAGTATTGTAGAACACATTTTTAAAGAAAAAGAAACTATGTTAATTTGTCCATCATAATGAGTGATAACCGATCAAATGAGCAGCTGCACCATCAATTACGTTTTTATTTATGCTTAATTAAAATGCAATATACAAAGGGGGGATTGGCGGCGGATGACTAAACGGGGTAAAATGTTAAATATAACTCATGCAGATATCATTGATTATAAAAAAAATTCCATATGTAATTAACTTCATGCAGGATCTATTCATCAGGAGAGCAATTGCAGAGGAATCTTTTTTTTTTTCAAAAATTGTGTATTAGTAATTTTGCATTATTTAAAACATTTACATAAAAATAAATAAATAAATAAAAATAATGCTTTTTAACTTTATTAAAAAATATTTCAGTTTCAAAAAAACTAAAAAGACAAAATTCATTCCTATACAGTCATTCTCAAAAATATTTTAAAATTTATATTTAGCTAGTTTGTTAAGATATAGTTGTGCAGATATTTTTATTAGTTATAAAAAATATTCTTATTTTTGTACAGGAAAACGTTTTAACATCTCTTTATTACTATGTATGTATATTTAGTATTTCAAAATGCGCAATACTGCTTTCATAGAATTTCTTACAGAAAATCTATGATGTGACAAGCCCCAAAAACTTAAATTTTCCTGGGCTCAACATGGTGATGATCGGCCTTGTTTCCATACATTTTAATAAATAGTTACTCTGATACGTGTTCTTTTTGTGAACTTAAAAAAAAAAAAAATTGCATGTGTTTTCCAAATTTTCTAATTTTCGTACTTTGTTGATGATTTTACTTTTAAATTTACGTGTATTTTCCTTTTGATAAGAAATATTACCTTAAGAAACCTAATAACAAAAAGTAAAAACCTAATAACGAGTAGAACTAATAATATACACAATAACATCCCTCCCCCTCTGGAGGGATATTGTGTATATATTAGTTGTTAATAACATTCCTCCCCCTCTAGATAACAGAGTGGGCATGTATTCAGTTAATAGTTTGAAAAGTTGCCTGAATTTATTTGAATGTTACAGGGCATTTATGATAATTTTACCTGCTAAATAATGTGTATAAACCATCACGTTTAATTTCTCATTTTATTTTTCTTGAATATTTGTTGGTAAGAGAGAGTGGAAATGTATCTTATAAGACAAACATTTTTTTTTTCTATTCACAGCGTAAAAGTAACCCGTTTTGTTAAATTTTGCTAAACAGTGGTGAAATAGTTTTCAATCCAATAATAAATTAAAGTTGCAGGAAAACTATGTTAACACATGTTGAAAGAAGAAAGTGTTGCATTTCAATGATCCTCATTCGTTGCATTAAAAATAGCTCTAGTGGATACACCCCACACACACGGAAAAAAAAAAAAAAACTTGTACGTAGAGAAAATTTAAAAGAAGCTCATAGCTTTATTATTAAAACCATGTCCCTGAAAGCTTTGAAGGGCAGTTTTATGTTCTCTATGTTTTCAAGAATCATTTGACCTCCGATTCATAAATCTAGCTTTTCTCAATGTGGCTCCTGTCCTGAGACCACCACCTAAGCACTGACGTGACACTGACAATCACGTGTCATGTCTAGTCACACAGTTTAGTCACGAAAGCTTCTTAAGTAGACGTCTGAGACGAGACGTATAATTTACCAGGAAAAAAATACCTCCTCATGAAGTCTACATTTAATAATTAGGTCGTTGGAAAATTTGAACGTCTTGCTTGCTCTATCTAGTTCGCGGGCGCACGTGTATTGTATATTCTCAGAATCCAGAACCCAAATTATCAGTCGATTTCAGTAAAATAACTCCTTCGACCGTTGTAAAAAGTAGGTCTTTTGAACATTTATTCCTGCACAATGTGCCACCAGTGACTTTAAACAATTTAAATACGTTAAGCAAAATTGGATTTTGTATTTATCGTCGTTGACAATTCATGTTTAACGTATGATTGAAACTGTCAAAACCGTTAAGTAGCAGAAAAGATATCGATTCTATTATTTTACGGCAGATGAGGTGCTGGGATTTTAAAATGGCAAACCTCTTGGAATTCATGTAAAGCAATAAACTTTCCACTGCACAAAATATTCCACCAAACATAATCTTCATGCACCTAGAATAGGGGTGGCGAACCAACGGCACGCGAGCCATTGATAGCACTCGACACAATATTTTGGGCACGCCACCGATCAAAACGGTTTACATTTTAATTAAAAATATAAAGTTCACTATGAAGTATCACGATCGAACGGTCACCAAGTCAAAATTATTTGACGGCTTGTCTATGGCCTCATTAAACATTTCTTTAGAAAGAATGGCACGCTGATCCATAAAGGTTCGCCAACCCTGGCCTAGAACAACGGTTGGGAAACGCTACCGCTGTGCCTGTGCCTCCTTGGGAGGCACCAGTTGAATCACGTTCTGTACTATGCGATTTTCAAAAATAAACTAAATGTTGATGAATTACTACTGTTTTGCAGAGATGCAATCTTCCTTTGGCTTTCCATTCAGCTAAACTTCTAATCAAAATGGAATTTGAGAAAATATTTAAATTGGATTTGATTACATTAGTTAAGGGAAAATCCTGGGAACATCTCTGTGACAGTGGAACGTCTATTCCGGACCTCCCACGAAATTCTACTGTTGCTACTTTCCGTAACACCATCTTTTGGAGGAGGGGAAAAACATCGCCCTGCAGTGGGTCCCCAGCCATTGTGGTATTGCGGGAAACGATATTGCTGATGGGCTTGCGAAGAGAGGTGCAGATTTATCTCAACCTTCTTCTCCCGTTGAGTACCTTACCATTAAAAGGATTATTAATTACAATATTAAACATTGCCGGAGGATCCATTACATTACTACTGTTAGTTCAAAGCCTTGGGGCTCTCTTTTGACTTTTCCCATTCCCTCCTCTTTGCCTAGAGCTGTGGGCGTTGTAATTTTCAGACTTAGAACTAGGCACGATTATCTGCAGTGCCACCTCCACCGAATTGGACTGGCAGATTCACCACTTTGTCCTCTCTGCGGAGTGGAAGGTATGACTGAGGCCCACCTCCACATTTGCCCAGAACTTCAAGACATTGCAAGCCATACTGCAGAAGATGTTTTTAATTTCTCTTATGTCGCTAGACTGTATTGGGCTGCCCGGAAGGGAATAATGGCTTTGTGGCCTAGGTCCGGCGTAGGATAAAAAAATGAAGAAAAAAACTTTCCGTAACAGGACATGATTGTCTCAATGTCCATCTCTTTAGAACTTACTGTCTGTGTGACCCTGGATTCTCAATGGGCAGTTATCACATTGACATGTTTTTTTGCACTTGAAAAGTTTTAACTGCATTGTTCAAAAATATTAGGAAGCCGGAAGGCTAATGTCTTGATTGTTAAAGCCTAGCTGTTGTAAATAAATTGATATTTATGAAATTTGATTAACATTCCAACATTTTCTCAAAGTTACTTATCCGACTGCGATTACTTCTAATCCGCAATGAAGCATTAACTTAAGCTCGTGAATATTCGAAGAATTGTTAAATCAGATAAAGCACTCAAATTACCATACTGGAAATAGTGAATCAGGCTATTATGAATATAGTAAAATTCCAGCTATCATTTAAAAAACACCAGATAAGAAACACAAATAACTGCAGTGAAGCGGTATTAAAATAAAACCCCAACCAACTGACCATCTCTTGTCTGCTTTTTCTGTTCCATCTCCTGGTACACACGCCCATAACCCTGAAATAACGCAGACGCAAATAGGAAAAGACATTATCTGAAAGATAATAACGTATGCAAAAATAACATTCATTCAAGTATACCGAGAAGAGAAGGGGGAAAAGCAAGGCTGCTTATCTTTTAAATAATGGTTATAGCATCACATATAATATCGGGGTGATATTTTGTAGGGTTCCAGACAGATAGCTATCTTAAATCTTTCAAAAGAAACAAATTGTTCGACAGAGCCAAAATTAATTGATCGTGGTCAGACAAGTTCTCATGATCGTTCATTATTTATAGTCTCGGCATGACTTAACTGATGCCTGCCAGATGTGTAGAAACTTTTATGAGAATTGGAACAATAACTTTGCGAGCGCAGGTTCCTGCATTCAAATAAGCCCAGATAGTCCGAGTTCAACAAGGACACACCTCGAAAGATAATCTAGCATTTAGTGATCCAGACATGCTTACAAATTTATTCAGCGTTTATATTAACAACCAGCACAGACGTACCGCGGGTCAATTTGCATAAGAGTCCCGGAAAAGGTTAATATGCCACCAGCAGAGTTGTTTGGTGGAAACCATGCAGAAAAAGGAGGTAACTAACTATCGTCGAAAGCAGAGATTGCATATTATTAAGATCGAATGGCAAATTAAAATAGATAAAGCTATAAATAAAATTTTGTTAGCTTCCAATATTTGAAGCCAGTAAACAAGTTGAACAGATAATCTAGGACAGGGGTGGCGAACCAATGGCACGCGTGCCATTGATGGCGCGCGACAATAATTTGGGCACGCCACCGATCAAAACGATTTGAATTTTAATTAAAAATTACAAAGTTCACTATGAAGTATCAAGATCGAACGGTCACTACGTCAAAATTATTTGGCGGCACGTCTATGGCCTCATTAAACATTTCTTTAGGAAAAATGGCAGGTTGATCCATAAAGGTTCGACACCCCTGAACTAGGATATGATTCTGCTGTATAATGAATAAATCTCATTTTCAGCCAAACTGTGATGTTGAAAATTTTCATTGATGATTGCAAAGATAAAATATGAACAATCTCAAAGAAAACTGATCATAGCTAGGCCAAAAAACCGAGCCCTAAATCTATATATATATATATATATATATATATATATATATATATATATATATATATATATATATATATATATATATATATACACACACATACACAGGGCGTCCCAAAAACACTGACCTAAGCTTTTACTCATTAAATATTGATCATACATACACGATAAATTACGAAGTTACCAAAGCGATATTATCACATAGGCTAATCGGGATTTTGCCCAGGGACCGTGGCTTGAAAGGGGCCCAAATTCATATCTTAAATATTCTTTGTTCATTTCTTTCACAATTGCATGCTGAAAGTTTTAAGATAAAAAAATGGAATTTTGTGTTTAAAGAGACTACAGTTTTTAAAAATCAAAATTTTAGAGATATTAGTAAAAATTAATAATCGACAGAATAAGTTTGTCACTATGAATACAGTAATTGTTTCACAATTGTATGCTGAAAGTTTTAAGATTTAAAAAAAATGGAAATTTGTGTTCCAAAGAGACTACATTTTTAAAAAAATAAAATTTTTACAGATATTAGTAAAACTTAATATACCATTAATCGACTGAATAAGTTTGTCACTATGAATACAGTAGTAGGAGATGGGGCAGTTTTAAGTTTTGGCCCAGTCCAGGAAAAAATCTAAAATAGAGGACTGCATAACGGTGTTGTTCTCTGTCAAGTTAGTTAGATCTTTTTGAAAATTTAAATACATTTTTCATTACTTAAAATTATACTATTTCACTGAATTGGCTAAATAATTGATCTTTTGTTGCATATTTAATACCATGTACTTACAGGGCAGCTCTATATATGAAAACACGATACAGTTTTCAAGAAACTAATTCGTATCCAACCCTATATTTATTTTTTTATGATGACATGCCAAATTAGAATGGGATATCCTCTCATCTCCATGCAATGTATTAAATTAGGAGTAAAATGGGAGGGGCCAAATATTAAATTGCCCAGGGCCCGTATTCTTATAATCTGTCTCTGGAAGTTACGTTAAAAGAAAAATGTACAGATTTGAGAGAGAGACAGGCTGTTTAAAAACTGTGCAACGCTAAATATTGTAAATAAAACATCTCTGCCAAGTATTAATATTTATTTTATGGTGGGAAATCAATAAATCGTCAATAAAATAAAATTATTTCCTATATTAAAAATATGAACAATTTGAAAATAAGTAAATGACACATGCACGTGTAATTGAAAATAATAAATAACATGGATATAAATTATTTTAATGTTTCAAATATTACACTAACTATGAAATTAAAGCTACCCATAAAAAGTTTACGTTGCTATCTACTGAGGAAAGTTAAAAATGTAAGAAAAAGACATGCGGCCCCGTATATTCTATTTGTATAACTGATATAGAATCTAAACTTTGTATCAAATATTTTCGCACTTACCTGCAGAACGATTTCGTTTGGTAGTAAAGGTTCCAGAAACGGAACGTTTTATCTTGGATAATACTGCAAATCAATAAACATACAATTTGTCAATACACTAAAATACTCAGAGCCAGTAATACGGAAAAATCTAAATATAAACAGCTCAGTTTTTGCAGGGTTAAAAAAGAACCAAATTATGCCCCAAGTATTTCAAGGCCTACTTTCTAAGTTCTCGAGTAACAAAAAGTTATATTTCCATAACTCGAATGAAAACAGAACCTAGGTTCAGGTTCATGGATAACTGACAGTCGACCCTGTAAGAGGGTTTACAACAGTAGGGGTGTCTCCAATATTTGTTATAGGTAATCCAGCTACTTTACAGCCTCCAGCCGAACCCATAGAGTCTGCCAAGATATTAAAACCAGAATTTGACTGAATTTTCAGAAATTTTTAATCTCTAATAGTACGCGATTGCTGAGTTTAATAAGGAACCTTTACTCTGTTTATGGGAAATCCCCCCCCCCCCCAAATATATTATTTTTAAAAGGAAAAAAATATTTGTCATGCTTAAAGACATGACAAAGAAGCAGGGCTCGAAATTAGTCTTTGCTGTCAGCTTCGAAATCTTATTTCACGGCAAAATCTTGAATTTTCAAAAAAATCTTTTCTTATAAGCATTCTGCAATTTCATAAGTAACCTTAAAATACATCTGAGATAGTAAGAAACACTCGAGTAATAAAGTAATACTTTCTAAGAATTATTTTTAAAAGAAAAAAAAAATTCTCATGCTTATTATAGGCATACTGAAGCTGGCAGAAAAAAATAATCAGCTCACGGCAAAATCTTAAATTTTTGTAATAAGAGGAAAATTTGAAGTTTTTTCGCTTCACTTAAAAAAATTGAATCAAATATGCAATGAGGGCGGGGGGGGGGGGGTAGAAGAAATATTTCTTTTTTAGTATGAATTCTGTGCAGTTTCAAAAGGAACCTTAAAATACGTTTGAGGTAGAAAGAAACACTCGTGAAAAAGTTTTAAATACTCGCTGTTAAACTTGCTGCGAGAGCTGTTGATTGTCGAGGCTATTTGGGCAAATCTCACATTTGCCGTAGTTCCCGCGATTTATTTCGAGCCCTACAATGTAGCACATACTAGTTTGACGCTGGAGCAGAAACCAAGTTCCATATAATTGTTCCATTTCCTATCATTTCTAAGCCAAGGCCCGATTAAATGGGAGGGAGGAGGAGATAGAAAAACAGAGAAAAATGTAAGACTGTTTTTTGTTTGTCATTTTCTTGAGGTTTCTGACTACAATTTCGAGGACTGTCTTATACCACTGAATATCCGGCTTAATATTATATATTTCCAAATAACATTTACAGACAATGAACACAACAGAAGTACAAACACAGAAGAAAGTGAAAGCGACAATCGTGGGTTAAGGGGATTCGAACCCAAGACCTCCCGCACGCAGGCAGGTGACCAGATTTTTGTAGTCGGAATCCGGGACATGTCCCCGATTCTGACAACAGAACTGGGGACATTTATAATTAATGCAATAATTAACAGTAATTTAATTGAAAAACAATGCAATAATTAAAAAATTGTCCCCAGTTCCATTTTTACATTCTGGGGACAATTTGAAAAACGTCCTGAAGATGGGGACGTTTGGTCACCTTATGTTAGAAGCAAGAAAGGCTCAATGGCTGCATTCGTAAACGACAAACTCGTTGCACGAGTTTTCGTAAGGAAACTGGAATGCGTGTGTTTAGTCGGGGCCATCGCTAAGCAACGGGCCTGCTGATGAGTTGCCATCGCTAAAAATGAGTTTATCATTGAGGCCTGTTTTCCCCAGTTACAGTATTCTATTTTATTATTCTAAGTATTATAAATGTTATATTATTTTAAAACAATTTTTTTTATACTTTTGTCGTACTAAAGAACTTTAGGTGTAGGTAATCGTTTTGTGAATCTGGCGCCATTTTCTTTCATGAAAATTTATCCTAAAATTCGAACATTTTGCTCTGAATGTAAAGGTAAGCGAACGCTTATAATGTATTTAGAAATTAGAAAAATATGTATGTAAATCCTGTTTAGTGAATAATTACTTATGTGTTATTTATAAATAAATTATTTTAATCAGAAATCGTATTACTTGAGTAGTTTATTCTTGTAAATAAGCATGACGTTGTGGTACTAGTTAGACAATTTAATTTTGCCAGTTGAAAATGTTATTTATCAGTTATATATGCCTTGATTATGTGATTCAGACTTGCATCAGGTACAGTGCAGAAATACAGTAAATTATAAATTATTGATTTTGCCCGTTTTTATAGAAACTTCAAATGTAGTTAATATTTTGTACAAGCGTTCATTACACTTGCTCAATTCCAAAGTTCGATTGAGAAAGCGACAAAAGAATAACATATACTGCATGAAATGTCTTTATTAAAGAATAATTAATTCAGGGATTGTGCAATAGAGCGTATTTTATCAATTTTCTCCAATATACAGGATATCCCGAAAACACTGAAATGCGCTTTAATACATCATTTGTTAATATTAAATTGTTTAAAATAACGTAGGAAATACGAGTACGTTCATGAAATATTCATTATAAAAATGTCTTTCCCATTTGTGTATTTAGTTGTTTTAAAGTATATTAAATATCCATTTGTGAAACTAAAATAAGCAACCGTGAATCATGAGAGTAAGCGCTACTTTGTTTTTCCTTCAAATTATATGCATCTATTTTCTTTATGTAAATATGTATCATAGCAAACAAATTAATCATGAGTTCGTACTTGAATTAGTAACACAATTACTACTTAAAACTACATTAAATAACGTTTGAAAGCACTGGGAAGCTTGAGAAATGCCTGATGTATACGTGAAGACTCGAGCATCGGTAGGCCTCTTAGGGTGGCTCATCAAAATACACGCGCAGGCCCGTTACTAATTGCGAAGGCCCCGGTTTAGTGCTGTCAGTGGTTATCAGTTTCCTTTGACTTTACGAACAACTTCGGTTTATTTAGTTTCGTCACCTAGGAGACGTGTTTGTTTACCATTCGCGAATGCGTTAATTTTGCTGAAGATAGTTTTTAGTGCATACTCAATATGAAATCAACAGGATTTTTAAAAGAAAGACTGGCCTTAATTGAAGTGCACAAATCAAAATTTAGAAATTTCATTTTTTCAAAAGTATTTAGCAAGAGAAGTTCAAATTTCGCTAATAACGGATTAAATCAACTTCAATCTCAACACTAAAACATGCATTTTTGAATTTACTAAAATGAAAAATACAAGAAAATGATTACCTTTGAAAAATTATGTACCTTCGTAGCATTTTCTAACGTACGCATGAATTTCCTCCTCGAAAAAAATAATAATTGCAGCTTTAGAAAACGTAAAATACTTTTCACAACAACATACTTTTCCATAACAACGGGCGCCATTTCAAAACAACAACAACGTGCAGCAAGTGTATCTTCTAAACAAATGACGAAACCTTAGCACAGATCGGTTTATTTCGTTTGAAACTAATCGCACTCAGTTTTGTATACGAACGCTCTAGTTTAAAAACTGTATGCACTCAGTTTCCTTTACGAACGCCTTAGATGGAAACTCATTGCACCAGTGTAACTCGTTTGGCGTTTACGAATGCAGCCAGTGTAAATAAAAATTTTACTAATTTAAAACTGAGAATTCTTTTTTTCCTGAAAAATACTTAAAATTCGCGAAATGCAAGAAAGTAGCAATATCGCAAAGTCATAAAATTTAGTCGCATGATGCTTTCAAAAGTAGCAAAATTTGCGAAAAGTCGCAAGATCTGGCAACACTGTTTCTAATTCGAAATTATTTACCTACGAAAAGAAATGAAAAACAAAATCACCTGTAAATGTGATATGTTTATTTTAGACATGCGGGTGTGGTATTGGGGGGGGGGGGATTTTTACACTGTAAATCGGCACAATGATTTTACATGGCATCACTTGATCCGACGTCATACTATGACGTCACTCGTCACCTTTGCGACTTTTTGCTGCTTTTCTATCAACCTCTTGCTTGTTCAAAACTTTCTGGCAACACTGGCTGGAGCATACATAAATAACTGCTAATGTGCAAGTCCATTTTGAGGTTATTGTTTTCCTCTCATCGTTAATCGCCACCCTCCCCCCCCCCCTTTACAAGGAAAAAAATGTTTAGAGTTTCGAAAAGGTGATACTAGCTGGTCCGTTAAAATGCTGAGAAATTTAAGTAAAATAAATTATTTTTTAACTGCTAAGATATTTTTAAACATTCACAATGTGTATAACGTTATGCAGATATAGGTGAAAGGGACCAAGGCCTAGTTACCTTTTTAATGATCAATTATTTTGGTTCCAGATGTTTTATAGTATAAAAACACGTAATTAAGAAAGCTGCTTAAAAGTACTGCAGTAATGCATTTCGTCCTGCATTGTATTAGCGTACAGTTTTCTTAAAAATAAAATAGTAATATAAGGTTTGACTTGCTTAAATAAGCCGATTTCAAAAGCAGAAGAATATGAATTCATAGTGGAAGTTGAACTATTCGGAAGGAGGTAGGAAGGGAAAAGAGTGGGAGTAACATTTCCTCTGTATTATTTTACGGATTTTTTACTTATTCGCTATTCAAGGTTAATGTAAAGAAATAAGTTCCGGATAAAAATCTCTTAAAATAATCCAACCGTCAATTAAGCTTAGTGATAAAGTAGGACCTAAAAACAATAATGACCTAGGGTACGCTGTACATTAAAATCTCCAAACAGAATCTAACCGTTTCAAAAAAATCTTTTAATAATCACAAAAATTAATAAAAGTGGCGAGATTATAAGATAGCAATCCACTCGTAAACACATTCAGATCTAAAGGACTCGAGGTCACGCTTTGCTTTATATTTCAGCTTATAAGCGTAGGGAATAAGGGCTGGAACAGTTAGCCACCCAAAAACTGATTAACTGATAACACCTTTCTAATTATTAGGGTAAATCAAATAAAAACGGAGTAGGATCCAAAGAGTGAAATACTATAGGTTATTTTTGAACACAATCACCATAATTATTCAAGAGCTTGGTTCACAAGTTCACCAAGCGGTGAATACGTAGCTAGTTCGTAAAAATATTTTAGCTTAGATTGTAACCAATTCCGAACAGTGTCCATAACTTCCTACTACGGATAATAATTTTCGAATTTTCAGTGCTTTCTTAAGCAAACCAAAAATGTGAAAGTCACATGGCGAAAAATCGAGGCTACATAGTAGGCAGCTGCGTAGCCAGGATTTTATTTCGGGGGAGAGGCTGAGTATCAAATTGTAAGCAAAAATTCCATTGTAAACTAAATTTCAAATTGTAAACTAAGAAACAGCTTTTTCTACAAAATCCTGTTATTGGTAAAATTGGAATAAACATTTTAAGCGAATATAGATGTTTTGGAGTAAAAATAAGACTTTTTAAAACATGCATTATCACTGCCGCCCTGCCTGTAATTCACCCCCCCCCCCACTACAAACGCTCTGTGCCCCCAAGGGAGGGGGGCGGCGTCCCTTGGGTTGGGAACCCCTGGATTAGACTATCACAGATTAGCTTTGAAAACTTTGCCCGTATGTTTTATCATTTCTCTGCAAATCACAGCATTATGACTAAAGAAAAAAAAAAGGGGGTGAGCGGGCAGAAGGAAGGATAATTAATTTACCCAATTATTAAGCTTAACACATTTTCACTCTGCTCTGTCCTAACAGAATTATCAGTAATTTTTTCTTTTCACTATACAGCCGTTGTTGCATCACAAGTCTCTGAAGAATGGAGCATTTTCTTCCTGCTGCTCTGCGCCTACTGTCTTTCATGTCCTATGGCGAATCTGTGAGGTGAACAGTGTGATAATTGGATTTCCTTGGGTCACGTAATGTTGGGACGCGCTTTGAATGAAGGTCATCATTTTAACAGCCCACAGGTAGATCTCTCAAGAAACATAACAACAGAAACTTTGGGCAAGACGTAAACACAGCTAGCTGACCGTGATTTGATTATGAATGCATTTTTACTTCCTTGTACGTAGTATAAGGAAGTAATGTGATCCCGAAAAATTTTGGGGGCGAAATTTCGACATAAAATCCGATTTTGACTACCTCTAAATTTAATTTAAAATTTTTTTTCGATGCATCTCATCGTAGGCTAGCATGCACGATCATATTAACGCGTCTGCAACTCATTTTGACCAGTGGCGAGTCTACTGTGGCCAGTTTTTCCATGCCGTCTGTACGTACGTACGTATGTAACTCGCATATCTCAAAAACTATTGGTCGTAGAATGTTGAGATTTGATATTTAGGATTATTCTATGATCTAGTTGTGCACCTCCCCTTTTGGTGGCAATCGAATGGATAGTTTATGTACAGGACCGCCCAAAAGATTCGAAATACATTACGCTCTATGGGCCGAAATTCATGAAACTCGCCTAACTCAAAAGCTATTAGGCGTAGAATGTCGAAACTTCATATTTTGGATAGTTGTAACATCTAGTTGTGCACCTCCCCTTTTGGTTCCATTCGACTGGATAGTTTATCTACAGGACTGCCCAAAACATTCGAAATACATTACACTCAATGGGCCGAAATTCATTAAACTCGCATATCTCAAAAACTGTTAGGCGTTGAATGTTGAAACTTTATATTTAGGATTGTTGTAACATCTAGTTGTGCACCTCCCCTATCGGTTCCATTCGACTGAATAGTTTATCTACAGGACCGCCCAAAAGATTCGAAATACATTACGCTCTATGGGCCGAAATTCATCAAAGCGTTTTTTAGAGGTATTGGGCTATTTCAAACGACTCAGAAGTGATATATGCTGTAAAGAGTTAGAAAATGAATTTCTCTATTAAAAAAAGTGTCTTTATCATTTATAGTTCTGCTACAGGAACACTCAAAAGATTTCCAATACATTACGGTCAATAGCAATTTTAGGGGCATTCATCCATTTCAAGCACAATACCGTCCTACCACATAAGTTAGGTAATGGTCCGACCACGGTCACGTGCCTCCCTCAAGAACTATGCCAAAAGTCGCCAAGCTTGGCGACTTTGGTGTACGTGTGTGCATATTTAACTCTCAAATCTCAAAAACTATTATGAAATTTCATATATAAGAATGTTGTAACATCTAGTTGTGCATCTCGATTTTTCGTTCCAATCTACTGGAGAGTTTATTTACAGGACCACCGAAAAGAATTTCAGTACCTTAATGTCTATGGACATCTTCATTATAATACAACTGTAGACAGTCATTGTTTGGTACATGCCCAAAATCTCGCCGTCTGTCCTCGACCTTGGCGAGTTTTGCCGAAATATCACCAAATTTGGCGATAGTCAGTCATTTCGTCCATGCCCAAAGTATCGCCATTTGTCATCGTTCTTGGCGAGTTTTGGGAAAATATCGCCAAATTTGGCGATAATCTGTCATTGTTTGGTTTATGCTTAAAATCTCGCCAAATGTCGTCGACATTGACGAGTTTCGCCGAAATATCGCCAAATTTGGCGCCAAAAATTATTTCCTATTTTGTATAACTCTAAAACTTTAACCCGTAGATTTTTTAACTTTGTATTTAGAACTATTGTAATATCTAACTGTTTTCAATATTTTTACTTCCTTGTACGTAGTATAAGGAAGTAATGTGATCCCGAAAAATTTTGGGGGCCAAATTTGGACAAAAAAACCGATTTTGACTACCTCTAAATTTAATTTTAAGAATTGTTTCGATGCATCTCATCGTAGGCTAGCATGCACGATCATATTAACGCGTCTGCAACTCATTTTGACCAGCGGCGAGTCTATTGTGGTCAGTTTTTCCATGCCGTCTGTACGTACATACGTATGTATGTAACTCGCATATCTCAAAAACTATTGGTCGTAGAATGTTGAGATTTGATATTTAGGATTGTTCTATGATCTAGTTGTGCACCTCCCCTTTTGGTCGCAATCGAATGTATAGTTTATGTACAGGACCGCCCAAAAGATTCGAAATACATTACGCTCTATGGGCCGAAATTCATTAAACTCGCCTAACTCAAAAACTATCAGGCGTAGAATGTCGAAACTTCATATTTTGGATAGTTGTAACATCTTGTTGTGCACCTCCCCTATTGGTTCCATTCGACTGGATAGTTTATGTACAGGACCGCCCAAAACATTCGAAATACATTACGCTCTATGGGCCGAAATTCATTAAACTCGCATATCTCAAAAACTATTAGGCGTAGAATGTTGAAACTTTATATTTAGCATTGTTGTAACATCTAGTTGTGCACCTGTCCCTTTCGGTTCCATTCGACTGGACAGTTTATCTACAGAACTGCCTAAAAGATTCGAAATACATTACGCTCTATGGGCCGACATTCATCAAAGCGTTTTTTAGAGGTTTTGGGCTATTTCAAACGACTCAGGAGTGATATATGCTGTAAAGAGTTAGAAAATGAATTTCTCCATTAAAAAAAGTGTCTTTATCATTTACAGTTCTGCTACAGGAACACTCAAAAGATTTCCAATGCACTACGATCAATGGCAATTTTCTGGGCATTCATCCATTTCAAGCACAATACCGTCCTACCACATAAGTTAGGTAATGGTCCGACCACGGTCACGTGCCTCCCTCAAGAACTATGCCAAAAGTCGCCAAGCTTGGCGACTTTTGGTGTACGTGTGTGCATATTTAACTCTCAAATCTCAAAAACTATTATCAAATTTCATATGTAAGATTGTTGTAACATCTAGTTGTGCATCTCGATTTTTGGTTCCAATCTACTGGAGTTTCTTTACAGGACCACCAAAAAGAATTTCAGTACTTTAATGTCTATGGAAATCTTCAATATAATACAATTGTAGTCAGTCATTGTTTGGTACATGCCCAAAATCTCGCCGTCTGTCCTCGACCTTGGCGAGTTTTGCCGAAATGTCGCCAAATTTGGCGATAGTCAGTCATTTGGTCCATGCCCAAAGTATCGCCATTTTTCATCGTTCTTGGCGAGTTTTGGCGAAATATCGCCAAATTTGGTGATAATCTGTCATTGTTGGTCCATGCTTAAAATCTCGCCAAATGTCGTTGACATTGACGAGTTTCGCCGAAATATCGCCAAATTTGGCGCCAAAAATTATTTCGTATTTTGTATAACTCTAAAACTTTAACCCGTAGAATTTTGAACTTTTGTATTTAGAACTATATTATAATATCTAACTGTTTTCAATATCTTTTTTGACAGCAATCGACTAGGAATTTATTTACAGGGTGAGCCAAATGATTTTAAATACATTAATGTGTATGTATGCATTCAATTCATTGAAAGTCAGTGGTCAATGACTACTTTGGCTATCCCCAAAATCTCGCAGACTATCTCAAGTTTGTCGGCTTTTGGTGAAATATCGCCAAATAAAGTGTCAGAAGGAAATCTTTCAAATTGAACTCAACTTGGCGATATCGAAATATTTGGCTAGAAATCGCTATACCTTACTATTATTGATATTTTATCTCTTTCAAACAAATAAGTTTAGAGGAAGTGCGTAAAAAACATTTTGAATTAATAGACGTGCAAGGAAGTCATGTGTTGGACACATCAGATTTTTTTCAGACCGTAAAAAAAGCAAAAGCGTCTCTTCTGCTGTAATTTTGAACTATGACAAAGCAAGTACGTATTTTCTAATAAAGAATCAGATTAATAAACCCAAGAAAAATTATGTTACATCTACATTTTCGTTTTTTATGCACTTTTGAGGAAATACTAAATCATATTTATGTATCAAAAAGCACTCAAAAATCTGGCACTAAAGTAAAAATACAGATTTTGTTAATTTTTATTCGTTTGTTAATTTCATTCATTTGTTAATTTTTAGTATAATGCACATTTTTTTTAAACCGCCAGCACCAATGGTGGATCTAAGGGGTAGGGTCGAGGAGGCGGTCCCCATCTCTCACAGTACTCTAAATATTTGTTCAGTGAGGAGTTTAACTCGCCTTAGACCAGGGATGGGCCAACTACGGCCCGCGGGCCAAATCCGGCCCGCCGGAAGGTTTTATCCGGCCCGCGGATGGGATTTTAATTAGCCGGTCCGACGGAAATTTAAAGACTATATAAATTTATATATTATAAATCCATATTAAGAATTATGAAGATGGCTTGAAAAAAGTGCACTTTGAGTTCGAACGCAGATTTCAAGATTTCAGTGCCATTCAAAGAGAATTGGGTATTTTTACCATGCCTTTCAACGTAAATTGTAAAGCAGTGAGGTCAGATTTGCAGCTTGAATGAATTAAATTGCAATCCAACTATCATCTCAAGCAGTTGTTCCTAAATATGCCAAAGTTATAGTTTTACAAATCATTATCGAAAGTAAGTTTCGTAAATTCAATATCTCACGCGCAGAAAATCAGTGCTATGTCTGCTTCATCTTATATATGTGAACAAGTGTTTTCAACTATGAACCTTAGAGAGAATTCTTTCAGAAGTAGACTGACAGATGAGCATTTAGCTTCGTTCCTTAGAATCAGTGCATCTCACTTCGCACATCAATATAAGGAACTTTTAAAAATGAAATCGCAATTCCATTCATCTCATTAACATATTTAAATTGTAATACTTTTATATTGTTTTTAAAATTTTAGAAAAATTTATCTTGGCCCGCCAAACTTTATTTTTCGATTTTTGGCCCTCGACCGAAAAAGTTTGCCCATTCCTAGACACAGGTTTAACTAGTCACTCTCACCATTAAAAAGACGAAGCGGAGAGTTTCCGCTTCTTTGGTCAATGTGTTGCGTCGGTGTTTGAAATCGCCGCCGAAAAAACACATTTTTGGGGAAGCACAACGCTGGGATCCAGAGGAACATTCAACGCTCCATGATGAGGGCAAAAATAAATTATACATTCTAAAGGATGGGAGAGACAATTTTTTTAAACATAATTTTGATTTAACATAATTTTCTTTGATCTACACCTGTGTTTATTATTAAAAATTAACAGAAAAAAGAATGACCCTTCTCTGATAAAATACTCTACAATATAAAATACTTATCGACCTTCTTGAAAATTTTCTGGATTCGCCACTGACTAGTGCATAGAAAAAATAAGATCCCCATAACAGAATCTCAATATTAAAAAAACTGATCTTGGAACTTCGAAAAGACTGTCCACATAACACTGAAGTATTCATCTTTTAAAAGTAAGTAAGATGTAGATTATATAATGGCAAGAAAAACCGTTCGTACAAAGTACTATTAACATTCATTAAAGTCCTATAAATGAAGACGTGTAAATTTGCACGCGATGCGGATCAAATAAGTCTTTTGAAAAACGCTTCATTTTACCTGCTTACTCGTTAACCCTTTGAGACGCAACCCTTTCCCAATGCTGAAAAAAGGGCAGCCGTTGCCATCTCTCGACTTAACTACCAGCAAGATGGCGGACGATCGAAACGTTCATCGCGTGCCACAGATCTAGAGATCCTTTTTTGACGACAACTGGCTGTGTGCGGGCACAGCTGTTCTCGCATTCTTCCATTTTTCAGCAGATGCCAGTGCTGTTTAAAATAATCGTGAACATTATTTTTACGGGAAATGAACGTTCTAAAAAGTAAAGGATTCTCGTGGAGTTATGTCACCCGCAACTACTTTTATAGAAATCATATCTATTCTTCGTGACTGGCAACAGTCAAAACGTCAGAGTTTGGTGTTCCCAGAGCGGGAACACTGTGCGTTAAAGGGTTAAGCAATATCGCTGTATAAATCTCACCTATTTTAACAATTAGCCTGACGCATGTGCTGTATTTCTCCTCTTAAGACAACGCATCGCAAAAAGAAAATACGCTTTCTGAATGCAAAATCATGTTGCCAGCAAAAAGGACGTACATGTTCTCCGAAACAGCTATCTCGGCATTACATGGGCATTATTCAAATAGCATCACTTCTAATCAGACGTTAAACAGGGATGGAAGCGAGACAAAGAATAGTCCTGTCTCGTATCGCAAAGTGGCTAAAAAGCTTTGTCTCGTCCAGCAAAATTCCTATTCTGTAATGTTAAAAATATTGGTCTCGTCTCCCAAAAATGCTGTAAATCTCGGTTTCGTTTCGTATCCATCCCTAATATTGAAGGGAACAAGAAGCGCTTTTCTACATAATTTAACCCTGTGAGAGGCTCAGGCGTAAAATTAAGTTTATTGAGCTTCAGTTTTCACTGCAATACACATATTTTTTCTAGTTAACAAACACAGAAGCTATTTCTTTTTAACTCTACTTAAAAGTACTTTTTAGAGCTGATCGCTTTTGATTGAAATTGATTTTATTATCTTTTTAAAAGAGTTAAAACTGGAAAATCAGTAGTTGCGCAGAATCTTTTCGTAGCACTTTCTAGCAAAGCTGAAAAGAATTTATGATTTTGACTTGTGTATCTGCCCATCCGTGGTGACTCGTCATTAGGGGCCAGAGGGGCCTGGCCCCACCACCAAACAACCATCAATCAAAATTTCTTCCTTTTATGCAACACATAATAGGAAGACATAACACATAATCCTCCTTCATTGAAAAAATGCTTTTATTTTATTCTATTTTAATGCGATCCATTAAAAAGCATAAAAAAAAAACCGCCAGTTATATCCCCCATCTAAAGCATGCACAGGCCATAGGCTTGTTTGCCCTGAACATGGCGTCTGTCTCCGTCTTATATCTCCATGGCATATTTGGCATTTAGCACAAAAGCCATATTGACACGCCATCGACTTAGTTTCAAAACAGCTTGTTTGGCGCTGTATTCGGGACACAGATCTTCAGTCTCTGGCATGGTGTTCTTCGCTACGAAAAAGGGAATTTTCCGCAACCTCGCTGTACCTATTGGTGAAGTTTTCCAATCATGTTTTATTTCCGCGATCTTTTATTCCTCTGTCATCTCACCCCTTCCGTTTTCTTTTCTCGATTAACGAAGTGTGATGTGTAAACTTATTTTATATGCTAATATTGATTTGAAAAATAAGAGATCGTTTAAAAGTTATGAACGAGCAGCTTATAAAGAACATAAATGCTAAAGAAAAATTAAACATGGCTTTTCGATTAGCAACAGAGCAAAACTTGTTTATATTAACATAATTAGTTTTTTAATGCTAACATAACTCTGTTAAAAATAGCAAAAGTTGCATAGTAATTTTGATAATCATTTGATTATCAAAATTACTATGCACGTTGCCGCTTGTATACTGTGTGAAAGGGGGATACACGTATATATTTTTTTTTCCGATTTGAACTGGCACTATTATTTCGGGTCTCACCACCGAAACAGGTCACGAGCCGCCACTGCCGAGCATTATTGCATATTTAAAAAGCCTCGTACGCTATTAGCGTAGTGTTCGGGGAGGGTGCAAGTTATCCATCCCCACCTTCGTTTAAAAAAACCATGTATTTTAAAACTTGGGAAAACTAATCCTGGAAAGTTTTGCTGTTTTTACTCTTGAATATTTGCGTCTTCACCACAATCCTCCAATACAGGGGGGGGGGGGGGGAAGTGAATACTATTCAAATAGTATTTGTGGTTTCACTATTCGAATAGCAGTCGTGACCGAATAGCAATCGAGATTACGGATGCCATTGGCCGTTCGAATGCTATGGGCCGAGTGTTCGAATGGATTTTTCAAGATCGATTATCTCGGATGCATTTAATAATCGATTCATTCGAATAGTTTCATTCATTCATGCCCATCACTACTGCGGACATCATCCAGCTCCGTCAAGACCCAATTTGTTCGAAACATGTACAGTAAGTGTCTCTTCACTTCAAAACAACGCATGACAGGAAACGACGACCCCTTCCAACTCAAAAAAATCACGTAGCAGACGTAAAGCACGCACACGGGTCCCAGCCGAAACCAGCCATCTCGCCATTATCTGCCATTAGCTATTCCGGGCATTTAAAGTGTATACCTCCCGAGACCGGCATGAGTGCCAGCTAGCTCATAAATATTGCATGAAGGCATTGTCCTGTGGGTGGAAAGAGATACTAGGAGGAAGCTGATACTTAGTCAAGTGGTGTGCAGGAGGATGAAGTTGCTGGCAAACACTGCTGCGATGCGATATTGGCAAACCATGATAATCGAGGACGTCTGGATGAGTAGAAAAGATTAGGCAAGGATATGGCAAATAAGATTTCATAAAAAACCAAACCAAAAATAAATTGAAACCTATTGTGTTAGATTATTTTATCTGCATTTTTTTTTCGAATGCCAGTATCTTACGGGCTTTTATACGTAGTACCCATAGGCGCAACCACGGGGGGGGGGCTATGGGGGCTGAAGCCCCCCTAAAGGTAGAAAGTTAGACGTGAAAAGCGTTAAAAAATGAAAATTGTCGCTCATTAATTAATTTTTTTTAGTTCTTTCTTTCTTTTTTTTATTGTACTCAAATTATTTTTAACGAAAAAAGACGTTTATTTAAAAAAGTTTTTAAATAAATGCTTACAGTTAGTTGAAACACTGTTACACACGGTTACAACGTCGCTCAAAAGATCAGATAATTATTTATGACTCTATAATGCGTTACATTGCTTGGTTCTATGGGACAGTCAAGTGATACCGAATATTTTGACGTTATAAGAGAGTTGTAACTAACCGAGGTCACTATGACCGAGTTCAGCAGTATTTGCATGTAGTCAAGCCCCCCCTAAACTAAAATCCTGGGTACGCCACTGGTAGTACCTATATAATCTTTGCTTCTAATAATTTTTGGCTTTACACGTGTGCCATTCCTATATTGTTCTTTTAAGAAATATAGCAAATTTTAAACGTCTTTTTAAATAATTCAGTTGCGCCAGAGTATCAGAAATGCTTTAGAATGTCTCTTCACAAGCTACATTATACGAAAGCTTAGAAACTGTCAACTTACACGAATTGTGGAACATTCAACAAAATATTCTAAACAAAACTGTATTTTGCAATATTTCTTTTCACGGATGATGTTTTGCCCCATTTTGAGAGTGATTTCTATGCTGAAGATTTATTTATTTTTATTTGCACTTTTGTAAGCAGTAAACTAGCATATCTCATGCAACTTAAACAGTATAGTTCAGTTTATTAAAAAGAAATATTAATTTTTTTTCCAATGTTTAGCATCGATTTGTTTTTAAATCTTTTTTAGCTTCAGCAGTCTGTATTATTAAGTGTACGTACAAACTTAATACAGTAACTCCTGCATTATTAAGTAGTGATGCAACGGATATCAATTTGGCCGGATACCAAATATCCGGCCAAACTTTCAGCCGGATATCCGGCAACAGTATGCTTTCTTTTTGGTTTTATTTTCCTATGGTTTTCTTAGATCATTGAGCTATTACTTTTTTCTTTAAATTTCTTCATTAGTTTCAAATAATTTAAATAAAAAAATCAGAAATCTTTTAGGGATTGTTTCCATAAATTTAGTATCAGTTTTACTGCAATTAAAGCCATCAAATAACAATGTCATGGATGTCCTCCCTCAGATTTAGATAAATATCTTAAAAGATCAGTTCTTGAGAGAAAGACATCTCCATTCAACTGTTAGAAAATCAATGTAACAATTTTCCATACTTTATCAAAATTAAGAGGGAGGGGACATTTTCTCACCAGCCAGCAGTACTACAGCAAGTACACTATTCTCATAAGCGGGGCAATTTATGTTGGAAAAAAAGGTAACCAAATTCTTACAAAGATGGAAAAACAGTGTTTTTGTACAATAATTTCTCCCAGTAATAATTTGCTCCAATCTTAAAAAGAGATAGAAGTACTTACTTTTTTCCCCCCCTTTTTCTATACATGATCAAAATACATGTACTGAAAACAAAATATTTTCACAAAACTTTGTTTCTTCGCATTTTTTATTATTACAGTTTTTAGAATTTATTCATTCCTTTATTATGTTTATTTCTGTTATTTCTCTGTATATAATTTAGGCCAGATGTACTACCGGATATTTGTAATATCCGGCTACTGCCAATTATCCGGCATAGTGGCTGGATGCAGTATGCTTGACGGGTATCCGTTGCATCCCTGTTATTAAGTGTGTTTTACTATATTTTATTGCAAAATCACAAAGATAACTATTTTTTATAAATTTTTTAAGTAAAAATTACTAATATTTTTCAAAATCTCCTAAATATGACAGTGTAAGTTACATCAAATTAAACAATTAGAAAATTAATTTGCATTCACTGGCATAGAATCAGTGTGTCATATCATACCAGGAAGCAGGGGCGTAGCCAGGGGGGAGGGATATCGGGATATATCCCCCCCCGAAATTTTTGGATTAGTGATGAAATTCCGTCTATTTATGCAGATATAAGTTCATATCCCCCCTCCGAAAAATTTTCCAGGCGCATATCCCCCCCCGAAAAATTTTCCTGGCTACGCGCCTGCCAGGAAGTAACAATGGACACAAGAAAGGTATCGGCAGCGTCTTTTGCACCGATAGTATGGGTCAAGTTACAATAATTATGCGTTAGGCCATAGGTTTTTAAACAATGGTCCGTGGACCCTGGGGGCTCGCGAAATCATGAAAAAAATGGTTTCTTGCAGTTCATGAAAAGTCAAGTAACGTGGAAGAATAAAAAAATATTTTTAAAACAATAAATAAAATATGAAGCTGCTATTATTCTGCTCTGACTTACATAATTTCTGTAATTTTTGTGTTTTTTATATCCTACTGATTAAAAATTATTTAATATTTACATCAGAAATTGACTTTTTTTTATGCGTCTGTATTTCCGCTGACTAGGTGGCAATACTGAGCGTTTAACATTTTAACTAATCTTTATTATGATAATGTTACAAGATTATTGAGCCAGAAATCATTCCAAGGACAACTGAAAACACCAAGGGTTGGAATGGAGTCTGCAAAACAATAAATCTTGTTCAAGTAGGAGGGGGGGGGTCGTCTGTCCACACAAGTTTAAGAACCCCTGCGTTAGGCAACAGTGTACGCACAAACACGACAGTGCCCAAATAATTGATGCATTAGGCATGATTTATCTAAGCGTGCCCTTAAAAAAATTGCAAATTATAGATTTTTCTTTTTCAGTGCATTAGTTAGAAGGCGCGCAATCCCAGTTCAAGAGATATTCTTGCTTATTTCCCATTTCAAAGCCCAAATTAACATTTGGCAGCAGGGATTAACTCCGTGTCAATCTTGGCAAGCATCTATCTCCTGGAAGATTCTGAAAGGGAAGAAACGCGAGAATCCATAACAAATAGATAAATTTTGCTCTAACCTACTGGCATCAATTAAAGACCGGGTAACAACCGGAGTGAGCGAGGTGTACGCACACTTGCCAACTACAAACTGGATACGAGAGCTGAAGGACACACCAATGTGGATGAATTAATCCTTAACCCTGGCATCATACATTTCAGGAAAATGCATCAAAAATGGAATTCCTTTTTCCCCTGTTTAAGTTTGTTCTTTACATTAAAATTAAAGGTTAGAAAATTTTCAAACTGTCCAAACCGCAACGACAGCCAAGTTTCACACGAAAAATACAATTTTCGTCATCGCTTTCCATGTATTCGTATTCCTCGGCAGAAATATCTGAATCACCTTGAAGAAACTATACTTACCCATCGACGTCCGAATCTGACATTGCAAGAAAGCTTAAAGTATTTGGTGCGAAATTCAGAAAAGATGACGAGAAATTATAAAACGGAATTGTGCGGAACAAACTCATCCACAACGTAGCTTTACGGTAGTCACCTTATAACTCATCACCCACCATTATCTCTTCTGAAAACGGAAAAGATTAATAAAACGAAGGGTCACTATGGCCTTCTAATATGAAAATGAATTAGATATCAAAATCCTAGCCGAAAAATAAAACTAACCCAGTCGAGCTTTAACGTCACAATTCAAAAGATCTCGCTAATATTACATTTCCATTCGAAACACCTCCCCACGTTAGCTACGCCACTGGTCTAAACCCCTCGTTAGGCAAATTGCGTGACACAACAGGAAAATAACAAATAAGTAAACAGTAGTAAAATAAACAAAGGACGTTAAAAGAAAAAAAAAGAAGGAATACTACAATTAAAAGTTGGCCAGCTTCGTCTGCTTTAAAGAATTTTATTTGAAATGAATAATTTTAACGGCATTAAGTAACTGCACAAGAGCTTTTACGAAATGAATATTTAGACGTGAATACGCTGTTATTTTGACTGAAAGAGACTTTTTATGGATTAAATTTAATTTTAAAGGCCAACATTAGATTTCTTTGCAACAAAACTTTAAGTAAAAATAATGACATCTATACAGTATAATACCGCAAACCAGCCGAGGGTAATGATGATGTAAATGCTGATAGTATTTTTGATTGTGTAGTACCTACTAAAATCGCTCTGGTCTCATAAAATCTCTTCGGTAACTTGAACTTAAATATATATATGCCATGTACTGTATTCAATAACTTTTTTTTTAATAATAGCAACGTTTTACATTGCTAAAAATTAAAAACTTTAAGGAGACTTTTTGTCTTTAAAAGTCACATTTCGAAATGTTGCATACAAAGCACGAGTTATGCATTTTTCATCCTCAATTGGAAATAGCCAAAACTTACTATTTAGTCGCTTTCATGTACCCTTAGTTAAATACTATAAATATTTCCGGGAATCTAAGATTCGATAGTCTCCTTGGAAAGACACCATGATTGAAAACAGCTTCGAGAATATAGAAAATAGTAATTTCAAAACACAACTGAACAAACATTAAGAAAGCTGCCTATAAACAAGGCTGCCTGAACCAACAAAGAGTCACGAAATCGCTTTCCCTCACATTTATTTACAATTTTACTCACTAGATTTCATGCCGATCAGAATCTATTAGTATATCTGGTTGAACGGTTTGTGGGGGTAGCTACAGCCCACTCTTCCGTTTCCTATCATGGCAAAAGGAAATCGAATTTGTCTAGATCTAGTGAGTGCTTATAACACCCCCGCTTTCACTAACCTACGTCACTGATAAAATCCATAACATGTCAATATGTCAGAAAATGACCCAAGAACTTTGTCAGTTTTTGATTGGCTAAAACGTAGATCTAGGAGCATGCATTAACGATTTTTTGCTCATTATATATGAAGGTGGTTATCCAAAATTCCTTAATGCACAATCGCCAAGAGTAGAGAGGAGGGAATTTGATTAATGATTTCGAAAACAGTTTCTAGAATTGCCAACTATACGTTTACTGTTAAATGAAACTAATATTGCAAAGCGACATATATATATATATATATTTTTTTTTTTTTCTTTCTTGATTGTTGTTGTTGTCATCATTATTATTCACAATTTAAATCATTAAATTTCAAGATGATACGAATTAATAACACAACAACAGTTCCTCTAATTAAATAACTAACGAATATAATAATTCTATAATACCAAATAATAATAAGATAAAGACCAATACTAATATTGAATATAATAAGACCAATATAATAATAGGTTACGACCATAGAAAATGGCCAAGAATGAGATTATCCGGTTGTTGATTAGCAACCCCCCCAACCAAAATAAATAAAATAAAAAATAATAAAATGAATAAATAAAAAAGCACGAAGAATCTAGAGGGTTGTTATTTACATCCTATTTCCACTACGATTCGAATACGTAAAATATCAACAACAGATGCCAGGAAATAACCAACAAAGAGCCTGTTCGATTATTGATCGGGAAGAAAAACAAAAACAAGATGTTCTTTTTCTTTTGTAAGTGGGAGTGTCCACGGCATCCCAAGATAAGGTGCGGTCAAGCGTCACGGGCAAAGATTTCATCATGATTGAACCTGAGGAAATGAAAGCTTCAATGTAAATGAATGCGATGCAAAGAAGCAAAGCGGCAGGGGATGAGAGCGGCATTTACGGATCAGTAAGTGCAGGCTTTCATCTCTCTCTGAACCAAGGTAACGCAGCGAAGAATTCGTAGAGTACAAATTTAGTTAAGGAGTGAGGCCTCTGCACACAGACAATGCAATAAACACAGAAATCTGTGCCGAGGTCTTTTGGTAAATTGAAAGTTTTTATACTGATGCGAACCGAAGATAAGATCAAGACCGCTTTTGACTACTAAGAATTCAATTAGTACATAAAAAATTAAAGCATATTGCAAATACTTTTAAATAACAACGTAAAGCTCCTTATTTTATTAAGACATGAAATATGATAAATACTCATGCAAAAGAAAAAAATTGGAAAGCTTCAAATGTTTTGCAAATGAGTGACTAGTCCTTAAAAAAGTACATACATATAGCCCTGAAAAAAAGTATGACGTTAGGCGAGATACGGAAATCTACGACTTCAAACTATGCAAATTTTTTATACCTAATTTGATACTGCCTAATAAAATAAAATTATTTGTAAAAAAAAAAGGAATTTTTTTTAGATTATGTAAAAGTTATTGGAATCTGTGGATGACAGCTTGTTAAAAGTATATAGATTCGTCTACTAATTGCATCATCATAAAAAATAAACCTATAAATCATTTTTATCCGATTCTAGATACGAATATGAGTTTTGTGAATACAAAATAATTTTACTCTTGTGTATTTTGCTGACAGGATTACACTTATCGAAAACTGAAAAAAATATTACTTTTCGAAGATACTAGTTACAATGGTGCAAAAATTACATGAAAAATTGGAAGATCAAAGGCTGTAGTTAACCACTTTCCCATTAATTCTGACAGATAAGGCACAAAAAGTCAAAAAGAAGGCCGATGATGATTTCTCCGAGGCTTTAGAGACGGATCCAGAATCTCGCCTGTAAAAATGCCTTCCTGCGCAAATTTAAAATGATATGAAGTTGTCATGTGCTGCTTAAATATTAGGGAATGCCTTGCATAGAAATCCTATTGTTCTGAACAAACTGTTCAAAAGAAAATCCCCACTAACTACGTTGCATATTGATTCACTTTTAAAATTTGTTCGGAAACCCTTACTGGAACAGCACCAACTGGAATGATATGGTGTTTTCGAATGAAAAAAGTTTAATTTAGAAGCCAGACGATTTTAAGCTTTACTGGTACCATCTCCGAAAAGAACACTTTTTTAAAAACGCCAGTTCGGAAGGTGATCGGTCATGGTTTGAGTTGCACCTGCAGTTGATGGTACAACTGAAATCGATTTGTTGATAACAAAACTAATTCAGTGTTAAATCAGGCTATGCTAAGCTAACTGATAATTTGCTGGCCGTTGCTTCTCTTATTACATTAAACGAGTGGACAGTTTAACAAGTCAATATACTTATGCTTATTTCGAACTCCGCAAAATCCAGGTTGAAGGCAAACGAGACAAAAATACGCATCTTGGAGTACCAATCAGAATCTAATAGAAAACCTTTGCTGTATCTTAGCTAGAGATGCTTACTAGAATGGGCGACTGAACAGCAGTAAGTCTGATCTCGAAACTGAAAGCACAAATTTCTGGAAAAACATAATCCCAGGCACCATTCAAGCGCTGTCTAGCTCTATGAACCGACGACAGGTACAAGTAATAGAAGAGGTTTCCGCATCACTTATTAAAAAATAAATCATATCTACTAATTTTTTTTCCCAATTTTAACTAAATAGTAATTTCTCTAATTTCTTAAAACAATTTTATAAAATTAAACTAAACTGCACATCAGCTGGGAATTCATTAAGTTAGCCTTGCATCTCATCAATATTTGTTTCATAAAAATATGATACAAGTTTCTTTTCTTAGGTCATCTTTTTTGCGACGTTATACTTTTTTTTATGCCTGTATATCACAAACGAACCTGTTATAGTCATACGTGGCTAGTCTTTCTAGGAGAATTGTTTAAAATTTCTTTAGCAAATATCACTAAAGAATCAATTTAAATTAATGTGCCGAAAATGTAAATACATATCACTGAAAAAGAAAAATAAATAAACAGTTCACATTTTGATTCGATAGACTGTTAATCGGAGACAGCATTAGATTTCTCAAAACGAGATTACTTTATACAAGGAAAATTAAAATCATTTAAAGCTAAGATTATCAGCTAAATAAATTTTAGATCTCTTGAGTTAGAAAGCCAAGTATTTTTCATACCAGTTGTGTAACATTTCATACTAAAATAATTATAACAGGTTTTGAATAAATTAAAAGGATAGTGTAGCTTAAAATGTGTCTTGATTTTCAGATTGCCAATTATTTTTCACTGCTTACTATGCGCTATTTTTACAAGAAATTGTAATTGTACCAATTTTGTAAGGTTAAAGCAAACTACTTAAATTTACTAAGGTAAATAAACAGAATTTTTGAAAGTCTGAAAATAATTTAACTATGCTTAGAGGAAAGAAAAATAAAAACTTACTTCTAGGTATTCGAGAAATTCCCCTGTTGGATGAGCTGGTCAGCTGTGAATTCAGGGACTCTTTGGAAGAAGTGAGACTTGTTTTCCGCAAAACAACAAACGGTAATGAGGAACGTCTGCCAGATTCACTGATATCCAAATGTTTGGAACAAGGCTGATATTTTACAGATTGTGTCGGAATATCAACAAGTTCTGGAACGTGCATGTTTAAACACTCGAAACATATCTGGTCAGGGAGACAGGCATTGCTGTTCCCATCTGCACTGTCATTGATTATTTTACAGTTCCCATTCAATTTCATCGAAGAAATATCTGCGTCCACTTGCTGAATTTCGAATTCGCGTAAAGAAGGAATATTGTCAGTGGAAGCAGACGAAAGAACACTTCTCTGGTCATCTAATCCATTCTTTTTGGAAACAGAATCATTAATATCCGAGACAAAAGAACTGCAGTCGCTTTCCGGAGGGACTACGCCGTTCTCGGGATCTGAAAAAATGGGATCCAATACTGAACTTGAATATAAATTAGATTTTTTATTCTCCTCACTCGGATAATTGTCGGACTTGCGGCAAGTATTTGTGTTTGGATCCAGTTCGCTTATTGTACAGTAAGAATTACTGTAAGGAATGTTTGAATAACTTCCATTGATTTTACTAAAGGATTTATCTTTTTGTTTTCCGTTCAGAAGTCCTGCACACGAATCTTTACCCGAATTGGAAAATACTCGGTGAGAACTGCTATTTCTTTGCACAGGAATATGCGATTCGTTCTTGATGAATCTCGGAAGCGAATTGCTTTTTTTCGACTTTTCGTTTTTATTTTCGATATCGGAGGGTCCTTTCTTTCGGCAAGGTATTAAAGAGTTTTTATTTTTGAGGTTCTTTTGATCGACGTGAGACAACTTGTTAGATTTAATATGTTCCTTCCCATTTAACACAAGGCGTTCCAGTTTATGCGTAGACGTTTTTGAAACATCGTTAACAGAAGCAGACACTTCATTTACACAATTATTTTCATTATTTTTTGTTTTCGGGGTATTTTCATTCACTTCGCAAGCTTTTAAATTGCTTCTATCATCAGTTGTGGCAGTTAGCATTTGTACATCATCACAACTCATTCCAGACGATTTTTCAGAGACATCCTTCGCGCTTCCTTTAGGAAATGAAATAGTAATATTGTTAAAGTAATTTCGATGAGATAAATCTCTAATAAAGATGTCTTCTGCGTAAGGATTAGAAATCTCAATAAGACCTTTTCCAGCTTGAACATAATCACGCGATACATCACTGATAACATCGGGAAATCCAACACTTCTGATATCGGAGAAATTATGACCGTTCAGATAATTTTCAGGTCCCAAGGATTCAAGTCCTTTAGCTACCTCTGTACTGTAAACAAGAGGATCACATATTGCTCGTGGTCCACGGTAAGTATTTTTTATCTCAGGATCAAGATAAACTGAAGGTGTAGTCGAGATTTCTGATTCGTAGGAATAATCCAAAACTCCATTCAGAGTGGATATTGGCAAACCGACATCAGATATCATTTCTGCTGGTGTTTGATCATCGGACAGATGCTGCTTTTTGGCAGTAACATTCGAACAAAGTTTTCTTCCGCTTTTGCTCTCGGATGTTTGAAGGGTGGACGATAGTTGAGGCGTGTCGATGCCTCCTAAATCGGAATCACCATGCATGACGGTTGTGGGTAAGGCCGTAAGGCATGGCTCCTGACATAGATTTTTCCCATGAACCATGGTACATTGCACCCCGCCGGTACAAGCATCACGAATGGATTCGTTATCGATTGATTTTTCATAATTAATCCATTGTTTTGGCGGTGTTGGGAGGGAATATTTGTCTGTTACCGTTTGGCACGAACTCTGATGCTGGCTGGCACTGTTAATTTCGATATTTTGGCTAAGGTCACTATGGCTAACAGACAACTTGCCTCTTTTTACACTTCGTAAGGCTGGATCAGCACCGAAATTCTCTGGGACTTTAGGATAAGTAAATGTGGTATTAAGATCTAAATCAGATTTTCGTTTAGGAGAATAACTGTCATAAGGAATTTTAAAACTACACTGGTCAAGTTCAGGGTTACTATGCGACATATACTTGTTACAAATTTCCTCAAATTCCAAAAGAGACAACTCAAAGTCTGGCACTTGTTTATTATTTTCGTGGGTAAAATCTTTATTACATAATTCTGTATCAGGCACTTTTTGATCACAGTTATCTCTGCTTTCACAGCATAAATTTAAGGAACTGTGTTCGCGATTTGAAGAATTATGGTTTGAATTGCAATTTTCAAGATTGAAAGTAGCTTTATTATTGGGTTCCAAGATAAAAGTATCTTTAGCAACAACTGTCAGATTTTGACAATTATTTCTTAAAAAATCTTTTTTAAATAGATTGTCGTGGCACACATTATTTAAAGAAATGTCACTTACCTGTTTATCATCTGCTTTACTATTATCAGATTCTTGCATTGAATTCTCATATACTCTCATATGACACAAAACGTGCTTACTATTCATAACAGGTATTTGTTTGTCAGCTGAAATGCTGTCCAATTTTTTCTTTTCATTATCACACAGTTCACTTTTATTATATGTGGAAACATGTGCACCATTATTATTATCACAAGAACGTATGACGGATAAATCATTACATGCCGTTAAAACAGATATTTCTGAAGATAAAACTTCCAACCTCTTATTCAAAGACACAGAATTGTTGGGCTTAACCAAGTTTGATTGACAAACAGTATCTTCCTTTTTATCACTGAATAAAGAATTTGTAGAACTGTCGACATACTTTTGAGAGTGTGTATTCCATGCATGAACTGATGAACTATTAGTTGGAGTTTTAGTGTTTTGGTCATCCAATAACTTCTGAAAATTAACACTTACGTTATCTTCCTTGACACTTTTTTCATTTAGAAGTTCTGTAACGAAATCGTTATCACAAATATCACTCCGACTTACGCAATCGCAACTCATTGAGGTTGTAGCCAATTTACCATCAGGAGAGCTGGTGCTATTGACTTTCGCTTCACCAACTGAGCACAATTCCGAAGAATTGTCACTTGAAACATGCTGAGAATCAGCGCAGTTCCCTTCTATCGCATTGGGACTGTTATCATCAGGGTTTGCGGGCTTTTTCATCACAGCAGCACTCAATGCTCCATAAGAATCCTGCTGAATGCTCACAGCAGAGTTAGGTGAATCACTGGGTGCTGTGAAGTTACTTTCACGACTAAACCGCTGATTATCAGCGATGCAGTCAGGCAGTTCACTCTCGAGTGCTCTACAGTTTTCTTCAACCATAGCCGTGCAGTTCACGGCCCATGGTGCCTTGTTATCGCGCGTGGAATGTAAATGGTCTGTCAAACCATCTCCGCAATCGGAAAACGATACACTCTTACTTAATTTCGTACTCGAGGAAGTAACGCTTTTGATACTCGACCAGTTCGGCTTATCCAGGCATTCCGGGTTTTGCAGTTGTAATGACTGGGCACTTGCAGAGGATCCTTTTGGATTGCGGATAGAGGGAGAGGACGTGGACAAACTGGCTTGCACGTTATTCGACTTTTCCGTTGTTTTGCGAAGATCGGGAGTGGAATACCTTTCCAGTTGTTGGTTCTCTTGCCCGTTGAATACTGTTTCCGGTGTTGGTGCGATTTTCCTTTTTTTCCTCTTACTTCCCGGGAGACTCAGCCTGAAGCTGGAGAACAGCGACGATGCCCGATCTCTCTGGAATCCTTCGGTCGCAGGCTGGCTGGCACAGGTAGCAATGGAACTGATCGAGGCAGAATCGTCTTCATCCACTTCGGTCGGCACCGCTGTCACAGAGCCGTTGTTGCCATCAGTTTTGCTTTCGTCTTCACCACGCCTGCGGCTTTTCTTGCGGCGAAAGATTTTAAAGATGCCCGGAGATGAAGAGGAACTCTGCTTCTTTTCATCCGCTTCTTGTGTTCCCGCCCCGTCTTCTTGTCGGCGTGATGAACTGCCGGTGTCCAAGTGGCGATTCCATCGGATACGCATGGTTCACTTTTGGGAGCAGCGTTAAACAAAACACAAATTTTCTCACTCTTTTGGGGTGACAGAAACGCAGGGAATTACGTTCATCTCAATCGTGGAGTCACTCACCTGACCAGTTACAGTTATAGAAGTGGCGCGCTTTCCGCATCGGTAGGCACAGACTCGTTATTGTCAAAAAGTTTTAAAGTTTTACAACAGCTTTCTCCCTTTCATTCATTTCTCAGAGAGAGAAGAAAAAAAAACCGTACACGTGTGAGAGTCGAATCACAAAGCGTGACACATATCTGTGGGTTTTAAAGCCGGTATACGAACATTTCCACAAGAATAAACAAGAGGTGAAGAGCTCCTTTGAGAAAATGAATTATTCATAGCAAAGCACTGATATTGTTTTGAAGAAAAAAACAAAATCGCATTCTTTGTTTACGTTACGCAACGTGTAACCGCAACAATGAACCGAATTTGTCACATTTTTGAAGATATTCTTAAATTTAAATGTACTATGTACACTACTGATTTGAATTCCATTTTAAGCATGATGTACCATTTCAGCGATGGCAAATTTACAAAATCACTGTTTCCGGCAACCGATAGGTAATAAATGCTTTATAAAATTGTCGAAAAACACACCAAAGATTTTACAAGGCGTATTGAACGGAACATTTGAAGAAGACCGGACATCATTCACTGTTTGTAAAACAGGGCAACAACTAATAATAATTTTCTCTGCGGATTATCCGTAAGAGGCATGTTTCAGCGCACCGACAGGTGGTGAACTTTCAAGGCAAGCATTACGTTTTAGAGAGAGAGAGAATTGTTTCCTCAATAAAAGAGCGAAGTCACACACACGCACGGGAACACAACAAGCTTATCCGCTACACAACCACTCGCACCCGGCAAGGTCAGCTAAATGAGCTCGCAGTTTAACACGCGGATCGAGTCTGGGATGCTTTGAGTGGGGTTTTTTCTGGTCGGACAGATGCAAAAGATGAATACTCGCCAAAGGGAACCACGCCAATTTCGCCAAAATAATAGGACAGTTTAACTGCCGGTGTGATAAGGAGAAGTAGGAGTAAGTGTTCCTCGATACGGAAAAACACTATTTAAACGGCTGGCTGGCGTTTAACACCGAGTTGTAAATTAAGATACGAGAGGTGTCTTTATCTAAGGAGTAAACAAATAAAGTTTGAATTCGCTCACAAGACAGTAAAATCGTTGCAAAAATAAGAGCTTTGAAATTCGAGCACATGCTTAAAATATGACATGACTACACAGGCGCGTAGAGAGAAAAATTTTTCGGGGAAGGATATGCGCCTGGAAAATTTTTCGGGGGGGGGGGGGTATGAACTTATATGTGTATAAATAGACGGAATTTCATCACTAATCCAAAAATTTCGGTGGGGGGATATATCCTGATATCCCCCCCCTGGCTACGCCCCTGTGACTACAAATAGGGAGCGTACACAACAGTTTTGGTTTCGGAGGAGCCATAGCAATAGCGTATGAAGAGAGGAGAGTTACACCTTTCAATCCTACCCCCAACCACTACATCCAGATTTAACCTACTCTATCCTATCACCGTATGCACACTAGAGATGAGACGGGCTCAGCCCGAGCCCTAGCCCGACTCGGGCTCTGTAATTCACGATTACGTTCGGGCTCGGGCTCGTGAAAAATTTCTCCTTTGTTGAACATACTCCTTGAAACAGATTTTAAAAAGTGATTCATGGGATAAATAGACGTACTTATTAAAAAAAAATAGCGGCACGGGGGACTAGAAGGTGTGTGAAGCTCCAAAATTTATTGTATCCTATTAATGAAATAGTTAATTTTATTTGTCTTTAGCTGAAATTCCGGGCTCGGATTAAAAGTCCTCGGGCTCGGGCTTCAAAAAATGAGCCCGAACTCATCTCTAATGCGCACAAAGACGAAGATTCCCCTTCAGGTGTGCTGCCCTACGTTGGCTTTGAATACCGGGCAAGACTTAGCAAGGAGACGTTTCCGTGGTGCTCATGCAAGGAAGCAGTGCTGATAAAGATACAAAATTTCCTATCTCCATCTCGTACGTCTTTGCAACATTATTTAGGCTTATAAAAGAATGCCAGAGAAAATTGGGTCAATAATATTAATAGCTTTTATAAAAATAAGGGCAAACAAAGCAGCTTAAAAATTTAGGCTGTAAGAGCAATAGTTAAAATAAATGCAAGTTTCTTATTTACTTTAACCTGTCCGCTCCTATCGTTGCAAAGACAGGGCAGTAGCAATTTCTCTTCTATATTCATCGTTGCTTCCCGTCATGGTCATTCAATGCACACTGTTACGTCCAAGAGCTTGAGCACCAGTCTATTACGCTTTCAAAGACCCATGCCGAAAAGCAACGATGGGCTCCAGAAGGACAATTACTCACTTCGCGTTTTCGCAACGATAAAATCATGTTAATTATTTGATAACACGATAGTATTTGCGCAGTTATGATTGAGTTAGAAATAATTTTAGAATCGATAAGTTCGTTGTGATTAATCTTCCATTATTTAAGAAACAAAATAATATATTTCTATTACCTTTTGTAATAGAAATATTTGTTTTATTGCAAGTATTTATTTCAGCAAGGTATATCTGAAATATTAGGAAACCGGAAAGAAATTGAACTTTAAACAAGAAAGATAAATTATGCCAAACGCACCGATTATAAAACATTTTCTAACACAACTGTCTTTCTTGTGCCAAATTTGGAGATATATCGTCGTGAAACTTGGCGAGATTATGAGGATAACCTCAAAAATAGCTCTTACCACTAATAATTTAACTTTATGAGACGCTGTAAAAGAACTTTAAATTTTATTTACGTACTTTAAATGGAGAGTAAGCAGATATAATCGTTTATATACTTCTTGAATTGCGCTTGAAATGTATTAATGTCGCTAAACTGTCACAGACCAAAATGTATGAGAATTCTTTTGAATGTAGAACAACTATAAATCAAAGACACTATTTTCGATGGCGCTGTGTTTTGCAATATTTAATAAAATATATCAATTTTGTCTCTTTAAAAAGCCTAAAATCTCTAAAATGCGATTTAAAGAATGACTGCTCATAGAAGGTACAGTATTGGAATTCTTTTGGGTGCTTCTGTAAAAGAACTACAAATGCTACACCATTTTCAATTGGGCACATTGTACAGTACCTAGGAATAATATAGATACAGTCGAATCCCGTTTTAACGATGTCCAAGGTACAGAGAAATCGTTATACCGATATTGCATCTCCATATTGTAATTCGATTTGGGAATTATCAAAGTCTTCCCTACAGCGAAATTTTCGCTGTAACCAACTTCGCTAAAACGGGATTCGACTGTATGTATAAATGTAGTAGTAAGCGATGCATATTTTCGGCAATTAGAATTAGAACACCGACATCAAATACTTTTTAACTTTGTTGAAACAGTTAAGGACCACAAGAAATAAATTTTCAACAAATTTTCAATCACAAACAAGCTGTCTAAACATAGGTAGGATTCATATCCGCTACATTTTGAAGCAAGAATTTTATAGATATTTGTTTTTCTTTGAAGAAAGCTCGCCACACTTTCTACAGTTTTAAACGCGTACCCACCTTGGAGAAAGAATTTCAAAATGTCCCGAAACTTTTTTTTTTTTAAAGGTATTCGTAAATGTTGTACTTCCGTTTATTCTACTTACGACTTGTTTCATATTATTATATTTTTAAAAAATAGCATTATCACGGCATTTAAGTAACGTTGTGAGTCTCCATTCCTGTTTTACCTCACAAATAAAGTTGTAACAGTCCAACAGTGTTGGAAATTGTCTCCCACACTTAAAAGAAGGTTTAAAAAAAATTATAGTTCAGTGTTAGAATACTTGCCACATCCAGATTTTAGGGTAGTAAGAAAAATCATCGGATACACTTAAAGTGATCACCCAGCATTATCTATGAATTTTTTCTTTCAGGTCGATGAGCGTATGCAAAATATATCTGGCGCTCTTCGGAAGCCATTATTTATTTAATCCATTGAGGCGCAACCCTTTCCCAATGTTGAAAAAGGGCAGCCGTTGCCATCGCTCGACTTAACTGCCAGCAAGATGGCGGACGATTGAAACGTTCATCGCATGCCACAGATCTAGAGACCCTTTTTGACGCAGCTGGCTGTGCGGCACAGCCAGCTGCGTCAAAAAGGGTCTCTAGATCTGTGGCACGCGATGAACGTTTCAATCGTCCGCCATCTTGCTGGCAGTTAAGTCGAGCGATGGCAACAGCTGCCCTTTTTTCAGCACTGGGCAATCTATCCAGCTATTCTCGCATTCTTCCGCTGTTCAGCAGATGCCAGTGCTGTTAAAAATAATCGTGGCAATTTTTTACGGGAAATGACGTGCTAAAAAGTAAAGGATTCTCGTGAAGCTATGTTACCCGCAGCTATTTTTATAGAAATCAAATCTATTCTTCGTGACTGGCAACAGTCAAAATGTCCGAGATTGGTGTTCCCAGAGCGGGAACAATGCGTGTTAAAGGGTTAATGCATCTAAAGTATTTTGAGCACCAATTTAAAAAAAAAAAAATCTTAATTACGATGAATATACCATTTTCAATGAAGGCCGGTCCAAGGGGGGTGCGAATGTAGGCGATCGCCTAAGGGCCCCGCGCTTAGAGGCCCCACTCCTGGGCCATTTTATTGCTATCTCATAAGACATGATGGTGAAGAGGCCCCGCTCTTGCGCTTCGCCTGGGGCCCTGCACGCCCCTCGGGCCGTCTCTGTTTCAATACGCTAAGCGTAGAGGACGAACGGACACAATCAAAAAATTGTAAATACTTTCAAACGGAAAGTGTTAAAAAAGAGCACGTATATCTTGCGCTTGAAGCGAACTGCACTTGAGTGCTCCATAAATAAAACATACAGTGGAAGCCTAATTCATCTTCAGTCAGAATCATTTAAACGAATTTAAAATTCAAATCCGAGGTTCGTTCGCCATTCAACGACCTGATAAAACGGCGTACGAAACATTTCGTTTTCTCTCGCATCCGCTGGGCTGCTTGCTCAATCAAATCAGAGAGAACAAACAGAAACTGGAACACCCCGGCGAGCGATAAGGAGCCCGTATTGCAGACCTCTCAGGAGAGAGAGAGGGGCGCACACATCACCTGCCTTTCTCAACTCTCCTCGGGATCAGAAAGGTGTGGAGAAGAGAGGAAACTTGTTCTTCGGGTTCCTGACTTCACGATCCGTCCGGAATCGCAGCCGACTCCGCCGGACGCACACGGAATGTTCATTAATCAGGGAGAACGGAAGAAAAAAGTAAAAATAAAAGGCCTGTTTTTATGCTCGGTGGCCCGATGACCCTCAGCTCTTTTTTTTTTATAATAATAATTTTATTTATTTTTTTTGTGTTTGCCCCGGGACGCGTGGAGGAGGAAGATGATTCGGGAACAAAAGGGAATGCGATTAAACATGAACGATGAATTAAAATACAACCCACGGGTCACGCGCGAAAAGCTGTGATGATGATTATTATTATTATTTTCTTTTTAGTGAAATTGCATTCTGTTAGCACGAAATTATTTTTCGTGCATGCGATTTGAGTCCAATACAGACTTATTTGCTTTTTTTTATATATTATTGTTGTTGTTTCCTCAGTCAAAAAAAAACAAAAAAACAAAAAAAAAACAAAAACAAAAAAAAAAAAAAAAAAACTGAAGAATCTCGATTTACCAAAATTCGATTGTCGATTGAACTAATTGCCAAAAAAATTTTAACAGAGCAAAAGTTTTGCTATCGAATTTTTTTTTTTTTTTTTTTTTGGGGGGGGGGGGAAATTGCACTCGTCATATGAACAGTTTTAAAAACCAATTACCTTAGACCCGACTAAATGCAGATTATTTCATCGCAAACGCCACTTTGGGATTTTATAAACAATAATCTGTATGTCTCAAAAAAAAAAAAAAAAATCTGATGTGTCCAACACATGATTTCCTTGCACGTTTATTAGATCAAAAATATTCTCGACGCACTTCCTCTAAACTTTTTTGTTTGAAAGAGATAAAATATCAATAATAGTAAGGTTTAGCGATTTCTAGCCAAATATTTCGATATCGCCAAGCCAAGTTCAATTTGAAAGATTTCCTTCTGACACTTTATTTGGCGATATTTTACCAAAAGCCGACAAACTTGAGATAGTCTGCGAGATTTGGGCGATAGCCAAAGTAGTCATTGACCACAGACTTTCAATGAATTGAATGCATCCATACACCTCAATGTATTTAAAGTCATTTGGCTCACCCTGTAAATAAATTCTAAGTCGATTGCTGTCAAAAACGTTATTGAAAACAGTTAGATATTACAATAGTTCTAAATACAAAAGTTCAAAATTCTACGGGTTAAAGTTTTAGAGTTATACAAAATACGAAATAATTTTTGGCGCCAAATTTGGCGATATTGCGGCGAAACTCGTCAATGTAGACAACATTTGGCGAGATTTTAAGAATGAACCAAACAATGACAGATTATCGCCAAATTTGGCGATATTTTGCCAAAACTCGCCAAGAACAATGACAAATGGCAATACTTTGGGCATGGACCAAATCACTGACTATCGCCAAATTTGGCGATATTTCGCCAAAACTCGCCAAGGTCGAGGACAGACGGCGAAATTTTGGGCACGTACCAAACAATGACTGTCTACAGTTGTATTATATTGAAGATGTCCATAGACATTAAAGTACTGAAATTCTTTTCGGTGGTCCTGTAAATAAACTCTCCAGTAGATTGGAACCAAAAATCGAGATGCACAACTAGATGTTACAACAATCTTATATATGAAATTTCATAATAGTTTTTGAGATTTGAGAGTTAAATATGCACACACGTACACCAAAAGTCGCCAAGCTTGGCGACTTTTGGCATAGTTCTTGAGGGAGGTACGTGACCGTTGTCGGACCATTGCCTAACTTATGTGGTAGGACGGTATTGTGCTTGAAATGGATGAATGCCCCTAAAATTGCCATTGACCGTAATGTATTGGAAATCTTTTGAGTGTTCCTGTAGCAGAACTATAAATGATAAAGACACTTTTTTTGATGGAGAAATTCATTTTCTAACGCTTTACAGCATATATCACTTCTGAGTCGTTTGAAATTGCCCAATACCTCTAAAAAACGCTTTGATGAATTTCGGCCCATAGAGCGTAATGTATTTCGAATCTTTTGGGCGGTTCTGTAGATAAACTATCCAGTCTAATGGAACCGAAAGGGGAGGTGCACAACTAGATGTTACAACAATCCTAAATATAAAGTTTCAACATTCTACGCCTAATAGTTTTTGAGATGTGCGAGTTTAATAAATTTCGGCCCATTGAGCGTAATGTATTTCGAATGTTTCGTGTAGTCCTGTAGATAAACTATCCAGTCGAATGGAACCAAAAGGGGGAGGTGCACAACTAGATGTTACAACTATCCAAAATATGAAGTTTCGACATTCTACGCCTAATAGCTTTTGAGTTAGGCGAGTTTAATGAATTTTGGCCCATAGAGCGTAATGTATTTCGAATCTTTTGGGCGGTCCTGTACATAAACTATCAATTCGATTGCCACCAAAAGGGGAGGTGCACAACTAGATCATAGAACAATCCTAAATATCAAATCTCAAGATTCTACGACCAATAGTTTTTGAGATATGCGAGTTATACATACGTACGTACGTACGTACAGACGGCATGGAAAAACTGGCCACAATAGACTCGCCGCTGGTCAAAATGAGTTGCAGACGCGTTAATATGATCGTCCATGCTAGCCTACGATGAGATGCATCGAAAAATTTATTTAAATTTAATTTAGAGGTAGTCAAAATCGTTTTTTTTTTGTCGAAATTTGGCCCCCAAAATTTTTCGGGATCACATTACTTCCTTATACTACGTACAAGGAAGTAAAAAAAAGAAAGAAAAAAAAAAAGAAAAATCCTAATACAGCCGCTACGTAAAATTGGATGGGTCACTATCCATTTAGGAGAATATCGGAAAATATTATACGTTTACGATATTTTCCCCGATTGTTCTGTAATTTATCTACATTTAAACTTTATAAGAGACTGCACAGCACAAGTTGCGATGAAATATTTCAGTTTTGTCTCTAAGTCTATTTATCTACTTTTATTAACTATTCTAAAAGATGCATAATTTTTATAAACTTTTTATGGAAATTGGATTTGTCATCGTGTCACGTTAAAAAAACAAGACCCTTCACTTCAACCTTAAATCTTGGCAGTTCAGGCCAAATGGTGAACAGTGGGCTAGGGCATGGGGTTCTTATACGTACGGCCACAATTCGATAACAGTATTGGTCAAGTAAATAAAAATTATTTCGAAAATTAAATCAGAGTCCCCATGTCAATTCTGATACTTATTGACTTAAAACAATTATTACTTACCTGTACTTACAAAGACCACTAACATTACTTAAATTTAAATTCAAACACCCATTAAATATTTTCCAATAAAACTAAGTAATTTTTATTTAATAGTAGAACCTTTTTAAGTATGGAGCCCTAGAAAAGCATAAAATAAAAATTCACACAGAAAAATATGCTATAAAAAAATGAAAGTTTCAACACTAAAAAAAAACTCGGGGAATATATATTACTTTTGCACGGGATGAAAATTTTGAAAAAATATTTTTTAAATCCTTCGAGACTTGTATCCTAAGCCCCTAGTTTTTGTTAAGTATTAGTTAAAAGCTAAAATTTCATTTTAAAGATCTGATTTTTGGAAGCTTTTTATTGAAATTAAATTTGTCATCGCGTCTTTGTGCCACGCTTAAAAAAAAAAAAAAAAAAGAAGAAGAAGTGTCCGTGTGTGTGAGATGTACAAAAATTTATTCTCGAAGGCATGCCATAAAGAAATAAAAGTTTCAACACTAAGAAAATTTTAGAAAAAAATACAGATATTTCTTAACTATTCTTATCATTAGTTTTTGTATAAATGTTCGTTAAGCCATAAATTTCATAGGTCTCGAATGCTTTTTAAAATGTTATGCATACTTAAAAATTTTTATCTCTTGCAAAAGCGAAATTTTTATCAATATTTGTCTCTAAAATTTTCTCAGTGTAGAAACTCATTTTTATGGCATGTCTTTGCAAGAATAAATTTTTATTTTGCGCCTTTAAAGGCTCCACAGTAAAAGTTCAGACTATTATTTAATTTTTTTTTAAATTTTTATTTAGAGAATACAAATAAAAGACAACAACTGCGCTAAACGTTCTTTCTTTTTATGATATCATATACCATGAAAAAATTTGTTTTGGAGCTTGCAATATAACAGCCAAATACAATTTCGTTTCTTAAACAGAATAACAGTTACGGAAACCTATATGCGAAATTTTGAAATCGATTTTAACGATTTGCGGATGAACTATTTTATATTATGACACTATCAAACGTATCACTTAAGAGACACTCGCGCGCATGCCGAAGATTGCCGGCTCAATTTTGGGCCTTTTCAGAGGGTAGAAGGACTTCTGAGTATTGACATCCTCAGAAATTGCTAACGACCGCTGAGGGCACTTTCAGTCACGGCTTTAGTGTGCGTATGCATCGCATGCGCACTGTGACTTTCAGCGAACTCAGGAATCAAACTCGGAACCTCCGATTACAAGTTCGACACCTTGAACACTAATGCTTTTATAAAGTACGATAATACGGCTTTCATTCGTAACAATCATGGCAAGTTTCAGTGCGATTGGTTAATCTTCATTTTCAACTTTTAATTACACTCATTTGTGATGTTTCTCACAGTACGTACAAACATAGCGTGTTATATTTAACCACAGAACGTTTCCCCATATTTCAACCACATTTTGCGCTATGTATCAAATCTAAATGTTTATATCTCTGGTAAAAATCTTTTAAAGAAAACTGCGCAAAAGAAATTTCGATACCACTCTTAGCTTTCAAAGAATAGCCGATCGATTTTATTATTATCGAATTATCGATTACAAATAATAAAATGTCTGCAAAAGTGTTAATCGAAGAAATGAAATCACCGTCACAGATTTTATAAGCAAAGGAAAATAAATTAATTGAGAAAGGGATTCGAAAACATTTAGTGCGATTCTTCATAACCTGCACTACATAGTGTAATAAATGAAACAACAGTGTCCTTTATAAAAATAATTCTCCAACATGGAGTTGTGCAACAAAAATTTTCGAAGAATGGCACATCCTAGTAAATTTTCGATTTTTAAGAATTTTTCCTGAAAGTTTTGTTCCTGATACAGGTTTATCATTTATTACTGTGTACAGTACAACTTGTAAAGAGGTATTTTAAACATTCTAAAGGACTTATGAGAGATAATTAGTTTATTTGTATTTTTGTACCGAAATCGCATATTTTTTTTAAATACACCATTTAAAAATAATTTGTGTTTCTGATTAAGAGGGCGAAAATTAATTTAAAACTTTACAGATTGCCCAGAAGCATCTGAAATGCAGTGAGGCTCAAGCCTCCAGCTCACAACACACCAGGATGAGACGGGCTCTGTAATTCACAATTGCGTTCGGGCTCGGGCTCATGAAAAATTTCCCCTTTATTGAGCATACTCCTTGAAACAGATTTTAAAAAGTGATTCATGAGGAAAGAAAAAGTACAGTCAACTCCCGTTATAGTGAACCTCTGGGGACCATCCAATTTCGTCCACTATCTCCGAAGTTCACTAAAACCCAAGTGACTTCATGATGGATAGAGATACTGTATGTGAATCGGGACTAATGGTTTGCGTTCACTATAGCCGATGGTTCACTATAACAGGCGTTGACTGTATTTATAAAAAAAAATAGCGGCACTGGTGCCTAGAAGGTGCGTGAAGCTCTTTGGATATTTCAGAACGGCGGCTTATATTGATTAGTTAGTCATGACATGGATGGTATATATAGAAAGTGCATTAAAATTTTGCATCTATATTTGTCTTTAATTTACACAAACGACAAAATTCATTGTATTCTATCGATGAAGTAATTGGATTTTTTTTAATCTTTAGCTGAAATTTCGGGCTCGGGCTCCGACTTATATAATATTGCTCGGGCTCGGGCGGGCTTGGATGAAAAGTCCTGGGGCTCGGGATTCAAAAAATGAGCCCGAACTCATCTCTACAACACACGTCTCAAGATGTTATGTCGTGATGCACTTGGAAAGCATTTCCACCTGAGAGGAGAGGGGGCACCCATTTAGCGTAGCTAAAGTTACAGGAGAAATATTTTTTTCTTTTTTTTTTTAAAGACAGGTTCACCTCTAGACCATCCCCAATTGCTGCAAGGGAGTGGGCCGTACAATAAGCTGAAATATTGTAAACCACATATTAAAACCCTTCTTTTTTTAAGAAGGCAACAAGTACTAACCACCAAAAAGCCATTTCCTCTCACATACCCCCACCGCCAGCATTCGTGACTTCACGCAGATGGATTGCGTTCTTCAATCCAGTCTGGTCCTCCTCACACCCTTTCCTCCATTTCGAGTAAAAGAGAACACGTGCGAACGAGCGAAAACACAAGAACGAGAGATAGCAAATGAGAAATACACGAAAACTCATTTTTCTGGTCATCATTTGTTTGGTGGGATTAACATCGTCTGGGAGCAAACAGCATACATAATTCTGAAGATGGCCAATGCGGTGAAACTGGCGAAGGTGAATGACTGGCCTGGAAAGATTGGATTTCACAGGAGGGAGAATCCGGGAGAGGAAAAATTAATCAAGGCGCACGACAATGGAAGCGAAATAAAACAAGGAAGATGACAGAATTAATATTCTGACGAGAAATGGGAGACACTCGCATTTACGGTCGGGGACATTACGTAAAGCCTTTCATTTGATTCGTGTTTTGGGCGACATCGCTTTTGTTTCAGAAATTATCGTATCTTCTCTCTGGGTTAGATCAATTAACTATTCTTTTTTCACCCAACAATAGAGAATCGTTAATTATAACATTCTTAATTGCATATTTATAAGCTGCTTTTGCTGTGGATATTGAATTACAAAAGGAGTCGTAAACCTCTACAACAGTGAAAGGAACATTTACCAATGTAAATCGATGTTCTTGTTTGTTTGTTCTGTATTCTATAGATCAATTAGAATCCAAAAAGTAGTTTTGCTACAGATTGATCTTGGAGAAGATACTGTAGAACTTTAAGCTGCTCAACTAGAACACGGTTCTTCAACATTATTGAAAGTATCTATTGATAAACGAAAAATGAACCGTGCCAAACTAGCAGATTATAAAAATCTTCCCAACAGAATCTTCCCTATGCAAGTACTACTGCTGTTACATAGTTAGCCTGTTCTTTCAGAAGTCAGTACAAAGACGCCATGAAAGCTATTCACCTTATATGTCCATCGCTGCTTCCTAGTTTGCTCGAGCTGCGGCCTAGCGATAGCGTCTAGGTCATAGCAAGGCATGCCGGGAAAGGATAGACACAAAAATAAAAGGAAATTTTTGAGGCTGCGTCTTTGCAACAGTGAGAGAATGAGTTAAATATTTGAATGTTTTATTCCCTTTATTTTAAATCACTGTTCTTAAAACCTAAATCTATGAAAGTTCTTCCTTTTGTCATTATAATAGATGTATAAATTTTACATACCCTATTTTTAATGGAGAGCATTTGAAATAGATAGACTCCCCAGAAATCCACTGTAAACAATGACTGCCCATAGGCTTTGATGTATTGAAAAACATTTGTCTTCTCAAGAAAACTACCGATTCTACACAAGTATTTTTCAACAATAACAATAACATAAACAAGTTACGCAACAGTCGATGCTTACTGACGACAGAGCAAGGGACGGACAAATCGAAATCACACACTTTTCAATTTTGTTGGAAATTAGGAGGGTAAAGTAATTAAAACTTTGTAAAAAACACACATAAGAAGTAAAAGGAAAGAGGATACGCGTTTCGTTCAAAAATTGTTTTGAACTTCTTCAGTCCAAGCCCTTCGACGTAAAGAACACAGGGAACTGAAAAGAGAAAAACAAGCAAGATGTTGCCACAAGGGGCAAAGAAAAGTCGAACAAAACCACGGAGAGGGGAGAAAAAAAATTAAAAAAGGGGGATAAAAAGAAAGGAAAGAAGCACAAAAAATACAAAAACGTGTGCTATTTGTTTTTTGTTTGTTTGTTCTGTTTTCTCTTTTTTGTGTGTGTGTTTGTACTTGTGTGTTCCCTTTTTTATTTTTTTTATTTTTTCTTTTTTTATTTCTGTATTTTTTGTGCTTCTTTCCTTTTTATCCCCCTTTTTTAATTTTTTTTCTCCCCTCTCCGTGGTTTTGTTCGACTTTTCTTTGCCCCTTGTGGCAACATCTTGCTTGTTTTTCTCTTTTCAGTTCCCTGTGTTCTTTACGTCGAAGGGCTTGGACTGAAGAAGTTCAAAACAATTTTTGAACGAAACGCGTATCCTCTTTCCTTTTACTTCTTATATGTGTGTTTTTTACAAAGTTTTTTAATTACTTTATCGTTTAACACCAGTATTTTGAGTGTTTTTTTCAGTTCAAATTAGGAGGGTGCTGGGGAAGATAAAGCACGCACAATATAGAGAAACACGCGTATAGAACAAATCTTGGTCTTATCTGCGAATAAGATAGTTTTAGACTTTAGTTGAAGATCTAACAATTCACTGTTTGAAGTGTCATTTGTCACGGGAGAATATGATGTAACAATCTGCATTCTAGGCTCAACAGATGCTTAAAGATGAGAAAGAATGAGATTCATCGGGCCTCAAAAGAAAACTACAGAAAATTTAGAGATTAAAATGTGGCAAGGATTTCTACGATCATTATACAATTTATTAAAGTTGTATTTTTGATTTGTTTATTTTACGATTTTCAAACTTTAAGTTTTAAAAACGCTTATGATTTTGGTTTACTGATCTGTCAACCAGTCCGTGCTCCGTACCATATTATATGTATTAACAGCAAAAATTCATATTACAGGGGTTATTTTTCACTGCTTTCTAAGTCAAATACAATTCGATGAAAATTAATGATTTTTAAAAATTTATTTATTTATTACATGCTGACTTTAAATGTCAAACAGAGTCGTTATTGAATTTTCTAAACATAAGTTCTATTTTAATATGTAGCTGACCCCCATAAGGCAAAATTTACTACGCATAGTAGCAAAGAACATTTACCAATGTAAATCAATGTTCTTGTTTGTTTTGTTTTATATTCTTTACATCAATTAGAACCCGAAATATGGTTTTGGTACAGATTTCTCTTGAAGGAAATCGTGTACCATTTTTAGCTGGCTCAATCGGGAGAAGATTGTTTCCCCCCCCCCCCCCCATTACTGAAAATATCAAGCTCAAAAAATTATTACACGACATCCATGAAAACACATACTAGCTTACTATTACTCTGCTATCATTTTCGGCGGATCGCTTTTACTGAGAATTCAGATTACAAAATTATCATTTAAAAACTAGAAATTGAGTCTAAACCAAATCTCCAGTAACTTCACTTTCAACTGCCAGTATAAGATTAGTTTGACGCTTATGGAAGACTATCCACAGTGATATATGTTTTCAATTAACGCTTCACTCGCACCATTCCTTTGAATTCCGGAAGTTCGCAGTCACATCACAAACGTATTCCTGTAAAACTAGCTTCCCAACAATAAGAGAGCTTTCACGGGAAAGCAACTTAATTATTAAGGCAATAGAAAACTCAGTTTATTCAACAAATCTCCTAATGTATGTAAACAATATATCGTTAATTATCATAAACAATAGTTGTAGGTGCCTATAATTAGGAAAGCAACTGGATTAATGCATAAAGTAATATTTATTGCGATGATAACCAATGCACTTTACACAAATCTCTCTAGATAAATGTATATTGTACAGACAATGACAGGTGTCCTTAATTTATTAGATTTATAATTAATGTACTTAGGAAAACAAGTAAATGAATGCATAAAGTATTATTTATTGCGGCGATAGTCGATGCAGTTTACACAATTAACTAATATAATAGATGTGCGTGTCTTTAAAATAACACAGAGGTCTGTAACATTTTAAAAAATAATAATAATACTAGGATGCACAAAAATAAAAATATCACCCATATGCAAGCGATATTTTCGGATCTATTTATGTATAGGCCCTAAAAGAAAAATCTTTTTTACACTAGGGAAAATGTTCTGATATTTTCTATTAAAAATTTTTTCTCGTAGGGGTTTCCTACACACTAAAATAGAACTCGTGTCGACAATTCGATAAGGATTTAATTTTTTGACTTTCAGATTAAATCCAGCATGTATATATTATTTTATTCTCAACGTTACATTATTTCATTCTCAATCAGGGGCGTAGCCAGAAATTTTTCATGGGGGGGGTTACGTCTACTACAACTCATATAAATGTATACGTGTATGTGATAATGTAGTGAAGACTATGTGTGGCAAAAAATTCCTCGAGGGGGGGGAGTTATGACCCCCCCTAACGCCCCCTTGGCTACGCCTCTGTTCTCGATGTATAATTTATTAAATCCTGAAAAAAGAGAAATTTTAAATTTGAGCAGCACTTCCTAACATAATGGTCGTTCTTTATTAATTTTTATTAAAAAGCATAATTTTTATATTAAAAATAATCAATATAAAGATAACTGATCGTTTTAAAAAATTATATTAGTTCTATCATTTTCCAAATTGTCGCATTCATCTTTCTCATAGTGTAACCAAATATTGAGTCAAAAAACGCTCACTCGCTGGATTATCATGGTAAATCAATAGAATTCCATACATTTGGTAAAAGAAACTCAAAGAATCTCTATTCTAAAAAAAAGTAACGGCCGCTGTCATGAGCTTGTTGGGCTATTTTCTCCTAAACCGTGGGGATTTGAATTCCGAGAAACCCGATAAGCTGACTTAAATTTCCAAAATCTAATTATTTTAGAAGATATTAATAAAAACTGAAAAAATTAAACATAATAGTTGCCAGATTTGGCATAAAATCATTCATTCCTTTGCAACAAAGCAATTCCAAGTACGTAGAGTCGCGTGAAATTGACAAACATGAAGTAGAATTACACTAAGGTGACCAAACGTCCCCATTTTCCGGGGACAGTCCCCATTTTCAGGACGTTTTTCAAAAATTGTCCCCTGAATGTAAAAATGGAACTAGGGACAATTTTTAATTATTGCATTGTTTTTCAATTAAATTACTGTTAATTATTGCATTAATTATAAATGTCCCCAGTTTTGTTGTCAGAATCGGGGACATGTCCCCGATTCTGACTTCAAAAATCTGGTCATCTTAAATTACACCCATTTTATGCCAAATTAAAAAGTATATGAAACAAATAACTCAAAGTGTGTTACAAAGTTGACACTTTTCAAGTAGTAAGTTCGCTTAGACAACAGGAGTTTAGAATGAGCGATTATTCGTTTTTTCAAAACAGAATAACTAATTGTAACCGATGTTAAAAGCGCCATTTTGGCATTAGGTACGATCTGGCAAAATGGTATCTTTCCAAGCAGGGTGAATCTAAACTGCGAGTTCAAAAATGTTAGAACCCAATATCTTGAAAATGAGAAATAATTAAAATGCAGATTATTTTAAAGCCGGTTCGGTCCAGCTGGAGTATTTGATACCAGTAGAAATATTTGGTGGCGTTAACTATGCCATTATACTAGCAGTTACAGTACACTTTAGATATTTGTCAGAGCGGCGAGATGATATAATTCGTGGTGCTAAATACGCCAATCTGCAAACGATTATGTATATGAAAATATAGATAACGGTTTTCCGGTAACCTTACATGAGCAGTAATTATAGGTTGTGAGCATGTGTAAATCGACAAATAATGAAAAGTCGCCGTTAGTGGCAAGCTGTTACATAGTTTTTATCAAAGAAAACATATGAAGTACTGTTTTCCTAGAGCTAATTTCCTAGAGCATATGCGCAAATCGCCAAAATATGAAAATTCACCATAATTGGCTAATACGCAAGGTGTTCCATGGGTTTCACATAATTAAAAATAGTGCAAAGTTTTAAATTTTTATGTTCCAAGCAACATGCAAGAAACAAGCAATGTGTAGCTCGGTAACATTCTATCTGATCCAACCATTGGGTTTTGTTTGTTGAAATTACGCCTTTTTTACGAATAAGCCTTATTAGGGGCCCGAATGCCTCATACGAAAAGCGAGCGTAGCGAGTCTAGGGGCCTTGGCCCCTAGTTGATTAAATAAATATGAAAATGATTTGCTTGGAGAAATTTCAAATTTTAAAAATAAATACTTCAATTGAACCTTTCAACCGGTAAAAATTTTCAGAGAAAATAAAACTGATTAAAAAATAAATTCTGGTCGATTCTTATGTGTCATTTACATAAGAAATCGGTTGCTAGTGCAGGGGCACAGCAAAGAGTTCTATGTAACATGGGAGTAAACATGTGTTATGTGCAGAAAAACTATCAAAAGCGATACACAACCTTTTCAATAGGATGCATGTCACAGTCCAGAGTAATAACATACGAGCTTCGTAGTACAGTGAAACTTCAATGAGCGACTACCTCTATTAAGCGGCTCCCTCCTCCATCGACCAACTTTTTGAGTCACCGCCTTTTTACCCTATGTACTTAAATGTTACAAGCTCCTCTAAAAGAGACCATATAACACTCTGTAAGTGACCGGACTCTGATCCTAGTTCGAAAAATTTATAGCATTTTTCCGGATGTAAAGTACACAAAAACCACATTCCAAACGAGTCGTACTTCTGCAAATCGACAGCTGGTGCAAGTGCACATGCACATCACGTAGAAGAAACGAATTGATATGATCGAGTCATGCGAAAAAGAAAATTGAGAGAGGTTGGCGGGTACTTTGCTTTTCTGGGGTTTTCCCCACTACCCAAATTTGAAAGGATATATATTTTGTGTCAAATTCGAATGAATGAAGAGTATCAGGATAAAAGCCCTTTTGTCACATGCAAAAAATAAAGCAGAGAGAGAAGTATTCTCGGGGGAGAAAAAAAGAATGCAATACGAAATTTCCAAATATTTTATTAAAATTAAAATTTTAAAAAATATGTTTGTACAGCTACGTATATATTAGTATGCACTTGCGTAAATAACAAAACAACATTTTTGAGCATTTTCTTTTCTTGGCTATTAAATGTTTATACTTCTATGAGCGACCACCCCTATTAACGACGAATTTTTCGACAAACGGAGGGTGGTCTGTCCCCAGAAATTTCACTGTAATCGATTCCTTTTGATGGTAGTTAGAGTTCAGACAGACAATATTCATATGACGCAAATTTTGCATCAAAGAATGGCAATCATTATAATGCAATTATACGATCATACATACTTACGTCTATCATTTGCGATCTAAAAACTGATCTGGGATGCTCCAAAAGTACTCGTAATTGTATCTTTAACAAAAATATTCAAAATGTCGGCTTAAACTGGCCTTTTTGTGTCGATTAAAACGTTTGCAATGCACTTAAAGAATGCTTTAGCCTTTTTTCGAGATATAAAAAGACCACAATTATGTAAATGTAAACAATAACAAACAAATTCAATAGTGCCATTAAAAGCACTCAATCTAAAGAAATTCAATCTGCCGGTTAATGACACCGAGCATTTGAATAATGCAATTGTGTTATGCAGAAGTGGCTAAATTGGCAAATGCCACTCCTTTTTAACTATCGAATTGCTCTTCATACAAACAAAACCTTTCAGGCACCAGTTGAAAGCTTAACTTTGTTTAATCCATTTTTCCCCCCATTATAATAAATTTTTTGTTCTTCAGAATAATCTAATCTTTGACTGCATCCTGAAATTTTAATTTTTAAACAGGTCATACAGAATGAAGTTTTCATAATTCATGAATTATTTAAGAGAGTTGAATTAATATTAAAGTTATGTTCACTAGAACACGAGATTTCAAATCAATAGGACTTTTACAAAATATTACACTATATCTGCTTTTATAATATCCATTTCAAAATTTTATACATTTTCACGTTAGAAAGAAGAACTGTTTCGAAATACGATGTATCCAGAACTGTAATAGATAATTGTCAAAATATGCGTCAAATGAAAAGAAAAAAAAGCTGAAAACCTTTCAGGGGGGAAGGGGGAAAACTATTCCTCATTCAGTACTAACTCAATTGGAAATAAAATTAGCCATAGTTAATTTTCTAAAAAATAGCCGATTTTCTAGAAAATAAATGTTTGTGTTGTATTTCTATACAGTACCTTCAATATGCACACACACACACATTTTAGGCTTTCTTACACTCATCTACAGAGCACAAGTTGAAGTAATTGAGCCTGTTTTCATTGTAAACATCATTAAATTTGCACTTTAACGTGTCTTTGTGAGGAAGAGGAATATTTTTCTTTCGTCAACAGTAAAAATTAATGTGAGAATTTAGAGCTCTTCTATTTCGGTTAAAAGGCAAATAAACGAAAAAATAATAAATTTGTCAGGGTTAAAAATAAATATTTATAAAACACGTTGTTCATCATGCCCCGAGTTGTTGCAATCAGTTTATCTCCACACTTAAACAGATTCTTTTCATGCTTGGCTTCATTATTATCGTTGTTACCTTTGCAAGCAGAGTCCTCAATTTATAGAAAAGTAACTGGTAATCAGTTTATGCACCGCTTGCATTAATTTATTTTTTCAACCGCTCATTTGGGAAGGTTACCAATCACGGCTTTGTTATGTTACCTCTATTCAAAAAGAACATTAGGTTATATATGAGGATATGAATCACAGTTCTAACCTTTTTGACACGGCTTAGACGGGTTACGAAATGTTCGATACACCCTTCTACATAATAGGGCTGCTTAGCGCACTAACTGGTCACACGGAACCTAAGGACATAAGTGCCATCCTGTCTTATTATAGTTTCGTGCGACAAGTTTTGAATACGCATCATTACAACAGGTGTAAAACGTAGGAGAGAATGTTAAGGAATGTCAACGCCTACGCAACATATTCCAAGGTCACGTGAGGAGGGAGATATCTCTGAAGGCGGACAAATTATCATTTAAAGGTATGATGAAGTAAATGAAGAGGCAGAGTGTATACATGACGTGAAATAAATTTTATACACGACACAGTACTGCGTTGAAAATAATGAAGTTTTGATATTTTGCACTGTATTTGTAGGAGAATATCAAACGGTTTCTTTTGTTAAACTTAATTGATAGGAATGCTGATATATGTTACGAATAGAAAGTAATGCTGATTTGACTATGCTTACTAGAAAAAATCGCCAGTTTCTTTTCAGTAGAAAAATCGAACGGAGTACAGGTATAGTGTTAAGTTTTCTTTTCAAATACAAAGGCATTGACGTTTTATAAACTGAGAAAGAAATAAAAAAACTACTATATTACAAATTCATATTATTTTGCATATTGATAATCATTTGCAGTCTTACAAAAGAAAAAATAGTTTCTTTAAATAAAAAATATCTTAAAAAGAAAGTGTCTGAAAGTAAGCCTTTTCTTTACAGGGGAGGGGGGTATGTTCGTGTATTCATAAAATATTTCGAGATTCTTTTTATAATATGGTTATCGGTGGCGTAGCCAAGGGGGGGGGGATAGGGGGTCATAAACTCCCCCCGGAGGAATTTTTACCATACAAAATGTATATTCTTCACTCCCTTATCTCACACACATATACATACATGTGAGTTGCAGTAGTCGTAACCCCCCTCCCCCTTCCTCCATGAAAAGTTTCTGGCTACGTCACTGATGGTTATGGATAAACTTACACATTTGGCTTAAATGTCTGCTAAACATTTATAGACATTAATACTTTGCAGAAACTAAGTTAAATATTTAATCTTTCAACATTTTTAGCTTCAAATTAAAAACTACGCACATGTTTAAATTTTTAATAATAAAACTATCATAATGAATCTTTCTTCAATCATTGTTAATTTCTTCAGGCGATCCATTTCAATACTTAGAAATAGTGGTAAGATGATAAATAAGGCTGTTTCGTTTTGCACAGCCCTTATGTAGTAATGAGAAACAGTCCTGTAATCTCTTATAACTGTACGACATCTCTGTAGTCTTGCAACCATCTCCGTTTATGAAAATAAACACTCAAAAAAACTGGTGTTATAAGATAAAATAAATAAAAACTTTGTGAAAAAAAACACACATAAAAGGTTACTTCAAGGGGTAACGATCGTTTCGACCGAAAATTCGTTCGGTCTTCTTCAGACAAACCCTTCCGTCAAACAGAGCTGTTTGTTTGACAGACCCTTCCGCCTGTTTGATGGAAGGGTTTGTCTGAAGAAGACCGAACGAATTTTCGGTCGAAACGATCGTTACGCCTTGAAGTAACCTTTTATGTGTGTTTTTTTCACAAAGTTTTTATTTATTTCATCTCCATTTATATTTATTCATCTGTGCGCTTATTTCAAAATATTGCAACTACGTACATACGCCATGGTTAACATGTTACTTTGGGAACAGTGACATTTCAAGTTTCAGTTCGAATTAACTATTAAAGCTCTGATCGATCAAGAAAAGGGCAAAATTATATAGATATTTTCCCTGCATATTTTGAAGCTGGCTGCACAGAAACAATATTTTTACGACAAATTTCAAGAATGAAATTTAAGCATTTAGAATTGTTTTTCAGGGATAGCAGAAAGTTTTTAATTTTAGAAAATAGTTTCTGGTTATTTTTATAATTAAAATTTTGATGCATTGCAACGGAGCATGAAGTAGTGAAGTATAAACAAGGCTGATTAGAAGATTTCAATAAGTTACAAATATTGTAAATAAAAATGAAAATCTGCGTATGGGCGGATGTGTTTGTCTATCCGCTCGAATAGCATACAAATCGACACCGTTTGGCCGATCGGGTTGAAATTTTGCACAAATACGTAAATAAAAAAGTACAAGGAAAATTTTGCTGTACTTTGAAAATCGAAAATCCGCCCGTTTCCTTTTTTTTTTCCTCCGATTTTTCACTATTTCAGTTCTTTTATATTTCCGAGAGTTAAGAAGTTAATTGCAGTGGCGGATCCAGAAATTACTCAAGGAGGGGGCGATTTTGTACCTCAAACAGGGTGGTAGAATGCGCAAAATCATTTTATAATTAATTAATATAATCAATTATACTAATTAATGTAATTATTTTATTGATAAAATCTATATATGAGCGATGATTAAAAAGGACAGGGAGTAGTACCCGCAATACACCCCTTAGAAAAAGGCTACATAATTTTCATTATACTTTCATAGCATATTTTAACAGATAAGAGATTTTTGGACTTCGCCCAGGAGGGGGCGATCGCCCCCACCGCCCTCCCCTTGGATCCGCGCCTGGTTAATTGAGTAGCTAACTTGGATCTTGTAAGTACGATCGACGTCATTTTGATGCCACTGTTATCAGGCTTTAATGGGAGATAGTTACGATTTGAATTTATTTGGCATAACTTTTCGAAACTACCTAGATAAAAAAAAAAAGAATAATTGATAAATTGTATAAAACAGAGCTGTCCATTTTTTAATGGATTATTTCTACAGTGCATTTGTTGTAAAATACTAATAATTTCGAGATTTTACGCAACTTCTCTCTGCTTAAATCCTAGTTTCTAAACCTCTAAAACAAATATTTTACGGGTATCTAACGATTTCTCCCGCTTCTTGCCTATATGTAAACATGACCAGGGAAAAAAAAAAAAAAAATGCAGCTCATACTTCTCTGCTACAGCCACAGCTGTAACACCTACGACTTCTAGGCATTATCCCAGGAGACTAAGATAATGTAAAGACGGAGATAACTTTATTGGCTTATTGTTCGCATCTGAAGACCATTTATGTGCGGAAACACGCGAGATGGAGGCTTGAAGAAAACAGCCGCTTGCAACTTCATTATTTATCGCGGCGCCATGCGCGTACTTACTCGACCATAATCGCATTCATTTTTGATAACACAATTCAAATTTGCTCTTTTGAATATTAAACACATCTTAAAAGAAATTTTGAGAATAACAAACAAGGATAAATCATGCCAAACACACACATTATAAAACACTTTCCATCAGGTCTTTTTTCCCCAGTTCTCCAAATTTGGCGATCCATCGACATATGACGATCATATGGTGGCAATCTCATTCATATATTAATATTAAATAAATTTTGAGAATAAAAAACAAAGATAAATCATGCCAAACGCATAGACTATAAAACGCTTTCCAAAAAGTCTACCCCAAATTTGGCAATCCATTGGCAAATGGCGATCATTGATAGTTATCTAGTCTCCAAATTTGGCGAGATTTTGCGGATAACCTCAAAGAAAGTATATATACACACAGTGTCCAGTGCTAACGGTGCCCAATGGCTATTTCCTTAACCGTTAGTCAGAGACACATAGCTCCAGTTGCAAAAATTCTTTAAATTGTATAATCTATTATAAACAGAACAAGGCAATAAATCAATGCCTATAAAAATTACGAAAATTTTAATTTGTATACCTTCCCCCGGTCCTATCAGTTATACTTAGGAAATTTTTCTTTATACAATTTCATGCACGAAAAAAAAAAAAAAAAAAAAAAAAGTCCTACGACCAAAATTCACGGAGTTAGTTATGAAGCAGAAACATTTTGACTTAAGTCACTTTTCCACGTTTAAAAATGACCCTTGGTGGTAAACCGATAAGGGACCATATAAATATTGAAATTTTAAATTATATGTTTTAATTTCATTTTCTGGCATAATGCAGAGAAAGAAGCAAAACTAATTTTAGAATACTAATCTAAATCTTTAGAATACTAATCTTAAAGCAGAGGGTTATAGTCGAGCTCTATAAAAATATCTCCGGGGTCAGACTTACTTAATCGTGTGCGTGTAGAGCATGCAGATGTGTAGCGGCGAGTAATGCTACACAAAGTACAGGAAAAGTTTTCTACATGAATGTATAGTTGCATTGCGGCCGAAGGTACCTAATTTGAGCAAATGTTGCGGTAGCAGGATTTGTAATATTATTTTAAGTTTCTAAAATGCATATATTAGTACTTTAAAATGTTTTTTTATAATTTAATGTTTAATGAAGTGTTTTATACTCTTCTCATTTTATTTTAAGTTATTTAGCACCAGTTCATTTAAAGCACTCTTTAAAAAATTCTATTTTCAGTATAAGCTATATTTTTATGGTAATTTATTGGATACACATAGTTAAACGTTAATCTTCTTTATTGCAATCTACAATTATAAAACAGTTAATGAAATTTCTAATAAATATTACAAGGCTCAAAACCATGTGCATTAATTTTCCTCAAATTCATTTTGTATACAAACCCCATGTCGCAGCTGGAAAAATACTCAAACTTTAAGCAGCTGTAACTCGGTGAGGTTTGGTCGTAGAAGAACGAATTTATTTTTATTGTGCATGTGAAAATTGAATAAAGAAAATTTGTCTAAATATAACTGATAGGACCGTGAGACCGTATAAAAATTTTAATTTCATAAGTTTTATAGGAATTGATTAATTGACATCGAATGTTTCTCATACAATAGAATACATAATTTAAAACGTTTTTTGCAACTGGATTTATAAGCCTCTGACTAGCGGTTTAGGAAATAGCCATTGGTCATCGTTGGCACTGGACACCCTGTATGTATATATATATCACCATTAATGTAATTTTGTAAGACCCTGTAAGAAAAAAAAAAAAAACTTTAAATGCTGTTTCCATACTTAGAATGAAAAGTAAACCGTTTTAAAAGTTATACTAACTGAATTGTGCTTGAAATGGATCAATATCGCTGAATTACCGTAGACCATATTGTATTCGAATTAGAGTGCTCCTGTGGAAGAGCTATAAGCGCTATATACACCATTTTCAATAGGGTGAATGCTGCAGTTCATAGGAATGAAATTCCGTTGTAATCTATGCATATTTACAACAGTTGGTGCACAGATTGACAGACAGGCAAACCGAAATCAAACACTTAATTTTGTTAGAAAGTTTTATAAGCCCGTGATAGAAAATACGCAAAACTTTTGTGAAAAACTAATCACGAGTTGTCGTACGATGTTCTCAGTTATTGCTTAGCGCTAGTTTTATTTCCCAACAAAAATAATTTTTTAAATTGAGTTTTAAGAAAACATATATTGTGTTTTCCAGTTCGGGATATACATACAATTTCAACTATTATATATACGATGTTGCGAACGCACACATTTTAATTTTTTATTTTAGTATGTTCAATTTTTACACTAATACATCATTGTATTACTCACAGAATCACTGACATTATTTCTGGTAGTATTGAAAGGCATAATAACTTAAGAACAAAAGTAAAGAAAAAATAACTAAAGAAAAAAAGAAAGATAAGTTAGAAACGGAAGTAAATGTAGAAAAATGATTTAATTATTAAAAAATGATTTAATAATTATTTCCATGATTATCAAAAAGCAATAATCAAAAGATAAATTTTAGTTAAAATTAACTTGTTAGAAAAAAATTGTAGAAAGAGTGTTGCTAATGTCGGCAATCCGAAAAAAAAAAAAAAAAATCATTATTATTATTACTACGCACATGTCAACAAAATGTATTCTATTACAGTGATAACGAATATGAATAGAAAAAAGTTACTTTAATTGTATTTATCTGTTTTATACCTTTTAACTAAACTCCTAACTCTGCCCTCCCATTTTTTTTTTAATTATTATTATTATTATTATTATTATTATTATTATTATTATTATTATTATTTTTTAACGGAACTTAACGTTCAAATTACTTTTCTCCCCAATTTTACGCAAAACATATTTCATCCCAGTTACACAGTCATGACAGAGCTTACGTATAACGGCGGGAAATATTTTCTCTTTTCTGACTTGGACGATAATCCACCTATTCACAATGCCTTATTAATTTTATGCTACTTTCGAGTGAAAGTGATTTATTATGTCTCATCAGGCAAGGCCACGCTCATGCACAAGGGGAGCCAACCGATAGATGTTTATCCCTTTGTTCAGAGAGACACTTTGCTTTGTTTATGTGGTGAAATATCAAGCATCGCTGACATCTGAATGGACAGGCTTTTTGATAAGCAAAAGTCGCTACAACTACTTAACTTTTTTGTTTCTGGATTTCATCTTTGATAAAAACAAAAAATCTGTATGTGGGAGGCTTGACAACATAATGCTTGTTAGAATTGAGATATTAACTTCCGGTGAAAAAAAATGTTTAAATCAGTTGAAAAAAATTATTTTAATTATGCTTAAGATTGCTATCAAGTTTCCGACAAAAGTAAAACGAAGATAAATCATGCCAAAATCATAGATTCATCGATTATGAAACACTCCCCAGCACAAATCTTATTTGTGTTTATACTGCTGCAGAAAAAGTTAACCTGTTCGCTTCCAACACTGCACTGTTACACAAAACAAACGTAACGGCAGATATTCCCCTCGCTATAGGTTTCACTGTTGCTTTTTGGCCATGGTTTTCGAATGTCCCAGCTTGAACGCTACCTGGCTTTACACTGCTGAATGTGACGTACAGAACTGAAAATTTCCCCTCACACTAAAAAAAAGAATATACAGTTTTTATATTAAAATCCAATTCTGTCTTAGAAGGAAGGGATAGCTCCTCTTTCCCAAGACAGTAGGAAGTTTTTGTTTTTGTTTTTTCCGGGGAGGGGGGGGCGGAGATTAAGTATTATGAAATGCATTCTTTTAGTTTATTTTATAGCCGAATACTGACAACTTAGTTGTACTGGACCACCTTAAACCTATAACGTCAGCTTCGGAGGTCCTCTAAATCGCTGTGGTTCGCTGTTCCCATAATTTACAGACAGCATCATGAGAAACTGGGTCATTCCCGGATCCGCATCTCTCTCCCTTTTACCAACTTACTAAGGAAGTGGAAATATGGCCCCACGTATTTAATGTGCACGTTCGCCGCATGCACAGAGGGATTCAAGCCAGAGTCCTTCGACTAAGAGTTTGACACTCTGTTAACTGGACCACCACGGTCCAAATGCATTCCTTTATAAATAAGCAAAATTCCTGCATGGCGAAAAAAAAAATAAATCTGAAAACTCCCTGTATTTAAACAAGACAAAATTGAATTTTTGAAATAATAACCTATTTCAAGAAATTCTGAATTGATATCTAGCTTAGCGCCCTAGCTGAGAAAAATTTCTGAATCCGCCCTTGATACGCCTTAGTACGGAAAAGTTTCGATTGTAAAATAGCCTGAAATATCTCGTTTTGAAGAAAGCTAGTATTATCAAAACAATGTCAAACAATCCTTATTGATTTTTTTTTTAATTTTATTTATTTATTTATTTATTTTTTTTTAAGAAACAAATGCTGAAACGCATGAGCAAAATAGAGGAAGAAAAAAGAGTGGATGGAGGATGTCATCTCTAGCAACCTTTCACGGTTGCAAATTCTCTTGATGAAGTGAGGAAAATGATGCCATGATTGGGAAAGACCTCAGATGTGCCCACTCAATCCTCGTTGAAAAATGCAAAATCATTACATTTATTATGCAAATGTGAACACAAGGTGTAATTCAGTGTTTAGAAATTATGCAGAAAATATTCCTAATATATACTTACAATCACAATTAAGGTGTTTCTTTTTTTAAGTGACAATAAGTTTATAGAATTTTTTTAATATGACGAAGATCAATAAGCTTTTCCTTTAAGGAAAAGCAAATGATAAAATTAATTATCTTGATGAATAGCACAGGTTTCATTTAAAAATGTAATCTGATGAATTAAAACAAACAACTATGAATAAATATTTATTTACAGATTAATCTATGTTTTACTTATTTATTATACATATTTTTTATCTACTCAGAATTTAAAATATTTGCTACGTCGTTAATATTTCAAATTAATGTTATGCCCTGATACTAATACAGATAATAAAATAAAGTTCATTGAGATAATTTTTCTGCTGTTTTTTTAACGTAATTTCTAGCTACATTAAACTATTTGCCAAGATTAGAGATAAATTGACGTAAATACATTTAAAATAATATGAATCAAGTTCAAGAAGCTATAAATGAGCCATTCTTCAGGGCGGGTGCATTTTAATGAAGTGTCCGCCCGTTTATCATATTTGAACGTGTCCGAATGTAAATTCACGTCGTCAGACCGAATGGCTTGAGAATTGGTACAAATATGGAGGGATTTTTTAAATTTTAATTAATTGATTTTTAATTCTGTGTTTTCTATGCGGGCATTCAGCTACTGAGATATAATACAAGAAACAATGTATAAATTATGAATAAATACATTGCCAAAAGGGGAAGATTATCGAACCCGTCACTGAACACTGACCTTTCTGCAGCACTGTATTAAAAAGCAAATATTTATTTTCTGTACGTAGGCATAGTTAAAAAATAGCGATTAATCAAATTTACTATTATTTACAATTCTTTTACGGCGATTCGAATTGAACAAGACTGCACATACCGACCTAGAATTATTTCTTCCCTGTTAAGTCACCACCTCGTAACGTTAGCAAAATATTTTAATCGGAAGATATGTTAACAGTGTTTAAAATAGCAATGCTGCTTTAGAACCTGTCAAATTTTTAATTAATGTAGCATGCTATCTAATGTCGGCTTGTCTCAGGGAACAAAAATAAAGAAGCGTTAAGAGCAATCTACTCTGGTTGATAAGCTGCCAAACTAGCTTTGCTTGTTTGTTGATTGACAGAAACTTTTTGTGCACTGTGTAACCTTTTTTATCCCCCTCTCTGTCTTCCTTTAAAGAGTAGCTACTATAATTATGCTTTAGCGCCATGTGATTCAGATTTCTTTTACCTGCATTAACGAGAAGGTCAATGTCTTTACAAAAACACACGACTAATTTCCGATACGGCGACAGAGAACATTGAACCTTTAAACATAAACTAAATTTTTAATGAATCGCTATTTACCGATTCGTTCAACAATAGTTAAAACGAAATCCAGGATAATTTTTAAAAATTAATTTTTCTTTTGACGTAAAGTTTCAGCTCAGCAATTTTAAAAATTTAACTTCTATTAATAGTCAATATGTACAAAATTATTATTACTGAGATTAGGCCCAAAAGAATTTTCTTTTTAAATACAATACCTTTTTTAAGGGACACCTCCCAAACACAAATTTTAACACCGCAACCTCAGTACGGAACTGATGTGACCTCTGAATGAAAATAGGAAATAAAGTTTGCTAAGAAAATAAGTTTATCCCATTTCCAATGAAAGAAAGATGCGTAAAAACTTTTCCCTTAAGGAAAACAAGCATTTTTCGCGTTTTGATACTTCGGGTTAAAGGGGGGATAAGGGGATGTATTAATCTGTAGGTTATTACTTCAAGCACTGAGACTCATTTTGGGACAATAAGTGTACAAGTAACAACAGGAGTTGGGGAAAGTAAATAAAGAACTCGCGTTATATTGCTAGGAAAACAAAGATTCATACATCATTTTATTAACTTATAGCAGAGTTTCTCTAACTATTTTTCCCTGAGCACCATCAAATGTTCCTATCAAATGTAAAAAAGGCTCCGCGAAAAAATATTTTAACTCACAATTCACTAGACTCAGATTTACACAAAGTGCTCCGTTAAATTGCTCAAGGTGCTCCGTCAAAAGTCGCATGAACTCAAGTGATCCATCCGAAAAAGACACCCTGTTTTATAGCATACTAGCTGAAGTACCCGTTCTTCGTACGGGAATGAATGGACTTTTTGATATTACGATTTGTGGTGATTACTATTCATTGTAATAAACACATATAGCAAAGTGGATATCGCGTTATATTGTGTCCAATAACCATGCATACCGAATTGCAAGGCAATCGTTTGTACGGTGCAGAAGGCCATGCGGCGTAGCGCAATCTAGTGGCGAGTTTTAGCAAAACGGATAGGGCGAAAATATTTTTCGCATTCAGATATCGATGTATACGAATTTTCATGACTATCGGCTGGACAGTCCTGAAGTTCATGTGTTGACGCGACATCTAGTGGCAAGTTATAGGAAAATGGATAGCGCCAAACTCTTCCCCGTGTTCAAATATCTATGTAGTATACCTATTTTCATAGCGATCATTTGCACAGTCAAGAAGTGATACACTGCAGGGCCATCTAGTGGTTCAATAAAGTAATGATTTGCTACAGCGCCGTCAAGTGGCGAGTTACAGCAAAATGGATAACGCCAAAATATTCTCATTGTTCAAATAGCTATGTATACTGATTTTCATAGCGACCGTGTTCAAATATCTATGTATACCAATTTTCATAACGATCATTTGCACAGTCAAGAAGTGATACACTGCAGGGCCATCTAGTAGTTAATTAAAGTAATGATTTGCTACAGCGCCGTCAAGTGGCGAGTTATAGCAAAATGGATTACGCCAAAATATTCTCATTGTTCAAATAGCTATGTATACTGATTTTCATAGCGACCGTTTGAATGGTCAAGAATTTGGCCTGCTGCAGCGTCATCTAGTGGCGAGTTAAAATAATAATGCATTGCAGTGTCATCTAGTGGTGAGTAACATCAGAAGGAACGCAGTTAGAATATATTCTTCGTGCTCAAATGTGTAAGTATAAAAAATTTTATGCCGATCGGTCGAACGGTATAGAAGTTGATGCTTTGCAGCGCCATTTAGCGGCAAGTTACAGCAAAATGGATAGTGAAAAATATTCTCCGTGTTCTAATATTCGCGTGTACCAAATTTCATCGAAATCGGTTGGACGATATTCGCATAGCAAACGGCTAAACGGAATAGAATTCAACGTTGTGCTGCGGCACCAAGTGGCAAGTTAAGGAAAACGGATAGCATAAAAACCTTCTCCATTATAAAAGACTTAGGTGAACCAAATTTCATCGTGCAACGGTGCTGGAGTTTTTCAACTTCATAAACACATACCAACATTCATTTTTATCTATAACCAGTGTTATTATATATACCAGTCTCAAATAAAATCCAGTTTCAAATCTAAGCCTCGCCAAAGTGCCAACATACGCCATTTTGCAAGAGTTTTTTCAGGAAATCATTCGAAGCATTGACTTAGCAGCAAACAATATGGGAAATGGTTCGACCGCCAAAGAGTAGCACGCATTTATTTGAAAATTGGAATCCCTTAATACAGCCGATTTTTTTAAAATTATCAACTATAATGTGTTTTATTCATCGTTACTCCGATGTACTAAAGGAGAAGATTTCAATTTTCTGAAATTTGGCGGAATTCACCCAACTTAAATCAATGTACTCAATTGGCGAGAATTCTGAAGTTAGATCGCTTGAAATCCCTTAATAACTGCATTATTTCTTCACGGATCATTAAAATTTAACGCTGTATTCTAATAAAACCTTTGCACTTGTTTTCAAAAATCTATTTCCTTAAGCTCTCAATAAATTGCGCCAAGCCGAAAATTGTGCAAACCGCTAGAACTCATTTACTCAAAATCCATATTTCAGCCATTTTATTTTTTCGCCAAACTAAAAAAATTTACACATTAGCCTCGGAAATCTTCAATTCTTATTGTTTTGCGTGTAAAGCATTACATTCCTGCTCTGATTTCCCATGCACACGATATTATAATTAAAAAAAAATAACCTTACGAATATAAACTAACAAAAAAAAAATCATTATTATTCTTTTATTTTTACTTTGAGAATTTAAAACATTTTATTCGGCAAAATCGCCACACATGGCAACCACGATCCTTATTACACACTTTTTTCACTACAGGGGTTACAATTACGGAAAGATTTTTGCGTGAAGAGCATAAAAAATCTCTTAAATTCCGGGAACGGGTGGACTTTCAAAGTTTTAAAGTGGACTATGAGTTATTCTATATTATTTTACATATCTGTGCTAAATTTCAGGCCGATAGGTCCATTTTTGTGGTTTTGTATACGAATCAAATCCACAAACAAACAAACAAACAAACAGAATTTCATTTTTATTTATAAGATTTCCTGGTAATAAAATTTATTATTTCTGAAACATAGATATCGAAACACCGAATAACGCTCAATGTATTTTTGAAAACGACAGTAAAAATTTCAGAATTTTGAAGTTTCGCTAGGAAAGGCAATTTTTAAAAATTACTTCAGAATAAGGGCCACTTCTACTGAAAAGATAAAACGTTTGTACTTTATCAAGGGGATATCGTATACGTTCAGATTGCCCAGTGATTACGGGATTCAGGGTCCCCTATCGTCACCTTCGCCCCTATACGTTCGAGAAGTGATTCCGCAAAATGTGGGTATTTGCATGAGCCGTAGAGGAAGGAGGAGAGAAGTTCCTCCCTATATCTATACAGTTAGGCTGTGCTGTAATGTAACCGATGCTAAATCAGGGGCATAGCCAGGGGGGGGGGGATATCGGGATATATCCCCTCCCCCCGAAATTTTGGAATAGTGATGAAATTCCGTCTATTTATACACATATATGTTCATATCCCCCCCGAAAAATTTTCTAGGCGCATATCCGCCCCCCCCCGAAAAATTTTCCTGGCTACGCGCCTGTGCTAAATAATTCTTTTTTTCCGGATAAAACTGAAAAAAAAGTAAGAAGATAATTCATTCAATCTTTTCAAAACATTTTCGAAGCTCATCACACAAAGGGGTAATGGAAGTAAACTGCTCATCTACCTTTTAGCTCTTAGTTCTTGTATCCGTTCCTTGAAAAATAACAGTAAACACTATCTCATTAGATCTAGAAGCAACATTACATCTGTTCTTCATTCATTAAATAAATGCACCATTTTCTTGGAAAAAAGTGGAGCCACCAGAAAAAAAGAAAAACAAACAACCTCTATTAAAATCATCTAATGACACAGCAGAACTAAGAACGCCTTTTTTGTACTGACGTTTTCAAACATTAAGAATCATTAACTATCCATTATGGAATAGCTTTACAATATAAAGGCTTGAATTTCGAATATAAAAAGCTTTAGAACCGCAAATTGACTTATCACTTCCTTTACCTACCCTTTCGAACACATACGTCTGTATTCTTATCATGTGAAAGGAATCCTTCACAAATGATGAATAATTTGCTATTATTAACCACGAAGAATCAAATAAGAGAAGTCCCTTTTGTTTGAAGCTCAAGATGCGAGTGTGGAAGCAGCTATTAATAAAGCTCTTTTACATAATTAAATATGGGAACAAATTGAAAAATAAACATCATTAAATAGAATTGATGAAAAGAAACTTCTGTTTATGTTAAGTAGAAAGAGCAGTATTTAATCAATTAAATAACTCGAAAATGATAATTAAATTTGTAAATGATTTTAAGGTTCTAAGGGACAAGAGCTTCGTAAAACTTGAGAGAAATCTCCAAAACTTTCCCGCCCTTCGATGTTAAAGTGAAATCACTAAAAACAGACCATTAATTAAAAATTACATTATCCAATTTATTGAAAAAGGTCACTTTTATTTACTGTCTCAAGTTAAAATTTATTTTATTTTATAAACAAACCTAAGATAATTTCGTAATATGGCAACAACCATGGCGTCCAAATTGGACATTCGAACTCAAAATCTATAAAATAAATTTAAATAACACATACGAAATGAAACTTTTTACGAAGATTTTCACAGCGCCAGTTTGCGAAGAAAATTCTTTTTTCTTCAAGAAACATGTGCGCGAGGCAGGAAATTTCAGAACTTCAGAAGCCACGAAGCAAGTCTTGGATGACTATAATACGAAGCAAATGGCAGGTGTTTCTTTCCACTATACGCACCACTGACAAGCGAGCATAAAGGCACCTACAATGATACCGGACATTTTCTGTAATTTTCCCTTTTCCTGCTGGAAACAGCAGATGATGCCTCATCCACTTCTGTTATATCCGGCGGCAGAACATACTAACGGGGACACAGTCCACTGGATCTTTTCGGCAAGAAAACTGAATAATGTATAATGGATTATGACGAATGGTGGTGGTAGTGAAAATATTTTTGATGCACTTCGAATGCGATATAGCCAGATGAGGCAATTAGGAACACCATGCTTCGAGAAATAGCTCTCACGTATTGGAATTCATCCCCGTGAAAGCTATTCAGGTACCATCATCCATTACAGGTTGGTTACCCACGATCCCACATGATTTCGTAGGAATTTAAATTTGAAGCAATAATAATAAAAAAATGTTCATGAAATGTAGTCATGGACAGCAGGAAATAGCGTGAACAGTTGCTTCATAGCAATAAAAACTGAAAAATTCACAGAATTTGAAAGTCAAAACAAAGTATTAAACATGTTTCAAAATAATGATAATTCGCAAGAAAGGAATGCAAGGTCTGTAAAAGTTCAAATAAGCGGCCATAAAATCTCTTTACTTTTTATTCTTGTTTCTTTTTAACTATCTGACATATCGTTTGATGCCTCAAACTTCTCCTTCGTAATGCTACTTGCGTTTACAAAGAAAAATGTGTCTGGAGTATAGCGCACTGGTGCAGTTGATTGGGGACTCAAGGTTGCGACACCCAACCTATGATAACAGTAAACCCTCCCACACACATACACAATAATTTTTCTAAATAAGCTTGAGTGTTAATAAAGATCGGGGGGGGGGGGTTAATGTATTTTTCCCATTGTGACCCCCCAATAATTAGCAGGTGGCGATGTTCATGGTTCATCTTAGAATTCTTTCACAGCACCTACCCTTTTCTAGAAAAATTTGAGGCCTCTAGAAGAGCTATAAATCCCCTTCCGCTTCATATGTCCACAGAGTTGGTCAGAAACACATCTTAAATTGTAGCTTAACATAAAAATTATTAAGGAGAGACATGATATTAGAATTTATGTATCTATCTGATAAAACACGTTATAATAAGGAATGTGATAATAAATGAAAAAATATTTAATTTAGTTTTTGCAATTTTATCTAGTTGATATTAGCTAGTTTATTCGAATGGCCAGCTGCTATATTTTTAGTTAGTGAAAAAATAAACCAAGTAGAACTGTGGAGTAAGATACGAATCTAAAAATATCACGTTGTTGTCAAAATACAATTTCTGTACAAAAAGAATAAAAAGAGAACGATAAGACACCTGATACTTTTCAAAATTTCTTTCACATTTTTTTCATTCGAAACAATCTGAATATTTTCTGTTTATCATATTTATTTCATGAAAATTATAAAATTAAAATATTCGGAAAATAGATTTGAGATATTTAAGCAGATCTATATTTCCCAGTTTGCTTCTTATATTCAACGAAGTTGAAAAGCGATTTTGCATTTTCAGTAACAGGTAACGGATAAACAATACGAGCACACACAATACCAGGATTTTCAAAAATACGCAGAAAAATGCATGTTAGTAAACTTATCACACAGTTATGAGCAATATTAATTTAAAATGGGTGGACAAAACAATCAAAAATTCTATACCCGGGGAAAAAAAAACCAGAAAACATTTATAACGAGATGTAAATTATATGCAAAAAATTAACAAATCAATGTCAAATATCATTAATATTGTTTCCCCTTTGTGAATATCTGAAAAAATGACGTAAAACTATTTTCATTCCACAAGTTCAGACTGTGCCATAAGCAAGAAAGAGTATTGTATTGTGTACTAAGGCAAAGCTACTCGAGGGCTATCTAACCAAGGAGGGGTGACCTGGGCGGAGGACTTTTTAAAGGGTTCTACAGGGTGGCTACAGAAATTGAGAAAAAAGTTCCCTGATTTTCCCTGATTTCCTGACTATCTTTATCAAATTTCCAGAACTAACTATATACATTACCATAATCTTTCATGTAAATCACCATTGTGTATCATGCACCAACAGGTGAACGCTTCATACAGGGAAATAAATAATAGAAAACCACAAAAATGCTTAATATTAATAAAATTGTAGTTCACTTTCATAAATCCAAACATAAAATTTAGTTGAACACTAAAAGACAATATGCAGCAGAAAGTTTCCTCATTTTATAGTGTTCAATTTTAAGCGTAAGGATGACTGATCTGGCCACCTAGTCAACTTACTTTATTTCAATCAATGTATCGTTTCAAATTAAAAAAAATATGTAAAAAGGTTTTAAAAGGAGCACTATCTATTAAAAAAAAAAATCGTCTTGCGGGGGAGCTAAGCTGCCATCATTTAAATGTCCCATCACTTTAAAAAACACAATGGCGCAGTAGAAGACTAAATCATCTTTTACCATTCATTTTACCTATGACTTTTATTCAGGAAGCAATTCACATGCGAAATTAATTCACATATCCGGTTTCTTGTATGATCCGATCCACACATCTTAGAACGAGTCTGAAAACATGCACTTTTTTGGATTTTTATAGTAATAGTGCCTACATCACTTGAGTCTGGGATTTATATATTTATGTTCTCGTATGATCTGGTTTTGGATTCGTAAATTATCTGTATCTGTGCATCAGTTGAGTATCGTGTGATTCAGAATGGAGCTGCGCATCAGATTGACAATTAAAAATGATCTAGTTCACTAGGCAAAAGCGAAAGTTCCCTGATTTTTAAATATTTTTGCAAAATTCCCCGATATTTCCATGATTTTTCCAGATTGATAAAGTACCCTGATTTTTTCATGATTTCCCTGATTTCCCTGATCTGTCGACACCCTGTTCTAACGCGTATTCACGTTACAGCTGAAAAAAAAAAAAAAAAAAGGCCCAAAACTTTAGACCGTTAGATTGATGGCTGCGCGATAGAACGAATCCCAGGACCTTTACACTTCCGACAACTAATATTTTTATTGCCTTTATCCACTCGACCGGAGCAAGAAAGAGTTAGACTGCATGAATGGAGTTTTATCCCTTCCTTGAATGCCTTTGCGATGCGAGCAGGGGTGGCCCGACGCGGTAAGCAAAGTAAGCATCGCATCGGGGCGCCATTTCGAAATTAGAAGCTGACAAAAACGTGATCTACAGCATAAAAGGGGCGCCTTTTTTACGTTTGCAGTGGGGTGTCACGTACCCTAGGGCCGCCCCCGGATGCGAGACGTCTGTTCGAATACTAACGCGCTAAAACGACAGTCAACACGGAAGACGAATCTTTGTTGAATATTTATAACGATGGCATTAAACAGGTTAAACATGGGTTCAACGTTAAAAAGGGGGGAGGGGACGGTTGATATACCCCTTTAAAAAAATTCTTGACTCATTTATATCATTGGGGTATACGCTCAATTTTCCTGGTCACCATCACCGGAGGCTCAAATTTTCTGGTCACTTAACAGAGCCTTAAGTAAAGCAGACACTCAACTTTGTTGGTCCGATACCAATGAAATTTTGAGCTAAAGGTCTCTTCATATTCCCTTATTATGTAAATGGGTTAAGCTACTCAGTATCAGTTAAGGCATTTTCATCAAGACAGAAGACAGATGAAAGGAGCTCGTCACAGAATCATTTCTCGATTATCTTCCCTGAAAAGTAGCTTAAATGCATGTTTTTAGTATATATACATATATATACATACACTACTCTTATATTCAAGGAAAGAGACAGTGACGCACGGGAAGGAAATATTTAGGCTCGCCAGAGATCGCAAGGCTGCAAACAGGAATCTGCTGTCAAAATATTGGCGGGGAGCCTTGAAACCCGCGCATGTATTTCAAGCGCTCCTTCACGTGAAGAAGCTACCATGTGTGTTCATGCATAAGCCAATAAACTGTAACAAGTTTCCTAGAGAAAATTATATACTGAAAGAGCTCTTATGAGACTATATGAATCTTTAATTAATGATTCTTCCCCAACAGACACGTGACCTTTCACTAACAGAAATTTACACATCATTTGGCTTATATGTCAAACGTTGAATTCAGTCGAACGCATTTGAAAAATATGAGCCGTTTAAAAACTGTATGTGTACAGAGTGTTATTACAGCTGGTCTTGATAATAAACATAGGTTATCAGGCAATTAAGACACGAAGAATCCATAGCATTTTTACAGTAGCTCAAATAAAGTGCAGTGCCCCCCAAAAAGCGAGAGCTAAAGGGACATTTTATGTTTAACAGACATACTGACTCCATTTACCTTTATAACAAACCTGAACCCGATCAAGACAACTGTGGGCCCGGGACAGAAGAAAAAAAATTGGTCACCTTGCAATAACCCCCCCCCCCTTTAAAAATAAAATATTATGATTGGTTTATACTGAAAGTTTTAAATATCTTATCCCTTCCAAACAAAAATTTTGTTTTAAATAATCTGAAATAAATGAATATAGTTACATGATGTCAAAGGAACAGATGTTAAACGTTAACGTAAAATTGTAACATCGTATTCTATATCGCAGTTGCTAACATTTACGGAATACAAAGCCTTTTCGTAAACTGTCATTTTTGTAAATATTTCTTAAAATAACGTACAATTAAAAAAATTTACTATTTTTTAACATTAAAAATACTCTTTACAAAATGTGTTTAGTTATTTTCCTACATGTTGGTATGCTATATTGACTATAGAGCATTTCGAAGAATTAAAAATAAGTTTAAATTAATTTATACAAATGTAAATTTGAATTCTTTTCATTGTTCATACTTTATAATTAAAAATCACTTAACTTTTGAAATTTTTTATCCTTTGTAATTTATTGTAAAATTATAAAAGTGTAAGATGCAAGATTTTTGGGTCCTAGAATCTGTGGTCCCTGGGCAGTTGCCCCGTTTGTCCTGCTGGTAATATGGCACTGTAACGAACTATTCTATTACTATGGAAACTACTTTTAAATTGGACAAATACTTATTCCTTGTGAGTGTTTGCGTTAACACGTTCGATTGCAAAGGGGTGATCCCCAAAAATGCTTGACCTAGAACCATCAAAAATTTTAATTAGGCCCTGGGTAGAGCAGTTTCCAGCATGTGCTGCGAATACGTTTTGTTCCGTCTAAACGCCCCTGGCATCCAGATTGAGCCAGGATTTCGCAAGTAAGACCATTCTCCAAGTGCATGTGTGCGAAAGGGTCAGTGATCAAAAAAGGGTCTAGGTCAGAACACGAGACGGGTTCTTTTCTCTTGGTGGAACTGGGCACAGCGTTTGTGCGGAACTCCGCTCGGGGCGCACGCGGCCCGAAATGAAAGGCTGTCAACGGATGAAGAGGACGAAATGCGGCAATTTGATCAAGGAAATGAATGGGGAGAAGAGTTAATAACTTGGTCTTTAACCCACAACCGTGGCAAAATTTTGCGCTTTTTTTTCCCTTCATGTATTCCTTAACCCTTTGAGGCGCAACCCTTTCCCAATGCTGAAAAACGGGCAGCCGTTGCCATCGCTCGATTTAACTACCAGCAAGATGGCGGACAATCGAAACGTTCATCGCGTGCCACAGATCTAGAGACCCTTTTTGACGCAGCTGGCTGTGCCGCACAGCCAGCTGCGTCAAAAAAGGGTCTCTTAGATCTGTGGCACGCGATGAACGTTTCGATCGTCCGCCATCTTGCTGGTAGTTAAGTCGAGCGATGGCAACGGCTGCCCTTTTTTCAGCATTAGGCAATCTATCCAGCTGTTCTCGCGTTCTTCCATTTTTCAGCAGATGTCAGTGCTGTTAAAAATAATTGTGACAATTTTTTTTTACGGGAAATGACGTGCTAAAATGTAAAGGATTCTCGTGGAGCTATGTCACCTGCAACTATTTTTTATAGAAATCAAATCTATTCTTCGTGACTGGCAACAGTCAAAACGTCAGAGTTTGGTATTCCCAGAGCGGGAACACTGCGCGTTAAAGGGTTAACAGTTACAAAAAACTTAGTGCCTGTATAGTTCGAGTGTTTTTTACTTATTTAAGGAAATTACCAGATTAAAAAAAACAGCTTTACAGGGTTTTCACTATGTCGTTTACAATATCCCCGACTTTTCCTGACCAAAAATTTTCCAGACTATTTGTAGGGAACAAACTATATGAAAACAATATTAAGACGTGCCATTTCGCTCATACCTAAGAGAAATATATTTATAAAAACATATAATGGAATTTTTTTGATCTTATATAAAATTTAAAAATTAGGTAAATCCACATCAAATTACTTTAGACGTGCGACGGAAAATAGGCCTGTATCGTTTGCATGAGCTGTAAATCTGCTGTCTCGTCTCGTGTCGCATCCCTCCCAAACAACAAATAAAATAAATAAAAACTTTGTATAAAAACACACGCAAAATGATGCTTATAGCAAGTTATGATCGTTTCGACTGAAAACTCGTTCAGTCTTCCTCAAAGTCCTTCGTCTCACACAACAGCGAGTTAACACTGTTTTGTGAGACGAAGAGCTTTGGAGAAGACTGAACGAATTTTCAGTTGAAACTATCGTATCTTGCTATAAGAATCATTTTATGTGTTTTTTTTAATAAAGTTTTTATTTATTTTATCGTTTAACACCAGTATTTTGAGTGTTCTTTCCCAATAACAAATGCTTGACTACGTAAAAGCTATATGGATGCGCTAACACTTTTGCAAATTTATGATGTCTTTTCTAACAAATCTTGTTTTAATTCAGCATCTTGCCTTTCTAATTTTTCTTTTCAAAGCGTTTTATTTCTCCTTCTAGAAATGTGGGTTTTCATTTTTTTCTTTTTTCTCCACTCTTCTTAGAATTGAGTTTCGAACTTAGCTTCCGGGTCAGACATATTTTTGTCTACAGAAACGGAAGAATGATACCACCTTTTTGTCAACCACTACATTCGATGTCCCTGCATCAACCTGAACTAGACCATGCAATGCTTCCACCATGATATTACTCTGCTCGTTTTCTAACATAGAAATTCCTATTCATGAAAAATCCACTTTTCACTGAGGTATTTCAGTGAGATAATACTACGCAATTTCCCCCCTGACTTAAGTTTATTTTCCCGACCTTTATACAATTTCCCTAACTTTCCAGGGGTTATCTTGTTAGGGGTCCTAGCGTTTGTGCTAGGATTCTCCCCTAGCACAAACGCTGGCCCACAACAGGAGGTTATAATCAATAAGACACTAAAATATTTATTTTGAATCACTGTCTTTAAACCTAAGCCTGAGGGAGTTTTTTCACTAGCATAATATGAACCCTCACGGCAGAAACCAATATAAATGGTCATTCTAAAGAAATTTTTTAAATGAACCTACAAACGAAGTGATCTCTGTCGTTTTTAGTAAGAGAAAGGGCAGTTTAGTATAGTCTGTCATGGGCGCTATATTACCTAGATAAGCCATTGAATATCCTCACACACATCGAATACCCGACATATAAAACTTGCAAGTAAATTTTTAAAGAAATATTCTAAATAGTGTGTACTGCGGAGTCAATAATTAGACATTTATATTTATTTACATTTTTTCTTTAGCAGCCTATTTTTGAAAAACATTCAAATGCGATGATACATTGCGTATTTTGAAAGTTGATGCATTGTTTTGATTTTTATTTAGAGTTGTTTTCAGTTATTTGTAGGATCCAATAAGTAATTGTGTAGTAGTTTTGCAAGAAGTATCATTGTTGAAAAAAAAATTTTAATAAATTAAATTTCCTCAATTTCGTTTTTTTAAATTTATGTTTAATCGCTGACTAAACTAAAATGGCGATTTTGCGATGAAACCATTAAATTTTGAAAAGCTATTAACGAATAGTTCATCTATAAGCACACGATTAGCAAACATTTCATGCATACAATACAAATTCGGTTACAATGTATCGTTACCTTGAACCGATAACTAGCCCAACCAATATTTTTTTCTCTTCTTCGTTATAACCCGTTCTAACGACAGAACACAAAATTAGAGATTTCAAGACAGGTTTGTTTTATTTCTTTTTAAGAACAAAAACCAGAGGTCTATAGACAGCCAAGCATGACGAGTTTTTGAACACAAAGGGGTCCAACAAAAAGTCAAAAAGCAACTGTGGGTCTTCCATTAAAAAGTTGGCCTGTGGCTTCAACCATCAGCTCAAAAGCATCTTGACCTTGGATGGTGACATTTGGAAATAACCAAGGAAAACAACTTTATTATGTTAAATGAGTCGATTGAATGATAATGCTAAAAATGTAAATAAACAGTAAGCATACAAAGCCCATACAGATACTGAGGAACGGAAGCAAAATACTCAAAATTTTCAATTTGGGTCCTAAAATGAAAGACTACTCTAAAAAGATTAATGCATTATCTTCACAATATATTTGCACCTCAAACATGTACTATTATAAAAATGTGATTTACAAAATTACGAATAGCAGCAATTAATTATCCTTACATTAACTTAAATAATAGTTTTCTGTTTATGTACATATACCGTATTAACCTGAATATAACGCGATATGTTTTGACTGATCATTTCCCTTTAAAAACCTGACGCAGTAAATTCGAGGTCTAAATATAGCAGGGGTTCCCAAACTTTTTTTACCCGCGACACCCTTGCCAGGCTAAAAGCATTTCGCGCGGCACCCTTTTCAGGCTAAAAACTTCCGCGGCAGATTTCCTTTAAAGCAATATGAATATGAAGGTTAGAATAAAGCAGTTTGGATGCATTTCACGTTATTTTTTGTTTGTTTGTTTATAGGGCTAACTATCAAGAAAGTACTCTCTTGGGAAAAGGATACAGAATTTTGACAATACCCCCATTTCAGGGAGTTCCTATAAAAGAGAGGCTACAGGACAGTCTTGAACTTGACTGAAATATTTTTGTTTGAGCCCACTTAGTGACCGGCTGGGCTCACTTTCTTGGGTATACCGATTCAGAGGAAATTATTTGATTATACTCCACCAAAACACTTTTCTTGATTATCTCCACGGCACCCCTGACATACGCTCGTGTCACCCTAGGGTGCCGCGGCACCCAGTTTGGGAACCTCTGAAATATAGGATTTTTTCAATTACCTTGATGGAAAATTTCGGGGTTGCTTTATATTCAGTGTCGTGCTATATTTGGGCTAATACGATAGGTTTCTCAATTTTATTATTTAAAATACATTTTTCAAAACATTTAAACTTTGCGTATTTCTAATCCTAAAAATTTCCTATATGTACTATAAAACGTGTACTGGGAAACCAAACTAAAAAGATTTTTTTTAATATTTACCCACTTTTTTTATTTGTATAAAAGGTGATATTAAACAGTATTTATCCAGTTTTATTATTATGGAATATTTTCAAACGTCATATGCAATCATTTTTTTATTTCAAAACTGGCTCGTAGCCAAATGTTCGGTCTGTAGCAAAAAATAAATTACGAGCATACGGAAGTCAAACTCACGTTACAAGACTTTCATAATAGACACATTTTATGTGAAACATCTATGCGACTGTATTATTGGAAAAAATGTGTCATTCTTCCCACGATTCTGTCTCCTGCGTGAATTAAATTAGTAAGTTCTCGCTTTTTCTTATTTCACATAAAAACGGAGATCTACCTCGCCGTTTTTTTTTATACATTCGAAGACAACGAAATATAGGACATGAAGAAATTGTCACTGGCAATAGAGATCTCAACTTTTGTAGGTAAACAAAATTTATTTCCTTTCCGAATAAGTAAGTAGTTAAATAGGGAACTGTGCGAAAACCATTCAACCAAAAGTAATAGTTTAGGCTGTTTTACAACTCATGCTGCACAAAACCTTTTCAACTGGGTACTTGAGCATAAATATACTGGAAATCAATTCTTTATTAATGGCAGTTAGAACACGGCCGGTCAGGGAACATGAAATCATATACATGGGCTTCATCAAAACATTTTACGGGGGTGGGGGCGAAGATTACTTCAACATATGGTTATGTTCGAAAAACAAGAAAGCAGGTTTAAAAAAAAAAAAGCATTCAAAAATGCAGAGGGTGGGGGGGTCCCCCCTTGCCCTATGCTGCCGATGCCCATGATCAGTGGAGTAGCCAGAAATTTTTCATGGGAGGGGGGTTACGACTACTTTAAGTCATATATTATATATGTATATAGATGTGTGAGATAAGGGAGTGAAAAATATGACCCCCCCCCCGGCTAGGTCACTGCCAATGATCATAAAAACATTTTTCAACTTAGAAAGTGTTAAAAAGAACTAGTAACTTTCATACACATTTGTCTATTTTCATCCAATGCCATTTCCAAAACTCTGCTCTAAATAAAGCGTGCCAATTTTTTTTATATACTGTTTTGGGTTAGGAATGTCATTTCCGGCTAGCAAGCACCCATCCACTACCGGAAATTCATTGTTTTTCTATCCATCTTGCAATTCTGATCTTGAGCAAGTTATTTCCGATAGACATCGTTGAAGGAAGAGAAAAAAAGCATTGCTTGAACTGATTAGTAAAAAGGAAACAAATACAAATTAGCTGTCGGAGATTAGTTGGATTAAATGGCACCAGGAAATCGATATTATCATCTCTTGATCGATTGCTTTTCGATTAGCTATCTATTAAGCGCAGACGACGACTGTCTTCAAGATCTTAGATGTTTTAATGGGATAAGAGCAATGAGTAATTATGTAGGTTATGATTTCTGGATGTGTGTTAATTAGGCTACTTAGTTTTAACGTTTTCCAAGGAAGTCGAAAAGCAATTATGATTTCAGTTCCTTTCTCTGTTCGCGCATTACCGATTGCTAAGAATTTTATGTATGTTATGCTATGGGCTAGACAAGCGGCTTCCTACCATTGGGGCGCAGGCGGGTGCGAGAAAAAGAGGCAAAGAGCAAGTGATAATGTGTTTTTAAAAAATAATCTTTTTTTCTTCTGATTTTTAGCACAAAACTTAAAATGCTTATCCAAACTTTACCTATAACATTGTTCTGACTAAATGCTGATTGCTGAAGAATAAAAACTGTATCAATGCCGAGGGAATGAAGGGAGGGGGGAGCCATCATAAGTTATCCTTTGTTGGGGAAGGGGCACAGTGTAAAAAAGGTTGGGAACTGATATCCTAGACTATGAATTCCACTGGAATAAACGTATATAGCATTTCTTTCTTTCTTTATTATTTTTTTTTTTAAGAGTTACCCTAAACACTTGCAACTCATTAGGTCTAACAGGCAAGACAGTCATTGTTTAAAACTCACTTAAAAAACGTTCCTCGATTTCAAACAAAATAAAATTAATATTATATAGTATATGAAAATTATAAAATAATGCCATCTGTCGAAAATAGCGCTCGTAATATTAATATTTTCGAACGGACTTTTCGTCCGCTATATTATTATCTTAATACATAATTTTGTGTCTTTTTGCTTTAACATGTTCGTTCCTATCGTTCCAAAAATGCTGTGGCAGCAATTTTATTTCTGTGCCTACTGTTGCTTCCTGGAAATGGGTCTTTGAATGTTCCGACAATGTCCTAACGTGTTGTAATTTCTCACTAACTCGAATTTATGGGAAACTCCAACTATCGAGACTCTACTGTATGGCATTTAGAAATTTCTAATTCGGTATAGCTTTTTACTTTTATACACTGGTGTATCTGGGGCCCACAGTGGCCGAGTGAATAAGACACTGAACATGGTCGACTAGTAGATGGCTGAAGTGGGAAGGTCCAGGCCTATCGAGAGGCATCGATCTAATGCTCCGGAGTCTTGTGCAGTTTTCTCCAGATGTAACGGGAAGTGAACAAGCGTTAAAAACTCTAAACGTCATCTACTAGGCAAAATTTAGGAATCCTCCAGCTGACGATTCGTGATACGCCTTCTCTGTTAAATGCAGCGATATGAATAAAAGCATTTGCCCCCCAATAAGGTTGATTCAATTTTGGTATGCGAAGATTATGTATATGTTGCTGTTTTCATTTAACAGAAATTATATTCTTTTAATTTATAATTTCGCGCATTTCCTTTACTCAGTCATTGTGATTTGGTTTAAAGTTCACAGATGGCAGTACCAGTCTTCCAGAACAGTTTTAAAATTTATATGTGTTAACTTAAAAGAAAAAAACAGTTTAAACATTTAAGAATAATGCATTCTAGTTAAAATTATCAAGGAATACAAAGCTGAAGCTGAAATGAATGAAAAAATTTTTTTTAATCGGCTTATAATGTAGTGCATTTTTTAAATCCAGTACACTTTATGAAATAGCTAGAAATAACGTAGATGTATTGAATAAAAAACTCAAAATTATACTTGGGAATACTTCGTACCGTACGTTACAGTAGAAAATCTCATCTTCTACAGTAACATACCAAATTCTTACCCGCAAGAATTAAAAAAAAAAGACTACATTGCTGAAAAAATTTGAACTGCTTGCACATTGTTTTGACTGTGGATATGAAGTCATATACACTTGTACCCCTCCCCTGAAACAAAATAAACAAATAAATATTACTATACGTGTTAGCTTTATGATACTAACTTGACGCTCATTCAGAGGAATTTTGAAAAACAACTCGCAAATCAAGCCCAATGGGAAATGAGTATCTGAAATTATGCATTAAATGTTTGCTTCGAGTTCCTGGAATGGTTTTTTAATTTAATCCCGAATGAAAATAGACTAGTCTGATATCATTCCCGCAGTTGGTTTGAGTTTTCTGCAGTCATTATTTCCGACAATTATCAAATCACAGCTTTAAGAGAGCTGCTGGTGACTATTCAGATTTCATTGTTCGCCTAAATAAGCTTACAAAAGAGCCTCTGTAAATGTGTTCAAGTAGACATTGAAAATACACTGACAGACTTTAAAAAAAAACTAAATTTACTGTCTCTAATTTAATCTCTTTCAGTTTGACATACACAATACTTTTAACTCTCTAAATAGCTAATAGATGGCGACATCACATTTCAAAAGACTCGGGCTCCTCCGAACGGAACCAGAGGATCTTCATACCAAATCTTGCTATTTAGTCGAATGGCGGTTTTACAGACCAGAGAAGTTTACTTTTTGGAAAGAAAGTCCATACTCTTCCATACATTACGTAGCTTTTCTCCGAGCGCGGTCAGGGCTACACCCAGAAAAAAAATTTGGCGCGAAAAAACTGTAGGGGGTATATCGAAGCTTAGCCTATGTTAACAAAAAATCAAAATTTTGTGAGAACTTCCACTTCCCCTTTAAATACGTCCTTGTGTCCTCCTGGTGTTAAACTCTAGTTATGGATAAGTGGGGATAAGCTGACGAGGTTAGAGAATCATCAGCTTATCACCCGTCCCCCCTTTTAAATTCTTAAGCTTTTCCAATATTTTACATCATAAATTTAAATATGCATTATATATGTAAAATGTTTTTTTTTTCTTTTACAATTATATACTTTTTACAACGTACTTTAAGAATATGAAAATTATTTTATCATGTTTACAATTTTAAGGGTATTCAAAAATGGATATTATGCCCATCTTTAATCAGGCCCGCCGCGAGGAGGAGGGTGGGGGGGGGGAGCAATTTCCCCGGTCCGGGGCCTTAGGGACCCCGCGCCTGGACGTCGTAAATACCTGCCCCGATGCCGGGCTAGTAGCCAGTGGCGGATCCAGAAAGTCTGTTTTGGGAGGGGCTACATTTTGAAAAAAAGCTTATTTCACCCAAACAAAATTTTACAATAAAGCAAAATTTTAGTCTAAACCAATGTAAAAACTTTTGAGAGGGGCTAAGTGATTAAAAAAGATCACTTTACATACTCAAAGTGCACAATGAAGCAGAATGTTACCCTTCAGCAATTTCTTTTGGAAGGGGCTGAAGCTCCCTAGCCCCTCCCCTAAATCCGCTACTGCTAGTCCGGGACAGATATATTTTATCAAAAATCTTGCATTTTTCTTAGAACCTTCTAAAAAAAAGCTTTACATAATGTAATTTAAACTATTTCACAATTTCACATTGTTAAAGCATGTCAGGGCAGAAATTTTAGTTTTTGGGCGGCAATTCTGCATTAACACGTGTTATGTTCTAGGGTTCGGACAGCTATATTTCAGTATCTTCTCTACTCATTTCTTTTTTTTTTTTTTTTTAAATTAGCAAATAGTATGTTTTAATCTATTGTTTTACTACTGGCAACTGTCTGATAAAACTATGATTAAAAAAATCATTTAAATTTTCTCGTACCTTGTATAAAAAAATATTTTATACACGGCATGAAATGGCACTGAATTTTGAAAATGACCCATATGCCATAACAGTCGAATCCCGTTTTAACGAAGTCCAAGGGACCTAAGAAATCATTTCGCTCTAACGAAATTTCGCTATACCGATATGGTATCTGCATCTTGTAATTTGATTTGGCTATTACCAAAGACTTCGCTATAGCATGATTTTCGTTGTAATCGACTTCGCTAAAACGAGATTCGACTGTAGAGCGAAAACAACTTTACAGTTTTGCTCTTATTCGAGACGTTTACAGACAGTGACAAACCGCACAAAAGTCGGACGATCGCCAAAGACATCAATGCACGTCCTCTATTCCAGTGGGCCCCCACCCCTCCAAACACACACAAAAACGTTATCGATCTGGCTTCCTGAAAAGGGGGGTCTTTGAACCAAAACCCTCCCCAAATGAACCCTTTCTTGTGAGCAAATGCTGCAACCAAACCAGCCATAGTTAAAAAAAAATAAAAAGCTGAATAAATAAATTACTTGGCAATTCGATAACAAAGGTAGATAGACATTTGGCAATATACTGGAGCTCTATGGCATCTTTCCAAAAATTCAAAATAGCTTTTTTCAGAAATCTAAATAAAAAACTCATCGCGAATGATATATGAAATAAAGGATTTGGTGACGCACATTTTCTGCGAATTGTAGGCTAATTCGTTTCAAATGAATTAATTAAAAAATATTGCAGCTTCTGGGTTCATAAATCGAATGGACTTTGCGTTAGACAGAGGCAAAGAACAACTATTTCATACCTTTGTCTTCAGCTTTCAGAACAATATAAGCTTAATTTTCAGATAGCAGCAAAACAAATATTTCTGACTGCTGTCATAATTTGTTTCTGGGCAAGGTAAAAACCACTATTTCAGTCACTCAACTACTACCGTACTGTTCAAAAACCAAAGCGAGGTTAGAACAACCGGAGATCCGCAGGCTTAATGCCTCAAAAAAGTGTTAAATCGCTTTAATTTTTTTATCCACTAGAAATAAGTGAATGCAAATTGAAAAAAAAATAATTTCAAAATAAGGTAGGTAAAAAGACTACGTTATTAAAAAATTCCTCTCGTTAATTTTAAAAAGTGACACTTTTTAAATTAGTATAGGAATCCCTTAAAAAAAATGCTCAATTAGTAGAATGTGCCCCACAGACTATGAGGGGATGAACAAAATTTCAGCTCATTATAAAACATCTCCAAGGTAGCTTTATTAAACAAAGATGGTCAGGGCCTATACATGAATTTGAATGAATAACATGAAATGAAGGAAATTTTATTGCTAGAGAACAAAAAAAAAAAATTTCTTTCGTAATTTCTGCACGACCCCTGAAACACGATCACTCGACGTGATTTCTTTTCCTTTGAGAGCCACTGAAAAGTGGTTTAAGTTAGTATATATTTATCTTCATATCTCGGACACTTTTTAGGATATAATTCTCTCAAATTTTGTTCATCACTTCATTAGCGTATGGAGAACATTTTCTTAAATGGGACTATTTTTGTACTAAGGTCATATACAAATTAAAAAAGTGTCACTTTTAGAAAATTAACGAGATTGATTTTTTCTTAACGTAGTCTTCTTTCCTACCTTATTTTGAACATTTTTTTAATTTACATAACCCACTTATCTTTAATGGATGAAGAATCAATGCGCATTACCATCTTTTTGGGACAACCTGTATAATACCGGCCGCTTCTAGAGATTTTCAAGATTCTATTAGAAGCACAAAACGTTCCCAATATTGACATAACGCTAAATCTCTCGCGTGATTTGGAGCAAAACACTGTGTGCCGAAAATATCTGCAAGAAACTGGAATATTCATTGTTCACAAAGTGTGTAACAATATTTTCAAACTTTAGTCTCAATTAAGGTAGATGGCTGGATGAAAACTTTTTCACTTCCAGTGTAGCAATGAAACAGCGGCAGGCATTTCCCTCCAGTTTCCAACGATGTCAATATTAAGTTAACATCTCACAATGTTTAGAGTACCGGTTCCCAACCGGTGGTTCGCGAAGCCCCCGGGGGTACGCAAGTTGTATAAGGGGGTTCGCGAAATTAATATACTAGTATACAACGACTACAGAAAGGATTCTCCAAATTTTTTCGGATTTCAGATGGGGTTCCCCGGAAGAAAAAGGTTGGGAACCACTGGTATAGACGAGGATTAAACGACTAAAAAATTGTTGTTGTTGCTAATGCTCTCTGGCAACCGCGGAGCGGTGCCAGATACCCCCGAATGGGAAGGCGATGGGCTGAAGGGGGCGGCTTCCATTTTAATGAGCTCCAATGGAAAGGACTTCCGACTTAGCTCGGGGTCCCCTAATTTTGAACAATTCCATTTGAGGGACCAACCATCTGAAATCGGCATATTTCTGAGACGTCAACAGAGTTAAGCTGGGGATTTTCCGAAGGCCGTTCTACTCCGCGATTGTAAGGTTACCGTCAGTAAGGTGTATGAAAAGTCTAACATCTGGAACAGTGTACTGTTCACTATTTAAAGAGCAGTGGAAATGCAATTAAGTTTTAAATTTTAGTTTGGGAAAGGGGGTCGGATGATAGTTCTTAAAAGAAGGGGTGGGGGACTACCGTGTTTACTCGCGCAATAGTTGCAACTTTTTCCAATTTTTTTTTTTTTTTTTTTTTTTTTTTTTTTTTTTTTTTTATGGTGAAAGTTTAAAATGCGACTATTATGAGGGAAATCTACAACATAATAATGTACACTCTAATGCTAAAACATTACTGATATTATAATAAAATTACTAATTTATTTAATGTTTTCAGATTATCTGCGGTATATTAAATAATATTTTCGTCAGTTCCACACTAAAAAGAGGCATTTTTCTTTTTATAGTAATATTTTTATGGGCATAAATGTAGGTCAAATACTTGACTGCGACTTTTATGCGGGGAAAATATTTTGACTATTTTTTCTGCTTCAAAATGGAGGTGCGACTATTACGCGAGTAAATACAGTATTCAAAGTAAACCAAATGTACCAAAAAAAAGTTTCAAGTTTAAGCAAACAAAAACTAAACTTTATATAAAATATGCCTGAACAACCAAGCTAGGGGAGAGGGGGGGGGGCGACTCCAAGAGCCTTGCTATTTTGGAGCAGAAGCCATAATCAAACTGAAAATACGTCACAAAATACGATAGAAATAGTAATATTTTAAACCTATCCTTTTGAAAAACCTCAAAAAGTTTTATTCGAGTAATTATGATGTAGTATACGGAAACTTAAAACACTTCTCAGTGTTTAAATAGTGACCTAAAACACGTATTCGATTTTTCGTTGACACAGGTGTGAAAATAAACAATTTCTGTTAACAGAATATACTCAATGGATTAAAATTACAGGAAATTCCGCTTCTTTTTTTTCCCTCTTCGCAGTACAGGTATATTTCACAAGGACACAAAGTAATTAAACAGTCATTCACGTACTTCCTACCGAAATATTTTTATACTGTGTGGATCCTCAGAGAAGCGATAGTAAATAAGTAATACGACAATAGAGAAATCGCCCCCAAGCGCCTCAATTATTAAACACGAGTAAAGTTGTTATGCGTGCGTAACGCATAACGAAATATTAAATCATTAAACCAACAATTTAACAGTTTCAGCAAATAAAAGTATTTTAAATTTTAATCACCACCCTTACAGCGTACTTCGTAAGTGCAATTTTGCCAACCCCTGTAAAAAAAAAAAATTACAGTGCCGGCAAAAGAAAGGTTGACATTTTAAACGGATAGTAATACTGTTCAGTTAAATTGTGTGCCAAAAAAGCTACTGTGCGTTTTCATGGAAATGCGGGTGTGGATAATGATTATGCTATCAATTCGGAATGCAGGGAGGTTTTTCAATGTGTACAGGGCTTCCAGCGGTTTAGAAAAACTGAAAACCTGGAACAGTAAGGAAATTTTACACTGACAGAAGAAGTCAGAGAAACTTCCAATGTGCTAATAAAACTCAAAAATGTATACCGATGTTATGTCCTTGAAAAGAGCTAGTGTTTGAAAATGCATTTTAAACAAATCAGTTCCAATAAACAAGGGAATTGCTCGGTACGCTAAAAGAACTATTAACTACATATACTAATTTCAATAAGGTACATACTAATATAGATTTCAAAGAGTGTACTTTTTTGTCCCTCCTTAGTAACGATGAACTAATTCGTTAACCCTTTGAGGCGCAACCCTTTACCAATGCTGAAAAAAGGGCAGCCGTTGCCATCGCTCGACTTAACTACCAGCAAGATGGCGGACGATCGAAACGTTCATCGCGTGCCACAGATCTAGAGACCCTTTTTTTACGGCAGCTGGCTGTGCCTTTTTTCAGCATTGGGCAATGTGTCCAGCTGTTCTCGCATTCTTCCATTTTTCAGCAGATGCCAGTGCTCTTAAAAAATAATCGTGACATTTTTTACCGGGAAAGGACGCGCTAAAAAGTAAAGTATTCTCGTGGAGCTATGTCACCCGCAACTATTTTTATAGAAATCAAATCTATTCATCGTGACTGGCAACAGTCAAAAAGTCAGAGTTTGGTGTTCCCAGAGCGGGGAACACTGCGCGTTAAAGGGTTAAACAGAAGCATAATCCCCTGATGGGAAATATTTTAGAATGTATCAGGCAATGATTTACAGCTATTTTTAAAGTTGTTAAAACTGCATAAATGCAGTAAAAACGTCGGTTTCCCTCTAAACGCCCCAACTTCGAGAAGGCAATTTGTCTGCATTTTGATAACACTTCAGTCGTACAAAGTTGAAAATTCAGACACATATCTAGATCAGATCTTTTTACGTGTACAGCCAGGTGACCAAGGGATTTTATGAAAACAGACACCTTTTTTTGGTGATTTACAAGAAAATCGGGTGTTTCTGATGAAGAGAGTTAAACACCTTCCACTTCCGCAATCAAAAGCATGCTGGTCGCAGAAGCATAGATTTCTTAAAAGGAAGCATTTTACAGCTGTTCACACGCCCGTATTACAGAGAATAAAGATGCAACTTGCACTGCAAGTATTACGTCACATATAGAAGACACTATCAGACACTGTGACACAAAACAATATCAGCATTGAAGAAAAGCAAATGATACAATAGCTTTGAGTATTTATATCTATAGTGACACTTCATAATTAAACAAAATATTACCTGAATATAACTGACATTAGGAAACTTTCTAAGAGGAAACTTTTCTTCTTTTTTTTTTTTTTTTTTTAGAAACTAGGCTCACTTTCCAAAGTCGGATAAGTTTTACACATATCAAGGTCGAAATACAAAATTTATCAGCGAATTCGAGTATTGCACACCTTTGTAGCTTTGCAAACGAAACTTTTCTTGTGAAATATTAATGTCTTTATTTGTAGAATTAATAAGCGTATTCTCAAATTTTATATTTAAATCTGCGGTGCTTGAATACATGCAAAAGAATTTTCCATTTTGCAACTCTTTCGAAAAAGTATTCATGGTTTTAATTTTGAAAAGTAAGAGACAAGAAATTTTAATCTGAGCTGTATTATTGTTTGAACGAAAATCATATGCAATCTTCACACTAATATGGATTGAAATTATTGTAATGAGATTTTTTTTTGTTTATTGTTTCTGCGTGTGATCATGTGGGAAAAAAAAGAAGTTCCGCGCAGCATTAACTAATAAAAAAAATGATTTAGTTTACAGTTAAAGCGATATTCCCAGTTTAGTTTTGGGTGAAAGCAGCACCCATTAATACTTTCAAATGAATGCGGCCTACCTCTTTTGCCGGCTGCTCTATCTCTGCCAGGCCTGGAAGACGGCGATAGGGACCGTACACTAGCTGCGCCGGGAGGCTGAAGTGTTATGCGAGGATTAACAGCTGTGCAAAATTAAAAAAATAAACATATCTCATGCAAAACAGCCATGCAAAAAGTAAATAAATAAAAATAAAATAAATAAAACATGGTTTTGGCCAGGATTCTGAAAAATAAAGATGGCGTTTAATTTTTAAATGATGCCCGATTATCCACAAAATAGGTTATTTAATTTTATAACTAATTCGTGTTATTTTACGGCCAAAAACAGTTTGGAGAGAAAATATTCTCATTTAAGCACACATTCAAATAGGAGCCAATATTGGAAGGGGGAGGGTAAATAACTTAAGGATCTCGTTCAATTAATAAAGTTATCAAGAAGCAAGCAGAATTTATAAAATTTTAATTACCATTCCAATTTAGATAATCATCATTCTAATTTTTCCTCAATACTCTACAAGCATATCGAGTTTGAAAATTAAAAAAGAACTGTCATTGAATTTTCCATATTTATAGTATAAACATTTTCAAAAATGTTCGATTTTCATTTTGTGGGTGTGCGCCAGTTTCAGCCACAGTTTGAGTTCGAAACCTTGATAAAGCTGGCTTTATGATTTGGCGAACCTAGATGTCCATCTAGGACGGCCGATTAAACGTGGCTCTACAAAAATGCATCTTAAATTTTCATTTAATAGGAGCATTGCACGTGCTGCATTTGATTTTGTGGTAGCGCAAGAGTGAGTAAAGTGCAGTACGGTTGAAACCTGCTTTAAAAGAACTCATTATCAGGCGGAAATTTTTATCAAAAGAAAATACTTCCCGCTTTCGTAAATCCATTAAAACTACATAGTCATTTGACACAAACTCGCCTTTAGAGGCAAATGTCCTAGTCTTTTGTAGTGTGAATGCATACAAAGTTTTTATCTTAAAAAAGAAAAAAAAAAGAAAGATTTATCAAAATGAAAATCACAATCCTGACCAAAATAAACACAACATAAGCAAATTAAAAAATTGTTAAAGTAAATATAACAAACAACGGAGTTAAAAGAAAAAAAAATATTAGCTAAAGGTATTCGAAAATAAAAAAATTTCAATGTCAAAATGTGCAAATAAGACATTATGAGAACATAAAATGTTTTTCTACATTTGCAATATTAAGTGTGAAGTAGAACAATAAAATAAAAGTATATATAAATTTCTAAAGGGGAAAATTAATGTAAACACACAAAATGTATGATGGAGAGCAATAAGTGGTTGCAAAATTGCTTTTGAAAGTCACGCAGAAGCTTAATCAGAGTATACGTAGTCAACTTATTTTAAACTACTATTTAGTCGATATTTTTTCCTTTCTGTTTGTATTTTGATTCTTTCGCAAACTTGGCCTTTTTTAAATAAGAGGGAAAACTAAAACTTCTATTATTTCGAACCGATGGTGTTTAGTTCCGCATGGCGTGACGATTGGCTTTTTTCCCCTCCCTCCTATAAAACTGGTTTTGGCGGGAAGCAAAGAAACAGGGAAAATACAATGCATTGTTTTAAAAAATACAAATTAAATTTATATATAAAGAAAATGTTGCGCCCTCAAGTTGTTTAAAAATCAGTTAAGGTTCTATTTCAGCAGTTCTACACAGGTCGTCCGCCAAAGCAGAATTCAGAACGTCCGTGATTAATTTTTTAAAATTGTTATATAAATTTATCTTTATGCATTAATCCTTCATCCTCCTCCACAAAATAAATAAATAAAATAAATAAATAAAAATGAATGCTTGGGCCGCAACAGTTTGGGCATTCCAAATAATGCACGTTTGAGAGAATGCGCCTTATCAAAATATTCGCTGCAATATTTTTCTTAAATAAACGCGTATCTATATCGTCGTATCTATAGCATCGTATTCTATATAGATACTTACATAGTATTCCCCTGAAATCTACGATACGAATTATCATAAAAATTAAGTAATTCATTCAATCGGCAATAGATACACATTTAAGAGAATTACAAGAAATCCGAAATTAAAAAAAACACATTACAATTCATCTTACAGTAGAAACATCTGACTGAAATTCAATAATCATAAAAATAAAGAGAATCAATGGTACTGCTTATTTAAAAAGAAAAAAAGAGTGTGGGGGGGGGGGTCAAATCTGGTTCTCATTGACCCTGGGAACTGTACAGTAAACATACCACCTACCTGAGTTCTGTTTTTTAGTAACCATCCTCTGTCCTGCAGTCCTCGATGTCTGCAGAGGGGGCTTAGTAGGAGGAGCTGTAGACTGTCTCTTAGAGGGTGCAGTAGTAGGGGGTACAGACGATGCTGAAAAATTAACAATAGCTAAGTATGACATAATATGAATTTATGAAAACGGTCTGGAACGACGAGTACGGAACGGAACGACGAGATGTTCAATAAAAGTAGTCAATAATATTTTGAAATTAAAACATAATTGCAAGACAGAAAATGCCGAAGAAATCTTAGCATCATAAAAGTAGTGTGATTGAACGATATTGCATCTCTATATTGTAATTTGATTTATGGATTACCAAAGTCTTCGCTATAGCGAGATTTTCCCTCAAACGGACTAGGCTACAAAAGGATTCGACTGCATTTAAAAGCATTGACGCAGAGTCGGTTGAGTCACATGGGGTCACGTGACTCCCCAACTAGGTTTTAACTGTGCTTGTAAATATGAGAAAGGAACTTCTCTTTCCTTCTTATGATTTCGATACGTACCCTCCCCACAAAATTTTTTTATCACTCTACAATAATATTTACAAATAATCTATTGAATTAAAATTCGGTAAATTCATCACGTTCGTGATCATAGGCATTACATACATACAATGTTCAATCCATTGGAGTCGAAGGGACCAAGGTGAAAAATTCGAGAACTTAAACATAAGTATCTTCATATTTCAGGAAGGAAAGATTGGGGTCCGTTAACGGACCCTTCACAAAATATTTTTTCCTATAACGGACCTTTCACAAAATATTTAAATTTTGTTACTAAATTTAGTCAAAGTACTAAATTTGTGAATATACTAAATTTAAATTTGTGAAATTGTATATTTTATAATAATTCACGAAAACAAGACCCCATTTTCACAATTTCACAAACACCGGACACTGGATAGAAAAACCTGATTGAACGCTAATTTCAGATCCACAAAATCATGAGTAAATTTTTCACAATTTCACAAAAACAGGACCCTGTCTGAAAAGTCTGGACAGACCCCCTGTATTTAAAATTTAAATAGTACAACAACATCGGTATTTCTAATATTTCTATTTCTTTTTCTTTTTTTCCAATGGCGGCCACAACAAGAAAAATGTTTAATACGCACAAGCTAACCCAAATGAACAGAACGAGATAGAAAAAGTCCTAACAGAAGATAGCAAGTCTGTAAGCCCATATACTGTCTCTTGTCTCCCAATATCGCTTCCACAATGCAGTGGAGCGCAGCACTGGGCAGTGGAGAAGGTAATATACTACCCGTATTCTTGCAGTGTTGCAGGGCATAGCCAAGGGGGGGGGGGTTAGGGGGTCATAAGCCCCCCCCCCCCGAGGAATTTTTTGCCATACAAAATGTATATTCTTCACTACATTATCACACCCACGTATACATATATATGAGTTGTAGTAGTCGTAACTCCTCCATGAAAATTTTCTGGCTACACCCCTGCAGTGTTGGATTTTTCTAGGGGGGGGGGGAGAGGCACAACTCTTTCATAAACATAAAATTTTTTCGATGAAATTATTATCTTTTAAACAGTTTCACGGACTTACTGGCCACAAAACTCCAGAATCTGGTACTATCGGACCAGTATTCGCCGAAAGAAATGTACTATGTACGTAAAAGGAAAAAGGCAGAACTACAAATTGCTCCAATAATTTTGAATACACAGTAAAGTTGCAAAAATCTCTGGTTTATCAAACACATTGCTAAGGATTTTGACGAAGAATAATTATAGATGATTTTTTGCTGATGAGAGAGAGTGATGGAGAAAGAGTCAGATGGCTGGAAGTATAATTAGCATGAACTGGGCCGAGAAAGAAAATGTTTTTCAAATCGTCAAATGAGATTTCTTTTTTGATGTGGAGATTTTCCAGCAACGGCTTCCGAGTTACTGCAAATTTCTTGAAAAACTGAATTTAGAGGCATGCATAACCATCCGTACCGATTACCTTTTGTCTTCCGCAACGCATTTAGCAGGCATAGCATGCATTTATCTACAGGATGACTGCGAATATCCACACACAAGTCGTATTATAAAAAGTTTAATCCGTTTCAACATGTTGAAACTTTGGAACAGTTGGAACAGCGAGAAGTCTTAGTTTAAATGTTATTGAAAACTTGTAGGGTGATGCAGCAAGATGTGCTTACCACAATGGACGTATTTTTCTTTGACTACAAAAACCGAGATCAACCATCTAAGATGAATGCGTCAAAACTATTCTCTTCCGGGGAGGGGGGGGGGTTATATTGGAAATCATTTCAAGTAATGGAGGACTTTCAAAGTTTCTAGAAATTTAATTATTATTGTATGGGGTTATTGGAACGAGCCTTACATTCAATTACAAATTTATTGAACTGCTTCAACAATAACATTTATCGTCTATTATTTTTTTAACTTAATGATAAAAATTTCACTAAGTGCAAGTTTACACGAGGATACCATGTGTTCGACATGAATGAATGAGAAAAAGAAACTAAACAAAACGCGTCTTACCCACGGTGCTGGAAGATCCTTTCCAGTGGGCTATTTTGGATTTGGAATTGGAGTTGTGCGAGGTCAGTGAGACAGAAGTAGAGCTTTCACTGGCGGCTACTGGCGAGTTCGAACGGGAAGTAATACACGCCTTGCTAGGTCCTGAAAACAGTAATGATTTTTTAAACACGAAGAAATGAGATAATTTGTACAAAAACATTCAAAATATTTTTCACGTTTAGATTTTTTAAAAATGTATCATGGAATTAAAAAATCTAAGACTTAAAAATGATATTTCAATAACTGCTTATTTCATTTACTTTAGTCTTTCGTTAATGATTATTTCCGCTGTGAAAATATTTTGTAATTAAAAGAAGTTGTTGATACTTCTTAATTTTAGGCATCGTTTGTCTGCTTGACGAATCTGTAATTTTCAACTTTTAAATATTTTATCGCTGAACAAGCTATTCAACATTTTTGAAATCCAAACACAGCTGCTGAAAAAGATAATTCAAAATCACATTCATATTAAACAGCTGCCATCGTAATAAAAATCCAGCTTTACTGAAAATTGACTTCTTACGTTGAATTTCAGATTGCAAAAATTCTTGTTACGAATGAGAGAATCAAAAACTCCGATAAAATTCTTCAGAACTGTTTCTAATATCTTTCATTAATTTTTTCGACACCATACACACAAATTAAGATCTTACTAATTAATATCGAATAACTTTAAAAGCATTCAATTTTTGAGAACATTTCGATTACTCTTTTGCAGATTTCAGTACATTAGTGGCTAAAATTTCAAAACAAACTAAAAGGAATCCCATAAACCGAAAGCTTCTGACTTTCGTTGTTCGTAGAATTATCCTCGTTTTAACAAAACAATACTTTCAAAATCCTTAAAGCAGTAGGCGTTGATTTAAATACAAAAGGTCTTTGTATAGTTTTGTTGTAAAATGCATTTCCTGACGTCAAATAATAATTATGAAGGTGAAGGGAAAAACAATTGCTCTTTTCAGCTCGATTTCAAGACATCACATCTTTCACTTCAGCAATTTTTCACCAGTGAAAATTAAGGTAGTAAAAATAAAACTCGGCAGAAAAATGTATTGGTTATATACAGGGTGGTGGTTATAGTTAAACTTCCCCTACAGACAGGGTTTTGCGGCTAAAATGGGTGAATGGATTGTATACAAATTTGGTATGAAATGCACTCATCGAAGTTCGGGGGGAAAAAAAGGTTAAATGTCCACTAGGTGGCACTTTGCATTAAAAAACAGCAAATTTAACAAGAGAAATGGCCAATTAGGAATGCACAAATAATTCCAACATTTATTGAATAGTTTTTCAAGCATTTACTAACTTCGGTCATTTTTAGAGCTGAATTCACTATGTAAAGTGCCCCGTAGTGGATATTTTTTTAAACTAAAATTTTAAAAATCTTCCTTGAAAATCATCTCGTGTACAGTTCATATGCCATATTTCGTGGCCATAGGCTTACCCGTTTCAGCTGCAGAATGATGTCTATTGGGGGAGTTTGATTATAACCACCCTGTGTATACAACAGAAACTCAAATACTAATAATGGAAACAGAAATAACTTAAATATAACACAAAAAAAGTTTTCGCAAAAACAATGTTTTATAATACAATAAGCAAACAAATAAAATATTTGCAGTACTACTAAACCTTCTATAAGCTTACTTTATGATTGAGAATTATAATAAAAATTTACCTTTAACAAAAATAGTTAATTCCTAATTAATTTCAATAATGATTTATTCATTACACTCAAAATTACTTGCTTGGCTAAACGACCGCAAAAAAGTATTTTTAACAGTGTATATTAATTTATCTAAAACAATATGCATAAATATTAAAATATATTTGATTTAAATGTAATTAAGTTGACATAATTTACGCAGTCCAACTGTAAACAAGAACTTTGATGATAACCAAGCTATTTTTATACTGGAAAGTTTTAAATTTTTATAACTCGCCGAGAATCATCTATAGTAGTAAAACTATAGCCTAGTCTTTTTTTTTTTCCTAAGTAGATCTCGCGTAAAATTAAATAAACAGGTTAACTTAAGATGGAATAAGGTATATTCTTTAATACTATGTCAAAAGAAAACACTTTTAGCCATCACTATACTAGAATTCTTGTTAAACAGAAATAAATGCATCTACATGACTACCAGGTATTGAAAGCTATTTTTATAAAATGCGATGTATTCATGCAAAAAACTATAAGGCGAATAAATATTAATAAAGCAACTAAAATACTATGCATTAACATAAAAATACAGCCTATATGGCCATAATACAAAATGAATTAACTATTATATCTGCGCTAAGTATTTGAACAAAATGCAAGCGACAACATTCGAATCGAAATAAAGAAGACATTCTTGTATATAAGCTGCTTGTAATCTTAATCCTATGAAAGGTGTTATAGAATCATAGCACATTTGAAAACGTTAAAGGTTGTAACAATGGCTTCAGTTCAAGAAATAAAGTAAAAAGAAGGGAATGGGGAAAGCAAGAGAAAAAGGAAAATAGGGAACCTTTCAGTCTTACTTTCATTGTGTTTGAGAACCAACTTCTATTAAACGAATTTGTTTAACAAAACATTCACTTTGATTCACAGTGCAAAATCACAAAGTGAACTTTTTCTCAAATATTGAAAATTTCATTACATGTATGCGTGACATTTCATTTGAAAGGTGACAAACTCGCAGATCTTAAGTATTTGAGAAGAATGCTTATACTTTAGTTAGTTTTTAGTTCACAGCTCCATGTTCACACACGTCAGTCATTATAAAAATCTGGAGTGACTCCACTCGACTTTCCGAACACTTACGATTAAGATCATGACCAAGCATTTAAATAAATTTTAATCGATGTATCATTCAAACATATATACCAAATTGAAACTCAATCGAATGCACCATTCAAACGCTTGCGCACTTTCAAGAATTTCTCCCCATATGCCATTATGCCATAATATAAAAGAAATTTTTGTCGTAGTCCTGTAGAAAAACTATAAGTCTTATGCACACCAACATCAATACCGGTCTTAAGATGGCGATTTATAACATATATACCCAATTTCAGCTCAATCGAAGGTACCGTTTAAACGCTAGCGCACTTTCAAGAATTTCCCCCATAGGCCAGAATGTAAAAGAAATCTTTGTCGTAGCCCTGTAGAAAAACTATAAGTGCTATACACACCAAAATCAATACCGGTCTTGCAACGGTGGTTTATAACATATATACCCAATTTGAGCTCAATCGAATATACCGTTTAAACGCTAGCGCACTTTCAAGAATTTCCCCCCATAGGCCATAATGTAAGAGAAATCTTTGTCGTAGCCCTGTAGAAAAACTATAAGTCCTATACACACCCAAATCAATACCGGTCTTGCGACGGTGGTTTATGAAATATATATCCAATTTGAGCTCAATCGAATGCTCCGTTCAGGAGCTATCGTGTTCACTCACATACACACACACACACACACACACACATACATACATACATCTCGTAAAAATAGCATAAATGGATTCAGAAGACCTCAAAACGTGTAAAAACACCAAAATCTCGAAATCGAATTTTTTCATGATTACAATACTTTCCTTACATGGTACATGTTCGGAAAGTAAAAAGCAGTACACATTGATAGACTGAACAATAAAATCGAGAGCTAATAAACTGTTTTATTCTAAACTTGCAGATTTAGGCCATAAAAAATATATTTATCAATCAGATTTAACAATTCAGGGGATTTAAACCTTAATTAACATGTTTGCGTACCTTCATATTTCACAAACTATTTTTTTAATGAGTTAATAATGTGAAGCATTTTTAAATATCTATAATATATATATATATTTATATACACAATCTGTCAAGAAGCAGATGAATTACCAATTTTGACGAATAAATTAGGAAGCTGGAGATGGTAAGATACATAAATATAATTAAAATATAATTAAAATATTTAATCACAAAAATAAAATTTAAATTGGAAAATAATCTTAATCAAATTTCGTCAAAATGGTTTTAATGTGAATGCTTTCAAAAGTATGCATGTTTTAGTTATGTTGTAATCAACAAATAAAAGTTTCAAAATATTAATGTTAGAAAGTACAAGAAAGTATAACAATTCATTTTGTAAAGGGTGTCAAAATATACATTTTTTTTAAATGAGTAATCATGTAACAAAATTTAATTTAGCACACAAAACAAGAAAAGGAAGAAACAGATTGTAGAAAATTATCACTGTTGCAATTCAATAAAGAGAGAGAATAGTGGGTTGTTCAATACTTCTCAAATCAATTCACATATGGAATGTTTTTTTTAACTCATTGATACATACAATTTAAATTTTGGATAGAATGCCTATTGGGGGCGGGGTGGGGAATTCAAATATGATTAAGTATGAAAATAAGTAATAATTAACCATTGGAAGTATATTATTCTACTGACATACTTTAATAAGTTTTGGAGAGCATTTTGGATAGACCGGGTAGGGGGAAGAGCATGAGATTATTCTTGTTTTATATTCGGTACACTGGGAGGGGTGAGGAGCTACTAATAATGAAATTTTGCATATTAAAAGATCAGTTGGTTATAAAATGCTTGTTAAATTAATTCATGACGCTATTTGAGTATTTAAAAAAAACAGTAAAGATTTCAAAATTTGTAAAACTTAACAGAGAGTTTAATCTCACTAACAAGAAAATTAACTCTCCTTATAGTCTCAAAGTGTATGATTAATGTCATTATTTAGACTGTGCCATGTGTATTTTTTCTCGTTAAATGCACGATAATTAAGATATTGCAAAGATAATGCAAGATAAAAAAGTAAGCAAGCAAAAGAATAAACAGAAATGACCGTCATTCATCTCGGTAGCAAAAATAAAAGCTTGCCCCACTATACACAACTTACGCTTGGATGGATTAATTACTTAAGAATAAGATGTATTTAACATTCAACATAGCGATTATTGACTTAGGTATTTATTTGGGGAATATACAATTGTTTAAAAAGCCGATTTCTCATTTAAAGAATATTTTTTTAAATTGAAATCACAATTTAACGGGTAGTTTGTACTTTTTTAAAAAGATTCCTTGAGCCCATTTCTTGACCAAAATCCTACAAACGATGGTGATAATTCGCTCATCCCCTTTAGCCGTAGTATGTTTATAGGGGAAATTTAACCTATTAGTGTCCTATACAGGGTGTCCCAAAAACATTGACCCCGGCTTTTATGCTTTAAATATTGATCACAGACATCACATAACAATAAATTATGAAGTTACGTAAAAAAGAAAGAACAGAATTCTATTAAATCAATTAAAATTTTCAGGGGATTAAATTTCAATAAATACAAATTCGTAAAATATTCAACATACAGGTGTACAAAGTTTCATCCAACGTGATTTTTTACTTTGAGAATTAAAAAGTGGCTTAAGTCAGCATTTATTTATCTCTGACAATTTTAAGGATAAATTGCTCAAATTTTGTGCATTACCTCACCGGTATATGGGTACAATTTAATAATTGAGAGTTTTTACTACGGGAGCAGCATTTAAAAAAAATAAATTTTGTATTTACTCATATTTAATCCCTTGAAAATTTTTACTGATTTCTGAAAATTCTGTATCTATTTATTTTCTTAAACTAATGATAACGAAAAACAATGAGAAATTCCTTTGAAATCAAAATCAATAATGTAAGTGAAAAATATTCCATAAAAAGAAAACCTTACTAATGCTTAACGCAACTTTTTAAAAATGTTTTTCTATATATTTCTTTTTGTGTGAGATTGTTTACTTAACCTTTCTCTGGTTGAATAATCAAACATTGAGATATCAAAAGAACCCCGATGCCAGTATATGATAGAATTTGATCAGGAAAAAATAAAAAATGAAATTAACACGGAGAAGTGATAGAATTCTCTAACTTAAACTGCCTTACTTCAAACTTTAATTAAAAAGAAATAAATAAAAAAATCCAACTATGTACTCAATAACCATTGGAGTATGAGTCGGGATTTTTTTAAAACTGGAAACTGCATTGAAAAATACTCAATATCAACACACTATTTTTTATTATTTGTGCACAAGATCTGAATACATAATTCATTGGTGAAGAACTCAATGACCGGGAAGTTCAGGAATTGTTTGTTTTTTCAGCTCGCATTCAAAATTTCTGGCTGGAATAACGTAACATACCCGTGCCAGGGTCTAGAGTCTAAGAAAGGAGGTCATTGCTCCGAAGGCGAATACATACAATTAAGATTATAAAAATGGGAGGTCTCGTTAATATTAATATTAGACATTTTGACAAGTTTAATCTCATCTCATACCTCACTACGACCAGTCTTAATCAGGTATTGATTTGGAAGCCTGCCTAGTTCCTCCCCCCTCCCCCTGCCCCAATTCTTCCTTAAAGGTTCCCATAAAGTTGAACAAACGCTTATTTCGAGTTTGACGTAGTTAGTAAAGAAATCTGATGTGGACACCACATAACTTCTTTGTACGTCCATTAAATCATAAATATTTTCGGTGCACTTCATCTAAACTTATTTTGCTTGAAAGAGATAAAATACTGCAATTAACATTAAGGTTTAGCGATTTCTTTAAAAATAATTGAGATCGCCAAGCTGGGTCCAATTTAAAGCTTAGTTTTTGACACTTAAGCAGGCGATATTTCGCCAAAAGCCGCCAACTTGAGATAGTTAGCGAGATTAGTCATAGCCGAAATAGTGATTCATCACAAGACTTTAATGAATTGAAGGTATCCATAGACTTTACTGTATTTAAGTCTTTTGGGTGACCTTGTAAATAAATTACTCCGTTGATTCCAATAAAAAAAAAAGAGATGAACAGTTAGGTGTTACAATAGTTCTAAATACAAAATTTCAACATTCTACGGTTGAGTTTTAGAGTTATGAGAAATACGTAATTGTTTTTGGCGTTAAATTTGGCGATATTTCGGCAAAAATCACCAAGGTCTATGACAAATGGCGAGATTTTGGGAATGGATTAAACAATAACTGACTACAGACAAAATATATTGAAGATGTCCATAGACATTAATGTATTGAAATTCTTTTGTGGTCATGTTTACTTTCTTTTGGTCATGTAATATAAACTCTATAGTAGACTGGAACCAAAATTTGATGCGCACAACTAGATTTTACCGCAATCTTAAATATAAAATTTTAATAATCTACGACTAACAGTTTTTGAGATATGAGAGTTACATACATTTATATGTACACGAAAAGTCGTAAGCTCGGCGACTTTTGGCGCAATTTTTGAGGGAGGCACATGACCGCCGTCGCTCCATTATCTAACTATGTGGTACAATGGTACTTTGCTTGAAATGAATGTCTCTAAAACTGCCATTAACCGTAGTGTGTTGGAATTTTTTACTTGTTCGTCTATTAAATCAAATTTTTTCGCCAAAATCTGGATACCGAAATTTTTCGCGATCACACTTACAAGGAAGTACCAATTGAAGTTGTATAAAATAACGCGCTCTCCGCCGAAAGAGTGCATGTATAAATTTACGGATCTTTCACAATCACAAACTAAATAAGCCCTCGAATAAGGCTCAAACGGCAGCGACTTAAAAGTGGAAGCCAGTGGAAGTCAATGTCATAACAGTATGTTTTTAAACAAAATGACACCGCATACCAAATAAAAATCTGAACAGTATCCGTTTCAGCCCGATAGGTTCGAATGTAAAGTTTTTAAAAGTAAAAACTACAATATCAAATTTTTAATTTTTTAAGAATAAATTTTTAGTCCGCCGTATTGTGGACACGCCATTATAATATCTCGTCTGTATGTAGACCTCGTGTACGATAGGGCGACAAACTATTCGTATAGACAGATAGTGTTCCATTTTCATTTACCGTATTGACCCGAATATAACGCTGTGTTTTTTGACTGATCTTTGCCCGTAAAAAAACCTGACTCCTGCTAAATTCCAGCCTTAAATATAGGATTTTTCTAATTATCTCGATTGAAAATTTCGTGGTCGCGTAATATTCGGGCCAACACGGTATTTAAGATTTTAATGCAACTTCACTTCGACGAAGTCTCAAATCCTTTCAGAGAAATTTCAATCCAAGAGAAACCGTTTGATTACTAGGCCGTGCTTATGTGTTAGCACTTTGATAGACAGTGATCATTCCACTTATCGAAATTACGAAATATGCACAAGACTTATCAGTAAATACACGCCAAAGCTTAATGTCAAATATTTTACACGCAAGCTTTGCAAATAATCGCCTCGGAAAAGCTTCATTTAGCAGCAGCAATAGCCGTAAATAAAAATCAAATATTGCTGCTAAAAATAATGCGAGCGATGCATGCAGTTTAAAAGCTGGGCTTTCATATCCAAAAGAAAGAAAATGGCAGAAGAATCAGCAAATCAATAATTTTTTTTGCAGAAAAAGGGGGGTTGAATTCGTCGATATCTCTCTTACCTGGGGGAGTTGGAATAACGTAGGTCATTCTGCAAACAGGAGCACAGCCCGCCATGAGGGATAGCAGACGATGCAACTGCCCTGCAAACAGCAGGACGCGATGTTAGAAAATACAAACGAGAAGCACCTCCTTCATAAAAGCAACAGGTGCTGTTAACATGTGCGGGAGGAATAGGGGTAAGGCGCCATGTAAGACAGGCTACTCAACTTATATCGCTCTTCACCATCATCCTTGACTGCCTCCGTATTACGCAAGTTCCCCCCCCCCCCCCTTCAAGTTATTCTATTGCAGTATTTTACTACAATCCAATTTTTTTTTTTTTTTTTAAATACCTTTCGAAAATGTAAGCTTTGCATTTTTACAAAGTACCGCTCGTGTGTATTGTTATTTAGAGACAAAATCCTTAACCAGAAAATAATTTGGCGGAAGAGGTGATGATACCTCTGCATCTCCTTATTTCCAGCTATGTCCTTTGTTAGAAGTGCATCCCCGAATATGAATTTGTAGGAGATTACCGACTGACTACACTAAATAACTATGGAGATTTTCAAAGATGACTAAATATTGCACGGATGTTGCATAAATGAAACAGAGGTGTTTTCAAAATAAAATATTAAAAGCGAAAGGCAAGTTTGATTAAAGATAAAACTAATTATGACACATCATTTTTTAAAAAAGAAATAAAAGGAAAAGTCTGCAAAGATGTGAAAACACATTAATTTTTCTTCGTGATTACATTTACTATTACTTTAAAACAGATGCTGAGATAATAAAAACAGTGGATCTTGTGTAATGTGACCAGACCCAGACTGGTTCCTTTAAGGGCCCTCGGCATAGATTGAAAAGGGACCCCCTTACTGATCAATTTAGAGGGAATAGAATATTAGAATATGTAATATTTGGAATTTAGTCTTACGTGCCTAAAAACCACATTTAACTATTTTAGAGCTTTTGGGGCCCTGACTCTTCGGAGGCCCCTCGAGCCGCGGGGTTCCTGGGGGTCTTCTGCTGCGCCGCTGAGCAAGATGCAAGATTACTGGGAAATAAACAATTCAATTACTCTGATATATATATACATATATATATATATCAAATTACTCTAATTATAAAGAAGAATATCCATTTTAGGGGGCCTCTCCGGGGCCCCCTTCAGCCTTGGGCCCTCTTCGATCGCCGACCAGCAGAGTCCGGGCCTGAATGTGACTACCCTCTGGAAGAAAAAAAACTGGTCACCTTATAAAGAGACACTATACAAAGGTGGTAAAGTGTGGTGGATGTAAAATGAAATTGTACAGTGGTCACTATAAACAGGTGGTTACTTTAGCAGGCCCCTTCGTATTAATATTTGTATTTAGGTAGAATTGTTTAAAAATTAATTCTGATCCATAAACAAAGAATTTTTTATTTCACATATATGTCCAATCGCGAATGAACATTTCGATTTTCAAGAGCTTCATAAGTAGTAAATCTTTTGTTAAAATCTCTTAATAATGATTCTAGGCCTCATTTCTTGAAAAACAAAACCAACAATTTATTCCTTTAAAGCCTTGAGCAAGTACAAACGCTCAGTAATCAGTAGTCCTGAGATTGAAAAATAGCATTGAAATAGAATATTCCCAATTTCGGTTTCACTTATTAAAACTATCTAGCGACATGAAGATAGAAACCTTCGTTATTCTGATGAAACTTTTTTGGTATAATTTAAAATCATACCTAAAAGAATAAGAACATGAGAGGATTTCTTCCGAAATATTCACTTCACAATATTATATTATTTTTAATTGTGTGCTTTAGGGCGCGAAACTTTTAATGCTTGCTTTTTGCAAGGACACGCTCTATGCAGTGAAGATTGTTTTACAGGCCTTAAATTTTCTGTCTGACTTAAATTAATTTTTGAAATTAGCATCTGTACAAACTGTTCAGCAATCTTGTGCTGTACAACTTGTAGCATTGAGAGATGGTGGATCCAGAAAAGTTTCAAGGAAGAAGATACAGATGACGAAGCATATTAATCTGAGGCGAGCTACTCTTTTTCACGTTTTCATTTTTAATACGGAATCTATGTTCAACTTGTTCGCTCTCATCATTGAAAAAGTCAATGAATAAGACACTCCTCCTTTGAAAGAACGATTCTGGGTAACAACATAGGTCAACGTTTCGCCGGTGCCAAGATTCGCGCTTTGCACAATGCCTCCGGCGGAATGTGGGTTGTAGGTGGAAAAAAGTCATTCCTTAAGTTGTTTAACTGACGATAAATCAACAGTTAATTTAATAAAATTATCGAGTGTTCCCTACTGGAATGTAGTTGTCATTTCATCAAAAAATCGGCCCAGCCTAAGGTAAAATTTGTATTCTTTGAAAAAACCGCCATTTTGGCAGATCCGTAAGTATCTCTGGAACTGCTACGAGACTAACACCAGTAAGACTAAAGCAAATCTATTGCCTTTCAAAAAGGCATGAGTTACTGTTTTAGATGAAGAGATTTAAAAACGATTTTTAGAAAGAAAAAAGAAAAAGAGAGGGAAATGAAAGAGTGCAATAATTCACAGATTTTTTTGGATGTTCTTTGCTGGTAAAACTCTTTCAGGGCTGAGAAGATGCGTTATCTACAGTGAAACTATGTTAAACTGATCATAATTTGGCCGATTAGGAATTTTCCCCCGAAATCGGGGGTTTCTCCCACTGTGTGGCGGTGCTTTCGAAGAACCATTCTAGGAAGCAGCATCAATCAACGGAGAGCCTTCTCCGATGAGTCTTTAAATGATTAAAGGTTAAATATATGGATAATAGTGGATTAAAGTACGTTCAGGGAGTGGGCGATCGCCCCACTGCCCCCTCTCCCTTGGACTCGCCACTGTGGCAAATGCATAGTTCTACTTTACCGTCGGGGCAGAAATGGTGTGCCTTTTACAGAACAACGAACGGGATATTACAAGCCTCTTTTTTTTTTTTTTAAATCTGTGGAAGCAATTATTTCTATAATAATACGAGGGACATTCAGAAAGTAAATTTCGTTTTTGGGGCGGGAAAAAAAAAAGTAGTAAAACTTTTTTTCAAGTCAGTTTTATTTTTACATGAAAAAGCATACCTTAAAATATTTTTCTGCATAGTTTCCGCCAATGTTCAACCACTTCTCGTAGCGGGTTACATGCTTTTCTATACCTTCTTCATAGAATCTTCCCGCCAATGACGATAACCACGACTCCGCAGCATTTTTCATCTCGTCGTCGGATCCAAAGTGCTTGCCGTCTAGGAGCATGAGCAGGAACAAGTGGCAGTAGTTGTACGGCGCCAAGTCTGGGCTGCACGGCAAGTGATCGAACTGCTCCCAACGAAACTGGTGAATCATCGTTTGAGTGTCACCAGCAGTACGACGATCGAACTTTTTCATTGAGCAACACAGAATGTTCATTCCGTTTGTTTTGGGAATTGCAACGCCGGTGGTCCTTAAAATTCGTGGTTGTCCATGATTGCGGGAAGTCAATGAATAAGACACCCCTCCTTTGAAAGAACCATTATGGGAAACAACATAGGTCAACGTTTCGCTGGTGCCAAGATTCGCGCTTTGCACAATCGCTCCGGCGCACAGTGGGGTATTGGTGGAAAAAAGTCAATTCCTTAAAGTTGTTTTAACTGACAATATATCAACAGTTAATTTAATAAAATTATCGAGTGTTCCCTACTGGAATGTAGTTGTCATTTCATCAAAAAATCGGCCCAGCCTAAGGTAAAATTTGTATTCTTTGAAAAAACCGCCATTTTGGCAGATCCGTAAGTATCTCTGGAACTGCTACGAAAATAACACCACTAAGACTAAAGCAAATTGTATTGCCTTTCAAAAAGGCATGAGTTACTGTTTTAGATCAAGAGATTTAAAAACGATTTTTAGAAAGAAAAAAGAGAGAGATGAAAGAGTGCAGTAATTCACAGAGTTTTGGGATGTTTTTTGTTGTAAAACTCTTTCAGGACTGAGAAGATGCGTTATCTACAGTGAAACTATGTTAAACTGTCATAATTTGGCCGATTAGGAATTTTCCCCCGAAATCGGGGGGGGTTTCTCCCACTGTGTGGTGATGCGTTCGAAGAACCATTCTAGGAAGCAGCATCAATGAACGGAGAGTCTTCTCCGATGAGTCTTTAAATGATTAAAGGTTAAACATATGAATAATAGTGGATTAAAGTACGCTCAGGGAGTGGGCGATCGCCCCATTGCCCCCTCTCCCTTGGACTCGCCACTGTGGCAAATGCATAGTTCTACTTTACCGTCGGGGCAGAAATAGTGTGCCCTTTACAATTCTCTTTCTATCCTTTTCGCCAGAACAACGAACGGGATATTACAAGCATAATTTTTTTTTTTTTTTTTAAATCTGTGGAAGCAATTATTTCTATAATAATACGAGGGACATTCAGAAAGTAAGTTTCGTTTCGAAAAAAAAAGTAGTAAAAAATTTTTTCAAGTCAGTTTTATTTTTACATGAAAAAGCATACCTTAAAATATTTTTCTACATAGTTTCCACCAGTGTTCAAACACTTCTCGTAGCGAATTACATGCTTTTCTATACCTTCTTCATAGAATCTTCCCGCCAATGACGATAACCATGACTCCACAGCATTTTTCACCTCATCGTCGGATCCAAAGTGCTTGCTGTCTAGGAGCATGAGCAGGAACAAGTGGCAGTTGTACGGCGCCAAGTCTGGGCTGCACGGCAAGTGATCGAACTGCTCCCAACGAAACTGGTGAATCATCGTTTGAGTGTCACCAGCAGTACGATGTCGAACATTTTCATGGAGTAACACAATTCCTTTACTGAGCATTCCTCTCCGTTTGTTTTGAATTGCACGTCGTGGTCCTTAAAATCGTGATTGTCATGATTGGCGGGAAGTTTCCATGAAGAAGGTATAGAAAAGCTTGTACCCCCCCCCCCCCTGTGGCAAGTGTTTGAAAATTGGAGGAAACTGTGTAGAAAAATAGTTTAGGGTATGCTCTTTCATATAAAAATAAAATTGGCTTGAAAAAAACTTTTTTTACTACTTTTTTTTTCAAAACGAAACTTACTTTCCGAACATACCTCGTATATCTCTATGTGAGAATCAAACACAGAACCTAGTCGACGACATCTGAAATTCATCTCATTCTTGATTTTTTCAATCATGCGATCAATGAGAACAAGACTAAACACGAGTTCTTCCTTTCTTTCTTACAGTAAACGACAAATTCCATACAGCAAAGTAAGAAATGCTGGGTGGGGGGATCCTTTAGTAATATTTCTTCCATTTGAAAAAACTTTTTTTTTAATTGCAAATTTTGGTCCATGAAGTCTACACCTTCCATAGTATCATTATAGCCTTTAACGATTTTGAGTTTCTATTTCACTTTAGACAGGACTTTAACATGTTCCATTTCAGTACTATGAATTATCGAAAATAATGACTTTTTTGTTTAATTTTGATTTTATTTATTTTTTAAATCAATCTACATCTTCACAGTAACTTTTTTTTTTCCAAAAAGCTATAGTTTCTCTTTTTCCATTCTATTTCTGCGAATTTTCTTTCTCGAAGTTTAGTGTGGCTGTATACTCTTTAACTAAAAGAAATAAATACAGGAAAAATTGAAAAGGGATAAAGAAAATATTGATGCCCAAACACATACGAGCTGGAAACCAACTTAAGGTTACCAATAAAGTAATTAAAAAACTTTGTAAAAAACACACATAAGAGGGACACACATAAAAACACACATATGTTATAGGTAAGAGGATACGCACTTTTCAGCCAAAAATTGTTTTGGCCTTCATCAGTCCAAGCCCTTCGTCGCAAACACAGGGAACTGATGTTGCTTGCGACGGGGAACAGAAAGAAGGGACAGGGAACAGAAAGAAAAATATTATATAATTTTGAATTAGACTGAGCTATCGGTTTACAAGAGCTTCTTGGTAAAAGGTAAAAATAGTTGCATTTTCATAAGAGAAATATTTAAGAGCAATAATTATTTTTTACATTAATGCTAGATTGGAGAAACAAAATTAAATACAGCTACTTAATTATCCAAATAGTTAGGGCTAAAATACTTTCTACGATAAGAATAATGTAGGTAATGGTCATCAAAATAGATAAATAAAAACTTATAAAATTTCTAAAGTGAACAAATCCAATTTTACTTATGGACCTCAATCTATAAAACTAAACAGCCAGCAGAATACAAACGCTATTGATTTCATCCCTCCAAGATTGATTCCCATCGGCTTTTTAAAGAAAACTCTTAGAATCAATTAAAACTCTGGCCTCTTTACTTAAATGTTTTAAGTATCAAGTCATACTCATCATATTGGTTTTAAACTTTGAGAAAAAAGAAAATACCTGAAATACTTTCAGATTTTAAATACGCACTAGCGTGCTACATATTAAAAGTTTATTGTGATCGGCCCTAATTGACTTTTTTATTTCATTATTTTTAAGTTAATTACTATTTAATAGTTTAAGTTTTGAACAGTGACAAAAACCAAAATCTACAGACTTTCAGGATTGAAGAAAATAGCATTCTAGTGCTATTAGCAATAACAAAGTATTTTTCTATACAACACTTTATGACTTTACAGTACCATATTTACAATATATGAGAAGTATTCCTGAAATATATGACATATAACAACTAATATAAATATGCTAAACCTCTCTTTCGTAGCTGATTATAAAAGCAGCTATACATTCCTATCAGTCCATTAAGTTGAGTAGCAATGGCAAAGGAGAGCGGGAGCTGAACATAGACAAACTTGCTGGCAAATTATAAGAGGAATGGGTAAGGGACAGCACGAACAATTGTGGGGGAAGTCACATAATTTTATCAGGTGTACATTTAAATAATATAACAAGAGGGATAAAGAAAGGGGAAATAAACTAACAATACATTAACTACGAACACTATAAATCTCTAAACTAACGATTTAAAATTTACTTCAAGGCATGCATTTGGTAAAACAAGTTTTACTATGTCAATCTTTTTAAAAGATAGTTAAACTGACACAAGATAAATTACACTTGTTCTGAAAATTGCTAAAACCAATACAAATCTGAAAGTCTAGTATTTATAAACTGCAGAGAAAATAAGTATGAGAATTGCATCTGAAAAAGAAATTCTGTCTGTTCTAATTAGCTAAATAAGCAACTTATGCGAGAGAGGAAAAAAAAAAAATTGTACTTACTCGGGCTTTTCGTTCCATGTTTCGAATCCCGAGCACGACCACGGCCGTCTTTCACTGAATTGGGCGCACTGAAAATACAATGTAAGAAACTATAAACAAACTGATATTTTTTAGAAAATTTTACAATCAATTCTTTCTTTATAACATTGCATTACTGTTAACTTTTGCATCATTACGAAATTGAAGTAAGAAATAAGCCAACAACGAGAATGGCCAGATGCAAAAATCGATCAATAAATAAGTGTCACGTACAAAGCAAATATTTGCATGATACAAAGCACTAACGAAAATGATTAATAATAAAATTATTAGTATAAATTTTCTAAAGATTAAAAAAATTAGTTGCATGTAATTCAAAGTGCTTAAGATATGTGAGCATTTCTTTTCTTAAAATTTAGCTCGTGTCTGATGACTAATCCAATTTCTTTATCTGTGTCATTACGTTTATTTTGAATTCAAGCTGGACCCCCCCCCCCCACCTCGCATACAATGACTACAACTATGCTGTGCTGGTGCCTATTGTTCAGAGTTAGTAGCCTTAGAACTTTACACCTGACATGGTTTTAACCAAATAAGATTTTAATTCCGAAATTGAGAAATACAAATTGTGCCTAGAAATTCTGGTTTTTCATTTTCTTTTTTGGTATTCTTTAAAACATTATCTTCCCCCCCCTCAAAGAAATGTTCATTTAATATGTATTTTTTGTCATTTTTTACGTTATGTAATTTTTATGTCAATTCCATGTAATTCTGATTAAATGTCAGGTTTTGATTTTCTTGGGAACTGCGAACAGAACATCAGAATACTATTTTCTTCTGAAATATCCCATTAACTCTAGTTCACTCAAAAGACTTGAAACGAGCCATTTGGGTTTAACGATCAACCATTAATACAAATCGCTTTTAAGAAGAATAAAAATGCTAACAAAAATATCTGTAACTAAACCTATTTTCCATTAACATTAAACACATTCATGAACTTACTATCCACAGGACATTTTTCTTTTTATCCGATTTTAAGTTATTTTTTACATTTTTATCAGAAATTTTATCAATTTGCTTTAGTTCTACGAAATACGTCTGTAGATAAGTAGCTTTATCCAAAAATGTATTTAAAACCCTCTTTTTGCTGCCATAGTATGAAGGAAAATAGCATGGCTTTTAATAGCAAGCAAGGTTTACTTCAACTTCAAACAATGTTACTATGGACACTGCTTTATATCATTAGCAGTCCAGAAGCACGGTCTTTGAACTCTATTAAAGCCACACTAACCTTAAAATGGTAGAACAAATTTTCGTTCTTTATACATAGAAACTTGTAACTGAATGCAAATAATATTCTTTCAGTTTGTTAAACTTTGCTTTTTTTATTATTCAGCAAATACATTCTTTTAATTGATAGAAAATTTCATAAATATTTATTAAATAACAATTGCTTTTAATTAACAAATTACAGATTCCTTCTACTAATTAAATAGAAATTTTCATGAAAGAAATTGTATTTCATTAGTTGTATCAGTGAATTACCAATTAAAATAAGATAAACCAAAATAACCAAGTTATGGAAAAAGACTGTTTAGATTTCATTCCCGAGTTGTAAATGATTTAGATGGCTGCCACAATTTTTACGGGCAAAATCGTTAAAGAGGAAAGTGTCAGGTTTTAAAGGATTGAATAGCGACTAGGGTGTAACACCTATCAAGCAAGTTTTGAATGAGAATAATATAAAAGCTATCGAATAAACACATATGCTTTTTGTATATACGAAGAAACCAAATCTTTGGTGTAACAACAGAAATGCCCAGTTTTTTTTTTTTTTTTTTAAGTGAAGTAATACTAATGGTTTTGTTTTACCCAGGGGTGTACCGTAAGCCCTTGCAACCCCCGCAATGCGGGGGGGGGGTCTCGGCTGAAAAGGAGCACCCTTACAATGCATAGGCGTAGCCATGTCAGAAGGTGGGGGTATGCCTAGGTGACAAAATACTCTATAAACCATATAATACAAATTCTTACTAAAAATGTGTAATTCCTTTTTCTACAGAATCATTTATTTGAGCTGAACAGGGGCGTGCCCGGGCACCCCTCCCCCCTCCTGGCTACACGCCTGCAATGATTTATTCAAAAAATAAAATTAAACATTTGTGAAAATATATTTATAGATAGAAGGCATCCAAAAATTTACACTGTGATTTTTCCTATTTCTTAATCCTTTTTTACCGAGAACTCCCGATAGCCCTCTTACCCTTAAATAACTGTAAAATCATGTAGTAAAGTTCCGTCGACATTATCAACGTATTATGTGATGATGAATTAGCGAACGCACCAAACTCCGTGGTAATAAAACCGAGAAATTTGACTCGAGCTGAAGTATAAAATATGTACTCGAGAATGAGGGCACGTTACAATAATGAGAGGTGCGAGGATTCTAAAGATTTAATTTAGTTTTATATAAAATTTTGTTGGGACTGTTTTTGTTTTGGACGCCTGATAAAACTGGCGTTGGAATTGTATGATTTATGTTAGAGTAATAAAGGTTTTTATGTAAGTCCCATAAATTGCTTTGCCTTTTGTTGAAAGGAAGCTAAAAAAAACCCGTACTGGCGCAGCAGCGATAGGATCAGAACCTAGGAAGTGGAGAAGTTATTTAGTTGTGAGAAGAGCCATGTCGTTTTTAAATAAGGGAAAGAAGGAAGATTTAATTAAGTTAGCGGAAGAGATCGGTGAAAATCCTTCACCTGGTTTGTTACTACCGGATCTAAAGAAAATGATTACCAGTAGCAATATTTATGAAGAAGATTTAGAATTGGTAAAGGAAATGCTTAGTTCATTTATTGAAGAAAGAAAACAACGGGAACAAAGAGAATTTGAACGGGAACAAAGAGAATTTGAAGAAAGAAGAGAAAGAGAGCAGAGAGAATTTGAGGTAAGAAAATTGGAAATCGAGGCAAATAGTAGAATAGACTTGTCAACAAACGTTAGAGACGAAAATTTTAGAGACGCTGGGAAAGCTAGGTTAGAATTATTCAAGTACACACCTAAGTTTGACCCGCGCGAATCTGATATTACATGCTATTTAACGATGTTTGAAAATCATGCTAATAGATTGAAAGTAGATAACAAGGAATGGGTCTTGTGTTTATTAAATTTATTACCAACGGAAATTGTTCAGTTGATTAATAGAGAACCGGTAGAGAATGCAGAAAACTATGAGTATATAAAATCGATTTTGTTAAGACGATTTAAATTAAGCCCTGAAAGTTTTAGGAGGAAATTTATGACCCATCAAAAAGTGCCAGAGAAAACGTGGAGAGATTTCTGTTTTGAAATAACTAACTATTTTGAAGAGTGGGTAAAAGGATTAGAAATCGAGGATTATGACGGGTTGAAGAAATTGATTATCGCTGACCAAATCAAGAGGAGAGTTCCACATGAAATACGTGAGCATTTTTTGGACCAGTCTAAGTTGATAATCCCGTCTGAGTTGGCAGATAAACTAGACGAATATGTTAACGTCTATGATTTAGCGAAGAGGTCGTGGGGAGGTGATTCGAAAAATAAAGGTAATGAGAGAACTTATGAGTGTCCAATGGAACAAGGAGCTAGGATGACGTCGAAGTCTCCGTCTCAAACATTCTAAGTGGGTTCAGAACGTCAAGATGAAACGTTGGTTAACGCAGATTACCCACATGCTTAGTTGCGGTAAAGAGGGGCATATTTCTTCTGTGGGCAAGGACGACAATTTAAAAGCAATATGACGAATGCTCAAAACAATACTTTTACTCGACAAATTTCACAACCGAAAGTAAATACTGTAAGCGCTGAAACAGCCGAGAAAACAGATGTGTTGACAGCAAAGATCTCCGTTCCATTATCCCAATCAAGTAATTACAAAAAATTGGATGACCTAATTGAGATTGAAATCATATGTGGAAAATCAATTTTTAATGGTATAGTGGATTCTGGTGCACAGATATCTGTAATTCGCGAGGAATTAGTACATGGTACGCCTTTTGAAGGAGAAGGACAAATAGAGTTATCGTCCGCGTTTGGCGATAATGAAACCGCTCCACTTCGGACATATGAGATGAAAATCCACGATGGTAAACATGGCGATACAGCAATTATGTGTGCCGTTTCAAAGAAACTTACCAGTGATATGTTAATAAGTCGTTCAGCTTTTGAGATGCTAAATGAGAACATTGAACTTTATCATAATAAACAATTATGGCAAGAAACAGTTTCAAATGTGGAAGTAGAAACTGTAGGGAAAGCAGAGGAGGACGTAAATGTACAAATATCTTCGGATTTGAATTCCACTACGCCGAATGTGAATGTCTTGACAGCAAGTGAGTCTGCGAGTAGAAAGCTAGATGCCATTTCAGAGTTGGCGAAACTTCAAGGCGATGACGAGACACTCAAGAGATGCTTTGATTGGGCGGAAAGGCAAGAAAGTTCGTATCTCATTGATCAGGGAATACTACAGCATAAGGATTATGTCTGTGGAGAAGAAATTCAGCAAGTAGTAATTCCAAAAGAAAGAAGGAATTTTATTTTAAGAATGGCACATGAGATTCCGTTGGCAGGACATCTAGGGGAAAATAAGACTCTACAAAGAATCAGATATTCATTTTACTGGCCTAATATCAGGCAAGATGTAAAGTTATACTGTCAAAGTTGCAAAGAATGCCAATTGAGGAGAACTAGCACCTATCGGGATCATATTCCCATACAGCCTATCGTTAGGCCTGAAAATCCTTTTGAAGTCTGGAGCGTAGACTGTATAGGACCACTAGAGCCTGCATCGAGGAGAGGACATCGATATATTATTTGTGCCGTGGATTTATGTACTAAGTGGGCCGAGGCAATTCCAGTGAAAGATATTAGTGCCAAGACAACGTGTGACGTTTTAATGAAGATTTTCACCTACACCGGTTTTCCAAAAGTGATATGCACCGACCAGGGTACGAATTTCGCTTCCAAGCTGACTCAATCATTTGAAAATCTATTAGGGGTAGCGCCACGTTTTTCGACACCCGGACATCCGGAAAGTATGGGGGCAGTAGAACGATGGAATAAAACTCTTAAGGAGATGATGAATAAAAACATACAAGAGTATGGGAGAGACTGGGATATACATATACCATATCTCATGTTCGCGTATCGTGAAGTGCCACACAGCACCACGGGGCTATCACCATTTCAATTGGTTTATGGGCGGTTACCACAAGGACCATTATCTTTATTGAAAAGTATTTGGACGGGAGAACGAACTATCCCAACGACCGCGTCCAGACCAATCACTAAATAAAGTAATTAAAAAACTTTGTAAAAAACACACATATAAGAAGTAAAAGGAAAGAGGATACGCGTTTCGTTCAAAAATTGTTTTGAACTTCTTCAGTCCAAGCCCTTCGTCGTAAAGAACACAGGGAACTGAAAAGAGAAAAACAAGCAAGATGTTGCCACAAGGGGCAAAGAAAAGTCGAACAAAACCACGGAGAGGGGAGACAAAAAATTAAAAAAGGGGGATAAAAAGAAAGGAAAGAAGCACAAAAAATACAGAAATAAAAAAGGAATAAATAAAAATAATAGAAAAGGGAACACACAAGTACAAACACACACACAAAAAAGAGAAAACAGAACAAACAAACAAAAAACAAAAAGCACACGTTTTTTTTTTTTTTTTTAATAAAAACCACGAACAGGACAGCACAATAAATATAAATATTTTTTTTTTTTATATTAATAAAAACGAAAAAGAAAGACAGTAACACACGTACATACACAAAGAAACAGGGAAAAAAAGGGGGGATGGGTAGACGAAGAAAGTGAAAAGAACCTTACAACAGCAACTTCCAAGCAGAATGAACGAAAGGAACGGAAGAACCATCGTTCACAAGACGATCTAGGTGCTGGGTAATGGAAAAACCTTCCAAAAAATCCAGATGGGACAAAGACTGAGGAGTGCACAAAATCTTAGCCTTAGAAAACTGAAATCGATGATTGGAATTCCAACAATGTGAGGCAATAGAAGATTTGGAAAGTTCGTGCTTAGAGACATATCTCTCATGCTCTTTGAGCCTAAATTTGAGAGCTCTTCTGGTCTGACCAATATAGCCCAAATCACAAGATTCACAAGGAATATAATAAACACCCCAACGGTTCTCAGTAGGAATAGGATCTTTAAGGGAAGAAAATTTAAGTTTATTAACAGGTTTAAAAATGACTTTGAAACCGAAATTTTTGAGAAGTTTAGAAATTTTGTAGCATAAAGGTGAAAAGAAAGGTAGTACAATTAATTCGTTGTGAAAATTAATAGTATTAGTAGAAGTATTAGGCTTATTAAATTTAGAAACAGCTTTATCAATAATAGAGGGGCTAAAACCACGAGAAACAGCTAAGGATTTTAAGTAACTAATTTCATTATTAAGAGAAGAAGAATCAGAGCAAATTTTGATAGCACGAAACACATAAGTGTAAAAAGCAGAAAGTTTTTGCTGGTAAGGATGACTAGACAGGGCATGAGGAGGTAAAGATATAGAAAAGGGCTTGCGGAAAACAGAAGTAGAGAAACCGTCAGGATTCCTAGAAACAAGAACATCCAAAAAAGGTAAAGAATTGTTGCACTCCTCTTCTAGAGTAAATTGGATACACGGATCAACAGAATTAACGATCAAAAGTAAATTAGAAATATCACAATTGGAATCCACTAGAACGAAAGTATCGTCAACATATCTGACCCAGCACGGAAAATTAAAGACCTTGAAGAGCTTCTCTTCAGAGCCTGATTATCGCATGGGCAAATCGGGACTTTGCCCAGGGCCCCTGGCTCGAAAGGGCCCCCAATTTGCAATACTCTTCTTAAATATATTTTTTATATCAAAATTTTATATGAAAAATAAAATAAATTCCATAGAAATGGGGCCCCCAATTTCATTAATGCCCGGGGCCCCCGTTGGTCATAATCAGGCTCTGCTTCTCTTCAAATTAATGCATATAAATATCACATAAGAGAGGTGAGAGAGAATTACCCATAGCAAGACCCTCGGTTTGTTTATAGAAAGAGCCATTAAAAATGAAAGCAGTTTGTTTAATACAAACGCTTACTAAAGCTATAAACTCTTTAATCTCAATAGAAGAATAATGAAACTCGCGTAAACGCTTTTCCAAACAGTCAATCGCACCTTGGATAGGTACATTAGTGAATAAAGATTTAACATCAAGAGAAAGCATTTTACAATTAGTAGGAGAAAGAAGTTTAACTTTGTTAACGAAATCATAAGAGTTTTTAACAGTGTGGGTATTACTAGCAGTCAAAGGTGAAAGAGTATGCGAGAGGAAACGAGCAAGGTTATAAGAAGCAGTACCAATGTTAGAAACAATGGGGCGAAAGGCAAGAGAAGGTTTATGAATTTTAGGAAGGGCATAGAAACGAGCACAGTTAGCAATAGAAGGAATAACATAACGTTTAGTTTGAGCATTTAAGATTACAGAGGACTTCACAGTGTGCTCGTTCCTATGCCCTTCCTAAAATTCATTCAAACCGAATTTGTCGAACTCTTCCTTGCCAACTTTGTAAAGCTGCTTTACAAATTTTCTTGAAACTTGAGTATTAGTAATGTAGATTAATTAATATTTTTACTGATTACTGCATGTCTTAATCCATCGGATTTATGATATGTTGCACTGCAATATTACGTTCAGACGCCCATGTTGCATAAATGTTCAACAGCACCGATAATTTTTTTTTTTTAAACTTGCGGGGGGGGGGGTGGCTTTTAACTTAGGTTGTCAGTTATTATGCAATAAGAAGAAAATAGTAAAATAATCCAACATTTCACTCTACTAATCGTTAGGGGTGGAGTGGGTATATGAGCCCACCCCCTCTTCTCCTTTGTCTAAGCATGACTTTTTTGTTAAGATAATAGCTCTTAATCAGAATGTTTAATTTTTATTAGCATTCTTTCACTATATTATGATGAAAGTTTGATGATGGGGCACAAATGAAAGTCATTTAAAGCAGTTCTTTTAAGAAAGCACACAGTTTATCACCCGCTGTTAACCTTTTTACACACCGCATTGAGATCCAGGCACATTTTAAATTAGTCCCCCCCCCCCCAATATTGTGTTTTCTAATGCGTTAGCGAAAGGTTATTAGTCATTTAAATGGGGGAGAGGGACTTTTTTATATAATTTTTACTGTGTTTCCAATTGGGAACATGGGTCATTTCTGACTATAATTTACATTGGTTTCAAAAACTGAATACACTGATGGGTATTTTAAATAATAAATGAAATACTAAGACTTAATAAAAGATTTATTTTTGAATTTCAGTAAAGATATGAATTAAGTTTGAAGAAGGGGAGGGTGCATCAAGATAGCTCTGTAAATATTTATGAAAAAGGCTATTTTCATGACTTTTTTCCAGTTTCCCAGTCATGATAGAAATGCAACTTCTATTTTAAAAAATGAAGTCAATTTTTAACTTTAGCTGCTAATTTTTTCAAGTCAATACTGATAAAATTTCATTTTTGAATAAATTTTTAATTCGATGTTCCCAGTTAGGAACATTGGACGCAGGGGCGTAGCCAAAGGGGGGGGGTCATAACCACCCTTCATGAGGAATTTTTTGCTATACAAAATGTATATTCTTCACTACATTATCATACACTCGTATACATATCTATGAGTTGTAGTTGTCTTAACCCCCCCCCCATGAAAAATTTCTGGCTACGCCCCTGTTGGACTGTAAAGGGTTAAAAGAATCAAGTAACAACAAAAAAATTGAGAATGTCCACTCATAAGACGTATTACCATTATTATAAAAACCAGACCTGTAAGAGCTAAAGAACATTCAGCATAAATCTTAAAATGCAATATTTTTTTAAGGTCTTTTGAAATGAAAGATGAATCAGGATAATTTGTCATGCAATTTCTGTGCTTCTCAAAGTGTTTTGTTAAACTTACTCAGTATTTACCTATTGGCTTGTCCGAGAGTAGAGCTTGTATAGTAACATTGTGTATTCTTCTGAGAATCGCTAACTAAACTAAGTGAGTAAACTAAGTTTGTTTTTGAAATTTGTAAAGAGTTCGATCCCCCCCCCCCCAAGAAAAGTCTTAAATTCTCTCATAACGAAATATTTAATATAATGGGCACCGTTAATAACATTTTTCAAGATACAGTAACTAAAAACTAAAAAAAAGAAAAAACATGAACGAAAATTTTCTGAAATGTGATGAAATAATAATGCATAGTAAGTATATTGTATAGTGTGTAAGGAAAATCAACACTAGGGGTGTCTGTTCTTGGAGAGGATGCCTTGAGCGAGGTCACTTTTAAGGGGTTCTAACGCGTATTCACGTTATATTTCGAGAAAACCGCCCAAAAATGTAGGCCATCAAATCGACACCCGCGGGTAGAGAAGAACCTTGGTTCTTCACGCTTCATGCATCTACAAAATTCACTGTGCTATCCACTCGCCCACATGTCAGGACCGTTACAGAATAAAACCTGCCTTAAGTAAATCCTTAACTAAGCATAAACTTATTATTTAAGAAAATATTTCTTGGTCCAGTGAACAAACACTTAGTCCATCTCTATATAATTTTTATTCAACGGAAAATGAAGCAAACAGAAAGTCTTAAACAAAAGTATGTCTTTCTATTTAAGACAAGTTTTATTATATAACAATAAAACTTAATTTCATCTATACCCTATTTACTTTTCGATTAAAATTATTTTTAAATGAAATTTAGTGTAATATGTATTGGCAAATCCAAAATGTTCAGTTAAATACTATTATGTACCTTCATAAACATGTATAAAATCATAAAAAACTCTTATCGTTATTTTAACGTTTAAATCCAACTTTAATAGATACGTGTATCGACTAAACGTATACATTAATTTAGCATTTTAGTCGATATATGTATCGACTTTGATAAATATATCTTTTCAATAACTTGCTTAAAAATATACTGCCTTGTAAATGATGACAGAAAGCATGTATGTAGGTTTAATGAATGTTTGATAAAATAATATTTATTTGACTTCGATGCTCTACTTGTGGTAAACGAAATCACATTTTGAAAAAATCTGATGTGTCCAACACATGACTTCCTTGCACGTGCATTAGATCAAAAATATTTTCGACGCACTTCCTCTAAACTTATTTGTTTGAAAGAGATAAAATATCAATAATAGTAAGGTTTAGCGATTTCTAGCCAAATATTTCGATATCGCCAAGCTGAGTTCAATTTGAAAGATTTCCTTCTAACACTTTATTTGGCGATATTTCACCAAAAGCCGACAAACTTGAGATAGTCTACGAGATTTTGGGGATAGCCAAAGTAGTCATTGACCACAGACTTTCAATGAATTGAATGCATCCATACACCTCAATGTATTTAAAGTCATTTGGCTCACCCTGTAAATAAATTCTCAGTCGATTGCTGTCAAAAAAGATATTGAAAACAGTTAGATATTACAATAGTTCTAAAAAATACGAAATAATTTTTGGCGCCAAACGATTTTTCGGCGAAACTCGTCAATGTCGACGACATTTGGCGAGATTTTAAGCATGAACCAAACAATGACAGATTATCGCCAAATTTGGCGATATTTCGCCAAAACTCGCCAAGAACGATGACAAATGGCGATACTTTGGGCATGGACCAAATGACTGACTATCGCCAAATTTGGCGATATTTCGCCAAAACTCGCCAAGGTCGAGGACAGACGGCGAGATTTTGGGCATGTACCAAACAATGACTGTCTACAGTTGTATTATAATGAAGATGTCCATAGACATTAAGGTACTGAAATTCTTTTCGGTGGTCCTGTAAATAAACTCTCCAGTAGATTGGAACCAAAAATCGAGATGCACAACTAGATGTTACAACATTCTTATATATGAAATTTCATAATAGTTTTTGAGATTTGAGAGTTAAATATGCACACACGTACACCAAAAGTCGCCAAGCTTGGCGACTTTTGTCATAGTTCTTGAGGGAGGCACGTGACCGTGGTCGGACCATTACGTAACTTATGTGGTAGGACGGTATTGTGCTTGAAATGGATGAATGCCCCTAAAATTGCTATTGACCTTAATGTATTGGAAATCTTTTGAGTGTTCCTGTAGCAGAACTATAAATGATAAAGACACTTTTTTTAATCGAGAAATTCATTTTCTAACTCTTTACAGCATATATCACTTCTGAGTCATTTGAAATAGCCCAATACCTCTAAAAAACGCTTTGATGAATTTCGGCCCATAGAGCGTAATGTATTTCGAATCTTTTGGGCGGTCCTGTAGATAAACTATTCAGTCGAATGGAACCGAAAGGGGAGGTGCACAACTAGATGTTACAACAATCCTAAATATAAAGTTTCAACATTCAACGCCTAACAGTTTTTGAGATATGCGAGTTTAATGAATTTCGGCCAATTGAGTGTAATGTATTTCGAATGTTTTGGGCAGTCCTGTAGATAAACTATCCAGTCGAATGGAACCAAAAGGGGAGGTGCACAACTAGATGTTACAACTATCCAAAATATGAAGTTTCGACATTCTACGCCTAATAGCTTTTGAGTTAGGCGAGTTTAATGAATTTCGGCCCATAGAGCATAATGTATTTCGAATCTTTTGGGCGGTCCTGTACATAAACTATCCATTCGATTGCCACCAAAAGGGGAGGTGCACAACTAGATCATAGAACAATCCTAAATATCAAATCTCAACATTCTACGACCAATAGTTTTTGAGATATGCGAGTTACATACATACATACGTACGTACGTACAGACGGCATGGAAAAACTGGCCACAGTAGACTCGCCACTGGTCAAAATGAGTTGCAGACGCGTTAATATGATCGTGCATGCTAGCCTACGATGAGATGCATCGAAAAAAAATTTTAAATTAAATTTAGAGGTAGTCAAAATCGGTTTTTATGTCGAAATTTGGCCCCCAAAATTTTTCGGGATCACATTACTTCCTTATACTACGTACAAGGAAGTAATAAATTTGGATCTCCGTACTCGAAGGAAAGAACGCATAAATGAGAGTTTTCTTCCGAAAGAAAACACATTCAACGGAAATCTCTTTTTTCAGTGAAACGGCTTCGATTTAACAATAGCCGTGCGTGACCCCCAAACTTGACCCTGGGTGGACTTTCTTAAGGGACCATCTACAGGATTTTTGTTGCCCAAACAGCATTTTGAGAGGAATGGTAGAATCGGGAAGAAATAAGGGGGGCATGAAGGGGAAAGTGGTTTTTGACAGTTTGGCGGGCTGGCTGCGCGGAGAGTGAGACTAAACCCAGTGACGCATCGGCTACAGCTATTGGCGCGTGTCTCGCACAAAAGGACGCCAAGGGAGAGGAAGTCCCTATTGCTTTTTTCAGCAAGAAACTAAACCCCAGCCAAATGAAATGGTCTACGATTGAGAGAGAAGCATATGGAGTTTTAGAAGCACTAAAAAAATTTTTGATACTCTGATATTTGGCGCGGAAATCCAGATCGTATCAGATCATAACCCCTTAACATATTTGACAGATGGCCTTCCACACAGCGCCAAATTAACAAGGTGGGCTTTAGCGTTGCAGCGATACAATTTGAAAATTACTTATCGAAGGGGCGTTCAACATGGAAATGCTGATGCATTATCCAGGCTCAAGTTAGATCCTTCTTAATAAAGTAGGATCAGGTTGATGTATTTTTATATTCAATCGTGTTATTGTAAATTGAATTATTACAGTGTATTATGAGAATATAATTATTTATTTTTCGAACCCGTTTTAAAAAAAAAAAATTAATAATACAGTGATCCGGATAATCAGGTACAGTTCCAATAAAAGATCGTAAACAAAGATTTTCTTTCAGCAGCATCGTCACTCCTGTGACGGATGTGCTTTCCCCCATGGGAGTAGTAAAGTTCCGTCGACATTATCAACGTATTATGTGATGATGAATTAGCAAACGCACCAAACTCCATGGTAATAAAACCGAGAAATTTGACTCGAGCTGAAGTATAAAATATGTACTCGAGAATGAGGGCACGTTACAATAATGAGAGGTGCGAGGATTCTAAAGATTTAATTTAGTTATATATAAAATTTTGTTGGGACTGTTTTTGTTTTGGACGCCTGATAAAACTGGCGTTGGAATTGTATGGATTTATGTTAGAGTAATAAAGGTTTTTATGTAAGTCCCACAAATTGCTTAGCCTTTTGTTGAAAGGAAGCGAAAAAAAAACCCGTACTCGTGTTCTTTGATAAATCACTGTTATGATGATAAACTGTCACTATCAGATGTATAAATGTGGAAGTTTGCCTATCTAATATACAATTAGAAATCCACATTTTTCGATCTATCGGCTTGCAAGTTTGCACAGATTTATAAAACAATACCGGAAAGTCCATAGGCGACTTTATAATTTCGAAAATCTACCAGTTTTTCGACTTTTAGTGATTTTTCGAATTTTCTATGAAGAGTTTTAACGATACCCTATCGAGTAAAATGTGAAAATGAGATTTCTATTTATGTAAAGCTAGCTATAGCAAGCGAGATTAAATTCATTCTGATGTCACGAGTTTAAAATTGACTTAGAAATCTAGTAATGTTAACAGACTAATGAAAAAGTGACATCAATCTTTAAATAATTTTGCAATTTCTCAAATTCTGATTAGCATGAGAATAATCCTCCCTCCCCCTTTTTTTAAATCTTTGAGAGTCATGAATTATTAGATTGAGCTTCTTTGTTTTCTGTAGAAGCTATAATTCACTTTAAAATTTTACATGAGATTGCAAATCTTACCGGGTGTCTACCACATAAAGTAAGCTTGATTTCTTGACCTTTTCTTGACTTTTTCTTGACCATGACAAATACGAAACTCAAATATAAAAAATACACCGTGAAAGGGATGCATCCTATCCGGCGATCTAGGATCGGGGGAAATTTTGGCCATCTGGGGAAAATTTTGCAGAAATTTACACAACTGATTTTTATTTTAACAATGAATTAAAAAATTCTTCGAGTTTTTCTTTTCCCTGCCCATTTTTAAAGCAATTTTTTTTTCAACTTTTTCACTGATCAGCCGTTTGCTTTCAGTTAACTTGGACCAATTGCTATTTTGTGAACATGTATGTAGCTTGTACATTGCAAATCTTTTTACATCTAGGGTAACACAGAACTTATGGAAGTCTATAATATATCACAAAACTTTGGGGAAATTGTTATTAGCTATGAAACATGGGGATCAGTGATAATTATAATTGGAATCCAAGTTATTGTTTTTAAAAAAGAAAATGTGGAAAATAATCAAAACACTGAATTTAACAGGGAATGAAGGGAGAAAAAAAATTACTCTTAAATCCAATAATTTTAACCTTTTTTTGAGGAGGGAAGGTGGATAACTGATATACTTTACTCAAGGTTTGAAGATGCATACTTGCCAACTTTAGAAATTTCCCAGGTGTAAAACAACACGCAGTTGACATATTTAACTATTGTCAGTTCACTATACAACTATTTGGCAGACATTTTTGATGATTTCTGCTAAATAACATGTAAATGACATTTTAAATGAATTTTATAAATAGCAAACTAACAGTATTTTAATGTTTTCTTATGAAATAAACACGTGAAAAAGTGTTAAGTTTGTCTGTTTGCATAGTTTAAATAGTATAAAATAATAAAATTTACATAACACACTTAATATATATTTCTTAAACAAAAAAAAAAGAAGCTACAGCGAACGCTTTTTATCCTCGCCTCATTTCGGGAGGGAGAAGAGTGGACACTCAGCAAATGCCCCCTCCACATACACACCATTGATACGTGGATAAACAAATCAACTTTCTTTCTCCCAGGAAATTACTCGTGAAATCAAAATACGAATTAAGGAAGTTAAGAAAATATACATAAAATAATTTCTCTCATTGAACTTAGCACAAAAAATTAGAAACTAAGAATTTGAATGAAATGGAAAAAACGTAGTTGAGTCGCAAATCGTGACCTAGTGCTTCATTTCTTGACCTTTTCTTGACTTTCGTGACCTTTTCCCCATTTCTTGACTTTTTCGTGACTTTCGTGACCTTTGCATGATGGTAGACACCCTGTCTTACGTTAGAATTTTAAAACCTCTGTACATAACACTTTTTCTTTCTTTTACCGTACCTAATTATTGCCAAAGTTTGCAAATTTTGGTTATATATTGACGATTTCACAGAAAGCGACTAATGATGTAATTTGCATATAACAAAATGTGAATTTGGAATATAAAGAATGGAACATTTTTTCTAGACTAAATTAAAGCATAAAAAGTATATGATCTCTCCAAAACTTCACAACATTTCCAATCACCCCCTAAGAGGTGACATTTCACAAGTATCGACTCCTTCTTCCAACTAAATCTTGCACTGCCAACTTATTCGTTATGCTTTCAACTTTTAATGATAGAGTGCTCCGATAAATTTTGCATCAAAAAGTTTCATATGTTCGAACAGAATAAAGAAAGAAAATTATTCTCCCCGTGCGAAGAACGGGCTATTTGTTCGTTTCTAATAAAAGTGAGTTCAACCATTAACAAAACTCTTGACTTGTGTAAAGAAGGTCTTTTTAATATACATATATATTTGAGTAATCTGTACATTTTAGATAAATTTAAAATAACGTCCCTTTAATTTTTTGCTTTGAATCTTTATAATTTTTAATATTCATTCTTTTTGCATAGTAAAAGCAAGGGATTGCTTAAAAAGCTGGTAATTATATAAATGATTCAAAGTGGCCCGCAGAAAAATGTTTGAGGGAGAATAGGCTGAAATGTTGAAAAAATTATTTTAAAGGCTGATAAATGAGTTGAGATACTTACATATTATTTATTTATTTAAGCGTTGTTTCGATCCTTACTTTTTGACAGACAGAACAGGCATGAACACATTATGTGATTCTTGTTGAAATTCTTCAATATTTTAAGCATGCTACTGTCATATGTTGACGGAAATAGTAAACAAATCATCATTTTATTGTAGTCACTCAATATTTTGATTATGAAACATCTAAAAACGTGGTAGAATTTTTTTTTCTTGGTGTTGCAGAGATATCTGTTAGCACAAGAGATGTCCAAAATTAACCATTCGTAGGTAAACTGTTATAATTTAAGGATATTTACAACAAACTTTTGTGATAAATGATACCAGTTCTTGTTTCTGAGCAGAACTAAAAATTCGTTGAGAAAAAAATTCAGTTATAAGATCTAATTTTTGATTCTGAGATAACTTTAAGTTAGGATGTGTGTTTGAACCCACCTTTTTAGAATCACCCTATTAAGCTATAAAAATGATTAATTTCTTGGTTTATTTCGTAATTTTATATTGCCATGATAAATATGAAAAAAATTACGGACTACATGTCTGTAAGAGAATTTACTTAGAGCCAGTTCATAAATGTAACTATACATATACATCATTTAATGGAAATTTTGAAATTGATTGTTACGAATAAAGATTTTTTTAAATAAAAGTTATTTTAATGAATTAAAAGAATAATTAAACACAATTTTAAAAACAGAAAACTAGTAATATTCACAGAAACGTATACTTTTGATAATAGCAATATTTGAAGGTAAACATTAACAGTAATCGAAAATTAAAGTACGGAAAGCACAATAATTTCTTACCTGTTTCTCTCGGACAAAGGTCTTCTAGAAGAAACAGACACAGGAGACATACTTCCATCACGACGGTCCAACTTGGGAGACCTGCAGAGCGCAGCTTGCTGCCGAGCTAAAACTAAGTTTGTGTCTACGCGGCTCCTAATTTCTCTCTTTGTTTTGGGCTTCGTTTTTTCTTCAGCAAGACTTGCAGCTATCTTCGAAGTGACCGCTTCCCAACGGCTCTTCTTGGGAGCCGCTGGCACTCTTCTTTGGACAGGCTCGCTAGCATCCGGTTTGCTCTTGCTCACGGTCTTGCAGGAGGTAGCTTCGATCATTGCTTTTATCTTAGACATCACATTCTTTTTAGGCGACTTTACAAGCTGCTTTTTTCTGTCCTCCTCCGAAATTCTGGATGATCTGGTAGTTTTGCTTGCAGGCTGTCTTTCACTTCTTTGTGCTTCGGATTTAACTTTATTGTTCACATTAAGTTTCTTTTCGGGTGTTGTTTTAGCAGACGAAACAGCAGATACACTAGAAGTTGTCTTATCGCTAGTTTTAATGGAACCGGACTCCGAAATAACATCTTTTGGCTGATCCATCTCAACTTCGTTATTCTCTTTATCTTCTGTGACATTCTGGTTATCTTCGGGCGACAGTAAAAGTTCGTGTATTTCGGTTAATGTGGCATCTTCAACCATAGTTTCACAAAGGGCATCGCTAGTACTATCGTGGCACAACGCTGTTACTGCTTCTACAGTAATATCAGATATTTCTGCAGTTCCTACTTCACCGTCTCTGCTGAGGCTGTTTTCATGAAATGAAAATGCATCCTCTGAATCACAAGGTCCAACAGAATCCTGTATCTCCTCATCCGTAAGAGGCTTGCCAGAGATATCATCTTCAGGTCTGTCGTTACAACACGAGTCGCTTAAGCCAGTCGAGTACCCTGATGTGCTGTTGCTCTCTGCAATTTTGTAGCCATCCATCTCCTCCGTAACGATGCAGCTATCCCTACTTGTAGTTGAGAACCTTTTAGTACCCTCTGTAGAATCAATAGATGTGCCCATCCCAGCATCTGCGTCCATTTCGGCGTCTTCCTGAAATCCTGTGTCACTGCTAGCAACAGTATACACGGATTCAGGTCGTTCAACGGGAGTGAACATTGAATCGGTAGTTTGAGACACGCAGTCTTCCCAGGAAACTGTTAATTTTTCTTTTAATGTAGTATTATTTTCTGATTCTGCTTGTAACAGAGAATCTCTGCTACTATCAGTATCGTAATTTTTGCGGCTCATGTCAGTTTCTGAAAAATTTCTTAAAGCTATTTTGTTGCTATCGCTTAAATTATGCGCATCATCAGATTTTTTTTGTACTTTTGGTGTATTCGATGCCAGAGCAGACAACTGGAGAAAATTACTATCTGCACTTGTAGGATATAACGAATTTGCAGCTAACGCTGAATCTTTGGTACAAGTTTCGGCGAAGGAATTTATTCCTAAATTATTTAGTTTCTCAGGTAATTCCTTTTCTAAAACTCGATTAGCACTAAGAACGTTAATTGCAGATAGGTTATTTAGCTTGACAGCACTTTCAGATTTTGGAGGAGTACCGAGAGGAGAATCTGAAGTGGGTAAATAATGAGATTCTAAATTAAAGTCGTCATAATTTTTTTGAGAAATACTGAAAAGGAATCGATCGGTACTGCTGACCATGCTGTCTAATTTGGAATTTTCAACATCACTTTTGGCAAAATTTCCGACTCCGTTTTGCTTTGCTACTTCCAAAACTTTTTTTGCAGAGGACGATTCAGGTAAATATTGTACCGATACGTCGTGGACTTGTTCATCTTCTGGCAAATCATTAATATCATCAAAAGACTCTGAACTAGGGAAATCCATTCCTCTGATGTCACTGCAGGATGTTGGTAGATCGGGGCATAGGGTAAAATCCTTCATCTGACTTGGAGTCAGGATCCCTAAACTCTCATCAAAGTCTCCAGACATTTGGTCATCGTTATCCATCTCGTCCTCTGGATCTGGAAAATCATGAGACTGGAATGCATTTAAAAGGTCATCTGGTATTTTATAATCAAAAAACGACATATCACTAAAACGCTTTGGATCTGAAGTGAGGGGTGAAACTTCTCCTGAATTGGTTGGGGTTCGAAAATAATTTTCATAATCTTCCATTGGAGATAACCTTCCTGGATTTTGGGAAGGTGGATTAGTGGACATTTTCTTTGGCACAGTCGATTCAGATCGTGGGGGTACAAAGGGATCTATTACCGTTTCACGTTCTTCAGTTTTGTCATTCAAACACACAACATTAGAACTAAAGAATTGATTTTTAGCACCATATCCATACTTGGTTAAAATGCAGGAGGAATTCTTGCTAGATAAACTTCCACCCTGCATCCTACTACGTTTGGACGACGTATCACTCAACTCGTAGTTCATATCTTTGACACTGAAAGTATGGCGTTCCCTTTGTTCTGTAATACTTCTTTTGTCATAAGGAAAGCTCTCACTTTTATGAGGTAAACTAGATCTATTGGCCGGTCTCATAAATGAAGGATCACTAGGGCTATTCTTAATATACTTTTGGTCCACAGTTTCGCTTGCATATCTAACATTGTAATCCCAATTAGAGCTGCTTTGAAAATGATCTTGCTGTCTGGTGAATGAATCTTTCCGAAGTTCTGTTCTGCAGTCAATACTCAAATCATTCAGCCGAGACACTTTGTTAACGGGCGCAAAGATACCATGGTTGGGCTTACAAGTGAAGTAAACAACCCCATTCACAGTTCCGTTGTTCTTTCCAACAGGTTCGTCAAGCTCAACTCCACACCAGAATCCTTGGGCAAAAGTTGTACGCCCATAATACCTCAAAATTCCTTGCTTCACACCGCTGATACACACCCGCTCACCAATGAGTTTTTGCCATTCTTTATCTTCATCGGTATCAGCTTGATGAGCAGAGACGGCAGCGCTTGTGCCTTGATGGAAACCAGTAGCACTTTTTACAGATCCGTTCCGATGCTCGGAAGAGGCGTACTCTGAATACTCGCATCGTTGTGGGAATCGAGCCCGAGGCACTTTGGATTTCTGTCGAAAGTTTCCAAGATGTCCACGCTCCTCCATGTCGTCACACCGGCCATGTTTCTGAAAAGGAAAAGAAAAAGTTTTACATTTATTAGAAATACGCTACCACATATTAATAACTATTGGCCGCATTTGCAAACACAGTAAAAGTTATGGATTCATACTCAATCTCGAACGAGTGTTTTACTACTCTAAATTATTCTTTCGTCTAGCTTGAACTCTCGCAATACCCAATGGCGAATTTTAGACCGATAGCATTACTACTTGACAACTCTACAAGATAGGAAGGAGCTTTTCCATTCTCTTGCTCCGTGCCATTCAAAAATTTTCATTGGCTGCGATTTTACTACAGTACGCATCTAAAGGAGGATGGTGCGTACAAATAGCGAAGAGTTGCATATGAGAAATTTGTTCGAAGCGATTCAAGGACAGACAGGAAACAGTTGTAAGTATATTTTTCCCTACTTAGGAGTGGTTTGAATTTCGATTATATTTGTTTTGTTTAATATTTGCTACTATTAAATTTTAAGTAGCTCATTGATACTGCAAATTGGTTTTTCTGCAGTTTGGTTAGTTTATTTGTTATTCAAAATTAAACACACACACACACAAAAAAAAAGAAGCAAGGAAGAATTTTCGCAAAGTTTAGTTATTCTTTCTTGTATGGGATGAAACTTTTTTGAAAATTCCCGTAAAAAAACATTAAAATATTCATTGAACCATGAATTGCAAAATATCTAAATTTTGAATGTTTTACAGTTTGAACAGTTTAAAACCTATCAGACAAAATTATTTCATATGTCACTTTGGGAAAATTTAGCCAGTAGCCCCGCATTAAAATATTAAATGTAAATTATATTTTCCTAATAATTTTTATCTGTCATAAAAAAAGTTCAGCATCAGTGAATTATTACAATACTTTTTTAATTTAATTTATTTTTTAATTTCTAATTTTGTCTCATAAATGAAGTACTCTTATATATCTCTATTTCAGAATTTTGTCATTTTTGTGCAGGCAAAATAAATATATTTATAGGACGTCAAAGAATATTACGTAATGTAATTGTAAAGAAAGTACATCGAAAAAACTAGGGACTGTTTATACATTTCTAAAGACTATTCTTTCACTTATTCATGTATATACTGTATAAAATATATGTCACTAGGAATTAAATTAAAAGCAACACAATAGAACAAAAGAACAAAAAAAAAGTTTAATGAATAGTACATAGTTTCCAAACATATATTTTAAAAAATTAATGACTTATTTTAAGATCTCTCCTTTGAGACGACAGCTTTTGAATAAATTCAAAACAATAGAAATGAAAAAAAAAAAAAAACAGAATAAGACGAGCATTCATGTTAGCATTACTCATTGTGATTTGGCCAAGGAAGACAAAAAAAAAAGGGGGGGGGGGAGTTAATAGGCCATCTTTGTTCATTGCTAAAACATGGCATTTTCTTTGTCATTGTGCGCAGTATTTCGTGTTAACATTTTGATCAACCTTCAATATTTTTCTTGTATTTTATTTCTGATGAATATAGCGACAAAAATACCATGTTTAACATTGTAAGGTCCAAACGTTCCGCTGAGTGAATCTTAAAATTGATTTCGAATTATATATCATACATATCCTAGAGTGTTTCGCAATCCAATTTTCATTTTTTGAGTTTTGAATAAGAAAGTTCTATAATTTTTAGTTTTTCATTCCACTACAGCAAGTTTTACTTAATGAACTTCTCAGGAGAATGAATGCATTAAAAACACTCTGAATGAAAAATTCCTCAACCCATAATCACCTATTTTTGTTACATTTTATAAGCAGTTTGAAAATTATAAACACATAAAATACAAATAAATTGATAAAATGAATAAACTAAAAGTACCACCAGGCAGCTTTATTTTAACTGGATTTAAGGACTCCGGTCCGATTTTTTGGATTTGTCTGTTTAATAATACTTCTTTACTTAACTTCCCCCCCCCCCTCTCCTCCAAACGAACAAGAAAAAAAGCTGAGATCTGGGGGGATGGGGTATGATAGCAAAATAAATTACAGAAAACGCTCTAAACAAACGTGATTAATTAAGGAAATACAGAAAGCATGGACGTAGCCAGGGAGGGGGATATCGGGATATATCCCCCCGCCCGAAATTTTTGGATTAGTGATGAAATTCCGTCTATTTATACCCATATAAGTTTATATCACCCCCCCCCCCGAAAAATTTTCCAGACGCATATCCCCCCCGCGCCTGACAGAAAGCATTATTACTTTTTTTCTAATTACGTAAGTGATTGCGAATGTGTCATCTCAAGTGCTAAAGAACAATCCTTGAGAATAAAAGATGTTTAATGGTAATTTCAATGTTTTCAGCTATTCACTTTCAGTTCGCACTATCATGCACAACTACATGAATTTTTTTTTTTTTGGATAAACAGATGTCTCAGGCGCAAGATTTAACCACCGGTTTTCGTACAGAAAAGGGGTTCGGACCCACCCCTACTTCGCTGTAATCTGTTACATTTCAGTTCATTTTTCGAGAAATTTTTAAATATAAGCGTTTACCTTAAAATTCTATTTGTAATTTTTTTATTAGGTTTTCACTCTACTTTCCTGCTGAGTTGATTTAATAATCATGAAAAGCGAAATCCTTACGTTTTTATCAGTCTCTCAGAAAAATATATACGCAGTTCCATTAGATTTTTCAAATAATCAAAATACGAAACGTGTTTAAATATAAATTTCCATCATGCTGCAGGGGGAAAAGAAGGGGGGGGGGAGATTAGCGTAACTAGGTAAAAGAAATGATAGTAAACTATTCCCCGACATAGCCTAGAGCGCGAAGCATATACACCTCAATGAAATTGTGAAAGTTAAGCCAATTTCATTCAAAAAATCTCGCAGTCCGCACTGTGTGACGTCAGGTTATTCAAGGTCCCATTACTCATCCTCGCACAACATCTTGAGGCATGCATTGATCCGCTCTGCATCCTCCGCGATCAATTGCATCCCGTTTCCACGGCAACGGCCATTGGAGGCGACGGCAGGGCGATCGTGGAAAGACGAAAAGGCGCCGACGTTGTGAATAATAAAATGCAAGCATATTTTGACAGAAATGCTTTCATTATTTTCTTTCCCAGACGTCGAAGGTTTAATTTAGATGAATTTATTTGTTGTTGGCGATAGAGTAAGAAATTTTAAATAGTTTGAAGCTTATGATAATATATTACAGAAATTTGGAACGAACTTTTTTCCCCCCCACGAGAACTTTATTAGTTTAAATTGAACAAGGCTGATGGAAATTTCGCAAAACCAAACTCAAATTATTATGAATACTACAATGGTATCAGTTTCAAGGGGAAGAATAACGGGGGGGGGGAACTTTTCTATAAATCTTCTGAGGAGTAAAACAGATTATGAACCGTAACCTGTCACATTCTTATTTCAGTGACAGTAAAGTGAGAAAATTGGGATGTGTCCTGACGGTTTGTAATCAGCATTTAAAAAAAAAAGTAAAATCTGAAATTCTTTCAGATTTTAAATACGCACTAAAGTGTATATTAAAAGCATATCACAATCTATCCGTCTTCCCTATTTTCTTTCCTTATTTCATTAAGTTGGAAAGTATCATTATTCATGAGTGTGCGTATTTTTCTCCCTTATTCCATAAAACACATATCTTTGGAATTGAAATTATCTTAAAATCGCCAACTAAAACTGTTTCCTAATTTCCGCCAAGCATATTCCAATTGTACTTCACCGTTTTAAATACTATTTGGAATGTGCACAATACATAAGTGTGCCGTGTTTGGCTTTCTCGCGTTGATTTCTACTTTAACGCCCCGACTCCCGCCAAGGAGGCCATAATTAAACATATGCAGTTACCATTACATTTTTTTTGTATTTATGGGGCAACCTTAATTTAGAATTAAAATGACGATTTGGAACAGCATGTAAGTACAGCATTCCATTACTTAATTATTTATTTAGGGTTGCCAATTAATATATTTTTAATAATTAGGTCTCTTCAAAATTCCTTAACTGGTGCGTTTATCGCTAAGTTGTCCACTTTAATTTTCATCTAGTTCTTTTGGGAGCTTTGAAACTTCTGCATAACTCCTAGAGACCAATGACTGCAAACCTCGCCAAAGTGTGGCGATTTTTCAGGTAGGCGAGAGTGAGATCGTTAAAATAGGAATCAACTCTTTCTTGTTCTATAAAACTCATTTTTGAATCGAAATCTATATAAAAATCGCCTACTAAAACTGTTTTGCAATCTTCGCAAAGCATATTCCAACTACTTCACCATTTTAAATGCTGTTTGGAATGGGCATTATAATCCATGAGTGTGCCGTGCTCGTCTTTCTTGTTCCATAAAAACATATTTGGAACTGTAATCTATATTAAAATCGTTTACTATTTTGCAATATTCGCCAGGCATATTTTAACAGTACTTTTCTAGTTTCTTGCCAAATTCGAAAGATATCGCCAAGCTTGGTTAGGTTTTGAAGTGATTTTTTGGCAGCAAACTTTGCGATCGATTTCAAAAATTGCAAACCTTGTGCGATTTTGACTTTCAAGATTTTTAATCTCTCCCCCCCAACCTCTGCGTTATCTGGCAAACACATTCGAAAAGATCTTCACTGTGACAGTACATGTCAACAAAACCTGTCTATAAATCATGTCTACAAAACCTGACTATAAATCGTGTCGAGGAGACAAAAATCTGGGACGGAACGAATAGCACCCTAGTGCTTAAAAAAATCGCTTTTGAGGGTATTATTTGGACTTGAATAAAGTCAAATATGACGTGGTACGATTCAGTTGGTGGAAGATAACATGAAATGCCTTTGAAAAATTAATTTACTTGCGGTTCCACGAGTTAAAACAGTTTGTTTGTTCGCATCTTGTCTATGGGCGTAGCGTGACTGAAAGCGTGTGTTGGGGGGCACATTGAATTTAAGACCAGAAAAGGGAAGGTTCTTTTGAATTTCCATAAAAATGTTGAAAACCAAAAGATTCTGAGACAAAGTTGGAGGGGAGTACGCCATTCCCCCTGTGCTACCCTGACGCGTATGTCTGTTCACACGAAAGGCCTAACTATGATAACGCCCCGAAGTCAGTTGTAAGTAGGGATGGACGCGAGACGACTTTTTTGCGAGACGAGACACACATTTTTAACATTACGATATAGGGATTTTTGCGAGACGAGACAAGCTTTTAGGCTATTTTGCGAGACGCGAGACGCTTATTTTTCGTCTCGCGTCCATCCCTAGTTGTAAGGCTTTTTCACTCGCAGAATGTGCCAATCTGATTCATGGGCTTAAAGTAAATGTAATCAGGAAGCACTCCCGACCGTACAGTTAATAATCAGTGGATATTCGACCCGACACAGAATTCTAATCCACGTTATAAAAAATAAAAAACCTTTGTAAAAAGTTTTTTTAGGGTAGAATCAAAATGTACGAAACGTTATTCTATGCCAGAAATATTACTACCTGATCATAATTTAAGGTTTTATGTAAGAAACATATTGTTATTTCTTTCCCACCATCCAAATTTCCAGAGTGGATGCTAGCTTCTTAAATTTGAGGGTCCCAGACCACACACAGATTCATAAAATAGGCTATTTGTGCTCGCTTACCGAGTTTCTGGTCTCTTTCAGTAGGGAATGCAATGCCGCACTGTTTTTCGTTTCGCGGGATTGCGATTTGTTGATCCCGCGGGATCCCGCAATCCCTCGGGATTGGTATTTCATTTAACTAAAAATTGATTTCAAAAGAGAAAAGTAGGAAAAAGTAAGATTGTAAGCACTATCATGCTTAAAAATAATGCTTTATCTTATTTGATAATTAATACAATACCTTACATATAAATGAAAATTGCAGTCATGCTATTCATAACAATATGCTGTTATTTCTTAGTTGCTATAAAAGAAGAATGTAAAAAAGACAACGTAAAGAGGCACTCGTCTTCCTAGACTTTATCTAATTTTGATAGAGAATGCTGAAGCGCTTAACAAGATTTTTTTTCTTTGTATGAAACCCTGAAGGAGCCATACATTTTTTAGTAGTTACTGAAGTTCACCTTTTAAATATATCACTAGCACGGGCGGCCATAGGGTTGTTTATGGGGAGGGGACAGGTCAAGGGTCCTTTGCCAGAAAAATACAATATTTAATGTTGATGAACGTCTTCGTTATACCAGTACGTATATCATAACAATATAGGAGCTTGGAGGGGGGTGTCTATGGGCCTCTACTTACCAATAGGTACGAGCGAGCGCCCAAGATCACTGGTTCTTATTGTTCATCTTATGCAAAAATTTTTGCCAGTTGATGATTGGGAAAGGGGCGTGAAATTGTAATAAAAATAATTTATTTTCCAGTTTCAATCCCGCGGGACTAGTCCGCAAATATTTGTGCGGGATTCCGCAGGATCCCGTTCCCGCGGGATCGGGATTGCATTCCCTACTTTTCAATAACATTAGAATATAATGATTCAATATTAACTTTAACATAGGCGTAAAAAAAGGTTTCCAAATAAGCCAAACGTCTTAAAAGAGCAAGTCCCCGGGGATTTTTGAAAATATGGGTAAATACGCACTATATAAAGATTCCTAGATTTTATTTTAAAGAGAGCATTATAACTGATTCGTGGGTGACGCCATGTTTAATAATATTCTTAAAGGAATCGTAGCGAGCTTTTTTTTTTTTTTTTGAGAAGGTGGACTGCTGCTTATGCAAGAGAAAATAAACACAGGTCAAAGAGAATTTCGCTTTCACTTGCGAACAACACAGATAACAATAGACTTGCGAAACAAACGTTTTTAATGTATTCTAAACAGAGACTGAATCCGAAACATTGCTGTTTGCACGACTTCCTTCTCAAAAAGTCCATGGGAAAAAGGATTGCATGTCACCAAGTCTTGAAGAATACCACAAAGTTAAGCGTACTTGCCGTTAAAATACTGCAGAACTGACGATGATACTAGTCAATGTTTTACTTAAATCGATTTATTTTGTAAAATAAAGTGACTTTCCAAGTGATTCACTATCAACAACAGTTATGGACATGTTTCTTACTCAGGTTCTTCTCGAAATGAGCAGAGCTTGCTTTCTCATTTGCCCACTAAATTTGCTACGGCTTAACCCTTTAACCCTTTGAGGCGCAACCCTTTCCCAATGCTCCGCACAGCCAGCTGCGTCAAAAGAGGATCTCTAGATCTGTGGCACGCGATGAACGTTTCGATCGTCCGCCATCTTGCTGGTAGTTAAGTCAAGCGATGGCAACGGCTGCCCTTTTTTCAGCATTGGGCAATATCTATCCAGCTGTTCTCGCATTCTTCCATTTTTCAGCAGATGTCAGTGCTGTTTAAAAATAATTGTGACTTTTTTTTACGGGAAATGACGTGTTAAAAGTAAAGGATTCTCGTGGAGCTATGTCACCCGCAACTATTTTTATAGAAATCAAATCTATTCTTCGTGACTGGCAACAGGCAAAACATCAGAGTTTGGTGTTCCCAGAGCGGGAACATTGCGCATTAAAGGGTTAATACACAGTGTTCTCCCTGTGAGGACACAAAACTCTGGTATTTTGAGTGTTTTGATTCACGAAGAGCAAATTTAATTTCAATAAAATACTTAAGGATGACACAGTTACAGGAGAACCCTTTTACTTTTTAGCACTTAATTTTCAGTAAAAATTATCAGTTATTTGTAAAACTGATATCAATTACTTTTTTCAGTACAGACATATGCTGAAAACTGGTGAATGCGATGAAAATGTAGGCTGAAGTTGTAGGCTTAAGGCTCACATGGGTCATTCTACAAAAAACACGATATTTGCAGTTTGTGGTTGGTAGTTTTAGAAATAATTATTTTTAAATATTCTTGTAAGATATTTTAGATATTATGACACATTTTTAAATATAATTAATAAAAATATATGATTGTTTTTTTTCAATGAAGATAGGGATAGTTGTATACTTGTATAACTCCGTTACATGCCACAACTCATTTTACTCAATTTACTATTTTCCCTTATTTGTTAAAACAAAGAGATTTTAATAGAGTAATTTCTGTTACCAGATATTTTTTTTACGGTTTGACTGAATTCTGTTACAAAATAAAAAAAATGCAGAATTAATTATTATTTGAATTACAGTCACAGTCTTTGTTTCCTCCGTTCAGAATGCTATTAGGTACAAGAATTTCCCATAAATGGTAGTCCTGTCACTTCATTACAGAGGATTAGAATCACCGTTTTCAATATCCGTTTCTCACAGGGAAGTTAAACAGCTTAACAATTTAACATTTTTCTCTTTGAAGTAAAACAGGCCTTCAACTTTGTGGTTATCATCCGTTCTTGATTTTAAAAAGTAAGAATTGTTTATTTACTAAATTATTCTTTTCAGTTAATAAAGCTCCTTTTTAGTAAAATCTAAATTAAAACGATTTGTTAACTTTAAATCAACATGATATAGAAAACAAAACATAACAATTTGTATCTTCTGTGACAATATAAATGTAATAAGAGAATACAAATTTTAAAAAATCAATTGTGAGACTAATATATAACTTTTAATTAGTCTAAATTTTGTTTTTAATATAACATACAGGTTTATTTAAAAAGTAATGTTTTAAAAATCATTAAAAAATTAAATTAACAAATCACTTTAAGATTGTAATTTATAAGTTCTCATTTTCCCTGGCTGTAAATATCCATTAAAACAATAGTTATAAAACAGGAATTAAAATTAATTTTACATTTGTATTGAATTCTCTAATAAGATTTATTCATTCATTATTTTTTCATAGAAGACTGTTACAAGTGTGTATCCTCCATTCATGTCCAAAATTTCAATTACGAAAAAAAAAAAGTTAAAAAAGAATTAAAAAGAATGTAACCAACTATATGCGGGTAGAAAGTAGTATAAAAAGAGCAAGTTTTCTGCAGAATGACCCACACACGAATGAGCTTGCCGTACAGCTGTTTTTTGAATGAGGTACCACTTTTTTTGGCTAGGTGGAAAATACATAATTTTACATTTTAATACACACAGCATACAGATGAAAGACGAATGCTATTTATGATTAATGAATTTCTACATTAATATCACTCAAATAATCTCACTTTAAAAACAGACTTCTGTAATCATAGATGAAGCAAAATTTCTTCTAAAACTTCCCACCCACACCACTTCTAAATTGCAAGTAGATTTTCAGCTTTCGATTGAATATTTTTGCAGTGCATTTGCTCTATCTTTTTATTGAATGGATTTTTTAAAAATAATAAATTGAACAAAAGTATTAACTTCCAAACAATTGAGAAACAATTGTTATCGTAACTGATATTCATATTGCGATGCAAGAAAAATGTTGCAATACTGCACACGAAATAGGAAGTTTTGCTAAGAGTATATCTTTAACATACAATTACAGACTGTCAGTCAATCTAGACGTAATGCGTGACTAAGTTAAAAAAAGTTGAGAAAAGAGCAATGCATGCTTTTAAGATAGTAGATTACACAGATGCATTCGTAGAAATGCGCTTCAACTACATGTGTATTTTGAAAGCGGAAAAAACAATTAACATACTGCATTTTGCTCATTAAAAAATAAACTGGCAGCAAGTGATAAGTAGCATTTAACTGTGTTTTTACGCGTATTGTTATTTTCTCCTTTTTTTTTCTTTCAGTAAAAAAAGCCTTAAATATTTTTTAAAGAAATAATGAACTTTTAAACAGCGTATCCTCGAAATTTTTGCATCAGTCAGCATAAGATTACAAGATACAGAAATTTCATTTATTTGTGCTCTAAAAATATTTTATATCCCCTCCCCTCCTGTAAAAAAAGCTTCCTGGCAACACTCCTGCTTTCACCAGTTTAAGAGAATCAAATTATGTCAGACTGGAAAAAAAAATCGGAATGTCTCTTCTGAAGCTTTAAACTGCACTTTTACATTCAATAAAGGTAAGAGATATGAACATCCAGGGAATTATTTTCTTAAAATATACTTTAAATTTTTTAGATAGATGGTGTCTCACCCGAATTTCGCACTAAATTTGTGCGCCTTAGGATCACCCCCCCTCCCACACACACACCCTTCTTTTCTTTTCTAGAAGTGGCTCAAGTTATACAAGTTTTTTGTTTATATACATAAACATGTTAAAAATTAGATTAGCTTTTAGTTTGTGTAGAAAATTTATTGGTTTTTTTTAGTCTAATTTTTTTAATTTCTCCTGTGGTGAGTGGAGCACTTACTTTTCAACAGACTTAAAGGAAGCGTGAAACTGACTAATTAAATCAAGTAAGTTTAATTGAATAAACTATGGCGCTATATAAGTTTAATTGAATAATATAATCACATTTATGTCTAGAGAATATATGTGTGGTTAATTTTACTAATTAATTTTTACAACTTGTTTGACAAACACAGTAACACCAAACAAAACAGATACAGCAAATTCTTACGTTGCCAGATTCAAACAAGCGTTTTATACATTCAAATATTCAATTTATATTACAAAATTTAAGAGACTATCATTTTACTCACTGAACAAAATAATATTTATCAATTATGTCTGTGTATGAATCTTTCATTTACTTAAAATAGCGAGCAAAATAATGCATTTGCTTCAAGCCGCTTTTAATATTAACGTGTTTGGCAGATTTTTTTTTTTTTTTTTTTTTTTTTTTTTTTTTAACTAAATGCCTTTTTCAGTTTTCTTTCTTTCTTTTAACAGACCTTGCACTTAACAACTGTTTTACTATTTGCCTATCTTTAAATGCAGGCTGAAGCCAGAACTAAAGATTTAGCTAAACCAAATTGCTTAGCTCTACTTAAAACCAAAATTTTATGACCCAACAGCAGCTTTTATAGAGTGTCATTTTAGTTGTTGTAACGTTATCTTAAGCATATTCGCTAAACTGAATTCACTAGTAGAAATTAAATTACTGTTCCTAACCCCTTTTGGGAACCAAATAAAACATAACTCTTAAACATCAAATACTCAAAGGTAAATCATACGGGGGGGGGGGGGGGACATCACACACAATATACACTCAAAGGTAATTAGAACTAACACTCTTGCAAAATGTGATAAGTACTAGATAAGATTTACTAATGCTGATTACAGAGAACAAAAACATACGTTTCACAATTGTGACGAAGTGTACCTGCACTTTTAGGGGAGAACGCAGAAAAATTTATAATCATGAGGGGGGGGGGGTGAGGAGGGGAGCGAACAACTACAATATTTAAAGTGAAATAGAAAGAAAAAAATTATCAAAAAAGCAGAGGGAATTTTTCACCTTATACCCTCACACACATAGGAAGAAAAAAAAGTATCAGTTTCAAGACTGCAGCTGCTTTTTCAAGGTTACACACTCCGTTCATTTAGTACATTCAATCCCCTGGAGTATTGATTCGAACGCAACAAGGTAAAGGAGACCCGAAATATTGTGCGACTCTGACACAGTTCTGATGTAAAAATCGATGTCGGGAACTGTAAAAGGACATATTTTTAAGCTCAGAAAGTAAAGCGGAGTCCCTTTTTACAGTCTTTGTTACGTCTACGCCCAATCCCCTTATTGCTTTCCTTTTCACAACAGTATGCAACATCAGGCAGAAATTGAACGTGCAACTTATCTAAAAAGGGAAAAAAATGCAGATATTTAATTTTTAAGGTGCAGTCAAATGTATAGGGCAGGCAAAAGAAAGTTTACTTTTAATAGGGCTGTAATGATATTGATAGTTGAATTATGCTAAAAAAAATCCTACAGCCAGGATTCGACAGAACCCGGTCGCCCAGGCGACTAAAAAAAAAAATAATTAAATTCGGTCTTTCGACAAATTTTATGAACCATATGATCGGGTGATTATGAACTTTTTTTAAATAATTTATTAAAAAGAGTTACTTTTTACACTCTCTGAGATTAAATAGATTAACACATATAAAAAGGGTTTTTGTTTGTTTATGTTCGGCATTTCACTTCTTAAGCACGACTTCACTTTTCAAAGCAATGTTTGCCCAAATAAAGATTTACTTTTTGCCCATTTTATTAATCTTAAAAGGATTTTTTATAGTTTTTGACCGCCCGCCTTTTTTAAATCACCATGGATATCTGAGTTTTGCTTGCATAGTGGAAATCACAATTTTTCAAAACGTTTGTAATAAAAACGTTTAGAAAAAAAAACTGATTTTACAGTTTTTGTTTTTAGCGTGTAAACAAATAAAAATAAATAAACTAAATTCGCTCCGAAGGAACTAAAACAGCTGTGAAGGACTTAAAACGGAGACAAAGTTGTTCCGGTTTTAAATCCTTCGGAGTCATTTTAGTTCTTTCGGAGCAAATTTAGTTTTTTTGCTTCCATTTATTTATTTATTGGAGGGGGGGGTGAAAAATTGTGTAGTGCAAAAGCATAACAGTGAGCCCTGGTGAAACTAACTGGTCATCCACCAAACATTTTCTTTCTGTTCAGAGTCTTAGGAAATTCACAGAATATTACTTCTCATTAATCAAACTTAACTTCAAGGGAAAAAAAAGAATTTATGCATGCGGAAAGTAACTTCCCTTGCATGTAAAAAGTAACTGCAGTTCTATTTTCCGTTTTGGTTTTAAAATGAAGTTTGACAGGCATAAATCGCAATGAAATTTCAATAAATTCTACATTCACTATGAAAAATGTTATGTTCTTATTACTAATCAAATAAAGGAAACTGTAAATGTAATAAATATGTATAGAAAATTAATGCCAATCATTATTTTTTAAAATTAACTGTGCATTCTTCTGAATTGATTATTTTAGATTAATTATTTGTAATTTTAAAATGCAAATGATTACAGTACTTCGAATGATGGACTCTTATTTCCATAAACTGATTTGTGAAGCCAAAGACACTTTTTATTTTAATTATTTGTTTGTTGTAAAATTTTAGTAGTTAGAATATGTGTTAGATGTAATTTTAGTTCGTACAGAATCTGTTTAATGTGTATATTCGGAATTTTCTTTTCAAATGTCTTAAATTATAGGTGCAATATTTAACATTTCATCAAATTTTATACAGAAAATTGATATTAACATCCGAATACTGGCATGAGGGAAAGCATTTCTGTCTTTCTCATTAAAAACATACTATTTAAAACTTGTAGCCGAAGAGGTACCTTGTATATGAAAGTCAAATTCAGTCAGCAGTGATATCTGGAACATCGTACAACATGCAAGATCGTACACATGCCCAATGGCTATTTCCTAAACCGTTAGTCAGACATAGCTCCAATTGCAAAAATGCTTTAAATTGTATAATCTATTAATATCGGAAACAATCGAAGTCAATAAATCAATTCCAATAAAAATTACGAAATTAAAATTTCTATACGGTCCCCGGTTCAATCAGTTATATTCAGAAATTTTTCTTCATACAATTTCACGCATGCATGCGAACACACACACACACACACATTAAATATATATCATTCAAATCACCAGATAGAGCCTGACTATAACTCTCTGCTTAAAGATTCGAATTCGAAAATTAGTTTTGCTACGACGCATTATGCCAGAAAATGAAATTAAAACCTATGATTTAAAATTTCAATATTTATATGGTACCCTACTGTTTACCGGAACGGGACTTTTTTAAACGTGGAAAAGTGACTTTAGTCAAAATGTTTTATGACCAAAATACACCGAGAAGCAGCAAAGGGCGATCTTTTTTAAATTTTGCATTAAATTGTATAAGGAAAATTATTTATACAAAAATAAATAAAAAATACACCTAAAATATCAAAAAATATCACTGAACAAGAATTACCCCAGTAAATTAGGGGATAAATCAACATACTTTAAAAATTAATTTTGAAAATAATGAAGAAAAAGTATAAGTACGTATGAAAAGCTTAGACCATTTGAACTAAAAAACAGCACTAACAAAATTGTTTACGGAAAAATGTTTAACTGACATGAATCTTTTTCTCTGAAAATTATTATTCTTTCTAATCTTTTTTGAAGATGTTTTTATAGTAGTATGAAAAAAGCCTTATTTTTTCTCCTCTTATTTGCTTCATAGTTAAATTGTTTTTGAACATGAATAAGAAAATAGAATGTATAAGGATGACTAGGCACAATTTAGCTGTTCTATAAAAAAAAGAAAAAATGCTGTAAAGTTAGTGCCCATTATTTACCCATAATTCCCCCCCTATGACCCAAGATAATTTAAGTACTTAAATGTAGAACTATTTCTATCCTCGTCTTTGCCGTTTAAGCGGAGATGTACTCTAGTGACCTTAACTCCCTGATCATTAATACCTGCAAGGAGGATAAACATACAATACTTGAATTTGAATACTTCAATTTCTCAACTTATTTTAGATTATTTTTCAGTAATATTGTGGAACTGTATTACACTAATAAAGCAAATTCGCTGAAAACATTGTAAGAATACATCGGTATAGTTCAACTTGTACGATAGAATACAACTTTATGGCTGTAATTTCAAGAAGTATTTAAGTACATTAACTACTATTCTCAAATTCCCCAAATTGCACTACGCAAAACCTCTATGACTGATTGGAATGAGAAATTAGTATGTTAAACATTACTATAACAAATGCCAAAAGCAAAATTTCTCCCTCCGCCAAAAACAACATTTAACAACCGGGAAGTAGGACATTTTGCAAGTGCATTGGTTAAGAAATCTATTAAAATTAATTTTAAAGTAGTTGTTAATTTTATAAAAAACAGCATTATTCGATAACGAAAACGTAATTCCTATCAAAATGAATTTCATTTAATTATTTAATGAGCCATGTGTAACTGGTAATTACAATCTAACGTATAGTAATTACTCCCGTACCCTTTTACTTATTTACATTCGCGTGTTTTGTTTTGTTTTCCTGAAATTACCATTTTCATTAGCAAATAAGAGTTCATGGTCAGGCAGCAATTCTGAATACGATGCCGCAGTAGGGCGAAACCTACACACTATAATGTCATCTGCAACGCACGCAAGGCCTTACTCATGAGTCGCTTCGACCGTTTTATTTCACCACCATTAAGAGTCAAAATGAGAGGCTGTCGTTAAATAATAATGTACAAAAGGGTCGAGGTGATTTTGAAGTTATTGAACTACAAACGTTTTTGTCAGCGAAATAAAGCAAAGCTATTAAAAAAATGGGGCACACTTTTTTTAGTAGACGTGTTTATGGTTAAATATGAAAAAACATCACTTTATAGATTTTTTTTTACGAATAAATATGGCAGAGAGTATTGTAGGAAAATTCACCCGAGGCAGAGTGGGAAATCAATAGAAAGCAAACGGAATTGCAGTGCAATGTACAATGTAAATACTGCAAGTATAGCAGGCCTCAAAACCTTTGGAACTCCATACCTCTAATTTTATCTTGAAAGCATAAAATGAAAGCATCGTCGTAAAACTTGAGTCTTTATTACTCTCTAGGTCATTATTTTCTAAAACAGGTGTCCTTTTAAAGGGGGAAAAAATGCTCCAAACAAAAATACTTTAGACCTACATTCATTAATACATTTTAGGGACAGCCAGTGGCGTAGCCAAGCGGGGTTTTAGGGGGGGGGTCACACCCCCATCCCCATGAGGAATTTTTTGCCATACAAAATGTATACTTTTCACTCCATTATCACACACACGTATACATCTATCTGAATAGTAGTAATCGTAACCCCTCCCCCCCCAATGAAAAATTTCTGGCTACGCCACTGGGGCCAGCAAATAATAATTAAAATAAGCAAATCAATGAGCAAGGACCAAAAGCCTGAAAATTATAATTTAGCTATTTGAAAACATTCCAAGAAATAAAATATTTTTTGCTTTAAAAACTAAATTAAGATTTTAAGATTAACCCTTCACCAACTTTCTATACACACACATGCTCATTTTGATTAGCAACATTTAAACTAAGAAAGTATTTATCATCCTGCACTAGCAGGCCCGGTAAAATTACGATGGCCCCCGAGTAAACAAGTAATAATGCTGTATTAAGTATATTGAATATTAAAATCAACTATTAAATTTTTTTTAACTAATCTTAATGTAAAACTTAATGAGTGCTTGAATGCATTAGAGATACAGTGAAACCTCTCCGAGCGGCCACCCTTCTAAACGGCTAATTTTTCATGACACGGATTTTTCGGTTCACAGACCTAATGTTAAAATAACCTTTATCAGCGGCCACCTGATCCCCTCTAAACAGCCACCGAGTGGGATCACACATCTCATTTTGGGGGAAATTCTACTCACTCCATGCTTTAATTTTGAGCAGAAAAATTCAAGGTTAGGAGTCTGGCGGAGATCAGCGTATTTGAAATCCTTATAAGCAAATGTAAAATTAATTAGAGGGTGATTTAAATTATCTAAACAGTATGTTTGTGTACATAAGCGTTTTTACAAATGAATTTTTATGCCTTTCAGGTGCTAATTCCGTCTCTGACGAGGAAGTTTTCGATGTTTGTAATGGGGAGTAAGCTAAACTTTCAACACAAGCGACTAAAGGGGAAAACGATGAAATTATCGAAAATTACGCAGCGGCTACAAATGAATCGGTTAGAGATTTTTAGGTAAAAAACGAACTTGAAAAAATGGTTGTTTCAGAGAAAAGTAAAATCTTAAAACAGACACAAATTGTATCCTTTTTACAAAGCATGTAAGAAAGCACTAAATAAAGTACTATTTTCACTTTAGATAAGTTTTAAATTTCATTTTAAATAAGGAATGTGTCAGATTTGTTGCATTATAGCAATTATCTTATAATGGTAAATAAAACCCTTCAGAGCGGCCACCCCCTCTGAGCGGGCAAATATTCTCGGTATGGTGGGGTGGCCGCTTAGAGAGTTTTACTGTACTACTAAAATCTAATTAATTAAGGAACGACTGGATAATAGAATTTAAGTGGTTCGTATAAAAATGAATATAAGACAGGAAAAACAACTTTATTACAGAACGATGAAACTAAATCATGCAAATTCATCAATTATAAAACAGTTTCCAACATTTTAGTCTGATATGTACTTACTGAATAACCTGCTCACTCATGTCGTTGCAAAAACGTGCAGGGGTTGAAGTCCTCCTCGTTTTATGCTTAGTTGTTAATACAAAAATAGTTTTTGGGTCAATATTTAACTTTTATACTTGGGGCTGGGCGCGGGAATAGTTCCTCATATATACCAAATCCTACATTGGCCGCGGCAGAAAACTGACTTAAGTTCCGAACATAAAAAAATTGCTTTTTATCCCCCCACTCCATTTTCCGAATCGCCTTTCACTGAGCATGTGTGTTTTCTCCAAAAAGAGTGGTGCCGTAAGAACGGAACATTTTCCACCCTCGTCCGGACTCTCGCCCATTTTCTTCTATCGATCCGGGCACATTTCAGCAAGATCGGGTAAAACTGGGACTCTCCTGATTTATAACTCTTCTCGATTGCCGCACGAGTGATTCCGCTACGCAGTGGCAAGTGCTTTCCGGATTGAAATTATTATCGCTATTTTTTCTTTTTCGGTCCGGGAAGTTTATTGTCCTGCAACAATATCCCCTTTATGTGGGTCGTGACTAATTTTGCGTACTAGCCGCTCGCGCAACAGTAGACGTTCGCGAATCACGTAATGGTTCCAGAAAATACGCTTTATTTATGCCCTTTGTTTTGGGCTACAGGTTTTTCACGTATGCTAAATTATTTGGTATTTTCGTATCTCATTTTGCGCTTTTAAGGTAATCGTATGTTGATGAAAGGGCTTTGATAATCCGGGAAGGAAAAGAAAATGCACATTCATGTCCAGAAACACTTAACTTCATAAGCACACTACTCTGTTAAAATAGAGTGCTGCGTGTAATAAAAAATTAAACTTCTTACATATCATACATAAGAGTAATAAAGGGAACCTTTTGTAAGTGCCTTTCAAGAAGTTAGGTCTCTTTGTAAAGCTTCTCGTCACTTCCGTAAATTATTTTTATTTCCGTTTTGCGTGTGTATTATACAGAGTTATTTTAATTTACCTTGGACATGAGTATTTTTCAGTGTATTCAACATCACTATGTATTCATGTAATACATTAAATTTGTCTTTTGGTATAGTTCCAATTTCGATATGCGAGTCACGTAAAAATCTTTAAAATGAGAGAGAAATACGTGCACTGTTCAGTTTTCTGAGTGTACCTAAATTTGAGAACCTTCAAATAATGCAAAGGCAAAATAACCACAAAAATAGATTGTCAGTTATTTGGGAGACGAAGAAGACAAACCACGAAATTACTTAAACCCAATTAGGTAATCAAAACAATTTTAAAAATATATTCATTTCCAGGTGCTGCCCTAGGGTATGTGGCACCCCCCTGCAAGCGTAAAAAATGTGCCCCCATTAATACTTTTTTCAAGCTTAGAGTTCAAAATAGCGCCTCTTCGAATACGGCGCACCAATGCGATGCTTACCGTGTCGGGCCGCCCAGTTCATTTCGAAGAAACCCCTAAATCAATTTCAGACTATGCAAGTGCTATATTTCTCAATATTTAATTCAAAAGAATTTTTTGCTAGAACGAGTAAAACATTTTCTAGAACTAGTTAATCGGTTAGTTAACATTAAAACTTACTTTAAACTTTAAAAAGTTAAAAATACATATTTATTGGTCTAAATTTACAAAAATAAATAAATAAAATAAATTTGAACCGCGATACAGCTTTAGTGACTTGCAACATTACTCCTAACCCCTGAAAATCAAAATCAACTATCAAAATTTGTAATCATGGATTGTTGCCAAATCCACATATATTCTTCATACTCTTACCTACCGATAACTTGGGGGGGGGGGGGGACACTAGCCCCAAAATTTTTTAAAACATCAGGCAATTATAATATGGTTGGCAACAAAATACGAATTTAAGTTCGCACAAGATTTTTCAAGTGAATTCCTCCGTGAAAAGATAAATCATTTAAAAGAGGATAAAACCATTATCTTACAGCAGTCAAACGTAAGAATTAAAACGCAGATAATCATGACGTGAGAGTAATTTCACATCTGGCCGGCTCTTATCTAACAGCTGATCTTTGTCGCTCGTCTCTTGAATTATGCTTGTATCGTTAAAGTAAAAGAAAGGCTGGAAAACAAAGCACAAAAGTCGTATTAAAATCGTTGAAGCTCGAATCAAAGACTGTCCTACAGCTGGAAGGCAAAGGAAAATTTTAAATCTGTCATTCATATGAAGCTTTTTCTACGCCGAGAAAAGAGATTAAACCATATATTTTCTAATGCATTCCTCCGTTCAACAAGGAAGAACATTGGGTACATTAAACGATTGCCTCAGCTTTGTAAATCACTATGAAAAGATTTCAACTTGTTTTGGATACATTCTATTTTTAATTGGATTTATGCTATGAGTTGGTCAAGTCTACTGAAATGGCCAACATGTTCAGTAAAAAAAAAGTAACTTAAACGATTTTCTACATTCCATTTGGATATATTGAGTATCATGTATTGTTTATCTCACGTGTAATATAATGCTGATTGTTTTCAATTATTCTTTCGATTCCATCACTTTCAACTTCGACTAGTCTAAAAAAGGGGTGCACTTGCCAGTGAGCACTCTCCATTTGTGAAACTTCACAAACCACTTCAAGTTAGAGCAGTAACAACACTTACTCTATACCCGATAAATTTTATATTTTTCGTTTCAGTTGGGCTTTAAATTTCTTCATATAATTAAAAAATAAAAAATAAATTTTAAAAAATAAGCCGAAAATCTTGCCTTTTTCTTGAACATCCTTAACATAAAATAATGTAAATACCAAAGTTTATTTTTATTTGTGTAGTACAAAAGCTCAACTGCATGTTGCCAATATGTATTTTCAAATTATCTGTTTGCCTTTTTCCCCGCCAGATTGGCTTTTGTACATCTCAATGCTATATAAGTTAATGGCATACTGTAGGATGTGTAAATAGTATATAAAAGCACCTCATTCATATGTACTGATATTAAACATATTTTCTTAAATATAAGTACTTAAAGCATACGAAAATGATTGTATTAAACTGAATCACAAACAAGGTCGTTAGTCAGCACTTCGAGAACCCATGAACCTGTGCCTTGGGATATTATCAAATATTAATTTTGACTGGAATCCACCCACGAGGTCTTATTTTAGGAGAGACTAAATTTACGGGAAAATTTTTTATCATGCGCAATTAATTTGGTAATATTCTAAAAATGTCAAAACTTTTTAGTCATCGTGAAATGACAGAATGGCCGTGAAGTTTTGTTGACTAAGATGCACAACAAAATTTCCTTGTGCGCTTCCCTCCAGCCTCCACTATTATTACGTTAAGTCTAAGATCCGTATTGGAACATCCCGGAAAAGAAAAATCTTATAGATCCAGGGGACAAAATTATCCGTACCATTATTCGTATAAGAGAAATTTTTATTTTTAAGCAACCTACACATAAAAAAAAGTTAAGTTCTACACAAATATTGAATTTATTTGTACTCGAAATAATATTTCTCACATAAATATCATTTCTTTATGTATATTCCCTTTCTAAAAAACATTTCACAGTCTACTTCCGATATGCGGAAGTAGAGTTATATACGCCGTCTGTCCGATATTATTTCTTCCGACAAGGGATGGACAAGTTATGTGAATGCATAATGAAGTAGCGAAAGGACACGCTCTATCAGAAGTGGATATTGACCGCTCAAGTGAGCCTGTGCGCCAACAATCGGAGTCTAGTCTCAGGATAAGAGAGAGAGGGAAAAATCTGAAAATAATTGCCTTAACCCTTTAAAGCGCAGTGTTCCTGCTCTGGGAACAACAAACTCTGACGTTTTGACTGTTACCAGTCACGAAGAATAGATTTCATTTCTATAAAAATAGTTCCGGGTGACATAGCTCCACGAGAATCCTTTACTTTTTAGCACTGACATCTGCTGAAAAATGGAAGAATGCGAGAACAGCTGGATAGATTGCCCAATGATGAACGATGAATGATTTCTGAACGATGCTCTTGTAGCTGGAATAGTTTGAAAAGTAAATTTTATTCGAAGTCCACTTTTTCATAAAAAGAATCTTATATCGTTTCTTTTCCTTATTCCATAATGTTTATATGTTCCCCAGGCTTAACCCTTTGAGGCGCAACCCTTTCCCAATGCTGAAAAAAGGGCATCCGTTGCCATCACCCGACATAACTACCAGCAAGATGGCGGACGATCGAAACGTTCATCGCGTGCCACTGAGCCACAGATCTAGAGACCCTTTTTTGACGGCAGCTGGCTGTGCCGGCACAGGTAAGGGGGTCACAACCCCCCCATAAGGAATTTGCTGCCGTACAAAATGAATATTCTTCACTCACATATCACAAACACGTGTACATGTGAGTTGCAGTAGTCGTAAGTCGTAAACACCCCCCACACACACACACACACGAAAAATTTCTGGCTACGCCACTGATTGAGTGACACTGATAAAAGTTTAAATTTGTGAAAGTTTATACATAAAATAGTTATATAAACGACCAAACACGAAAGCCTAATCGACAAACTCTGCTAACGAACGACTGCTCTAATAGGGTTAAACGCTAAAAAAAAAAATGTTGTGATGCAATTTTAAATACTATTACATTTTGAAAAAATAATGAAAACTATTTTTAAAAATTATGAACAGGTTTGCATTCTCAATTTGGTGCTTAATATATGTAATACTTTAAGTGACGAAAAGTGAGTGTAAAAACTTTTTTAGTTCGTCTAAGCTGCATACTTAAAAAAAAACCTCTACACATTTCTAAAGACTAAGCGCTGTCCCAACATTCATTTATTCTTCAAAACGCATTTATCCTAATTTCAGTGTTCAAGGTCTGATAGTAAAATTAAAGCGTCGTTATAAAAAAGAAGAAAATGGCGGTAATAAGGTGTAGAAATTACAGCATCCATGGAGAGGGGGGGGGGATGCTGCCGAAAAACGTGACGCGTTTTAATTAACGCGTAATTCCACAACAGTAGAAATTTTTTTGTGAGAGTAAAAAGTACATAATGATTGTGAAAAGCATCGTAAATTCGGTTAATTACTTTCATACAAAATGAGAGCTTGTGAGCTTTTATATTTGAAATTTAAAAGATAAGTTTTTAAAAATATTCAAAATGCAATACTTTGTTCTGTACACGTCTCATGATTAATCGAGAAATTTAGTTATGTATATAATTTTTAAAAAATCTACATCAAGTTGTTATACGATTTTGCCAATGAAAGCACACGAGCTGTGATGATTTGGTCTTTTAGCGGTTTTGTTTTAATTGCGTAATCCTTGCTAATTATCGTAGGAAAAATGATCAAATCTCGTTACGACCTTTAATATTTTACCGTTATGTGTTCCAATTTTTATCCACCAGCGCACGATTTCTTAATGGAATATTTTAACATGTTTAATGTAGGATACGATGAAAATAAATTTGTGAAAAACCTCTGAAGAAAAAACAAATTCGTAAGCATGAAGATCAATTTAAAGTCTAAAAGCAAGTTTTGTTAATAATTTAGCAGTGAACCGAAATATTCTCCAATGTAATCCATAATTCAGGGACAGAGCCAGAGGATGGGCCCAGACCCTGCCCCGTTCCGTTTTCTAATTTGTCAAAATAATAATCAAGTCTTTTTGTGAGAACACCCCCCCATCCCAATAAAAGAATTCATGGCTACGTGTCTGTCATAATTAATACAATATTTCTATTGTACACACATAAATGAAATTTAAAAATACTAGAACTACGCAAATTGAGGTAAAATATTAGTATTATTGTATTACTTAAATGCAAAAACATCTAAACAGCTATTAAAAGAGTTTGCATATGTACGCAGTACATACATACAAAAAAAAAGTTTTAATGAGACTGATAATCACCCCTCATATCTAACTGTCTCCAAAAAGCTATATTTATTCCACACTAGGAAAAGTAAATTTTATTCTTAGAATGAGAGTTACCCCTGCCTTTACTCAATCTTGAATTCAATGAAAGGTCATTAGTATTTGTCTATGAAAAAGTTTTGTTTGGTTGAATAAATTGAATCAGTTTATTCAGGAAGTGTTACAGTAATAAACTCACTCCATAACGTCAAATATATACTCCCTCAGCATGTTACACATAAAAGCACACATTACGATTTTCCTCTGAATATGATGTAATCGAGAACACAACATATAGGGGCCTTCGGGAACTTTATTATTACATCAGCATAACAAAACACTACGTTTATAGAACTATAAAAATATAATGTTACATTCTCTATTTCACTTCTAAAATACCGTCATTCAAATTCCCACAATGCATTCTTACTACTAAAAGTTCGTACACAAAACCACCAACGTTTTGTGATGATGTCTACCTCAACTGACAGTAGTACATTCATTCATCTATTCTAGTTAAAGTGGATGTTTTCCTTCTCTCCCCAGCAGACGAGGTATAAGCAGCGGCCTTGATAAGCAACAAAGGATTGCAGGTAAGCTCGGAGATGATGAACGGAGAAGTTACTGCGATTGAGAAATTTAAAATTCCTATCGCAGATAAGAGACTGGTTTTCTTGTTGATTCTGAATTCCCGTCTCTGATTTTGAGGTCAGGAGTCGCGTGTGAGGTAATGGATGCAAATAACTTTTTCCTACAATTATTTAAGCTTCTGAAAAGTGGAAAACTCAGCAATGGAAAACGAAAGTAAACCCCGCCACTCTATTATGCCAAATTCGCTTTTCCCCAGATAACAAATCATTTTGCAGACATCCTTCACGCCTTTAAGAACAAGTTAATTCCGTAGAGAATTGTTTTTAAACATGTTGAGGTTTTTGTATATTGAGGACAAAACGCCACTGCAAAACTGTGGCTATATTTTACGATAAAATAAAGGTGTAAAAATATAAAATTAAACTAATAGTTTAATAGCATACAAATACTTTATATTAATTTTTTGTATCAATGTAACAATTTAAACTATTCATAGACTATATTTACATAGTTAAATTGATCGATTGACGTGGAACAAAACTTCTTTATGTACAATAAACTGTTCTCCCTCTAATGTACTATCAATCGCACATCTTTCTATGGCTGAAAAACGCGAAATTGATAGCAGCAGTGGCATAAGGTAAAACGTTTACCAAACTAAGCTCCACGACGTTTTTAGTATTTCACTTAAAGATGGGCCTTAAAGCTTATAATCCAATTCTTATAGTTTCAATACGATTTTTTTAAAACACAGACTTTTAATATACCACCAAGAAAATAGTTTAGGAATCTCTGGTGCAGGCCATACTACACCAATGCTATTTCCCTTAGCATGCAATTAACTACCTTACATGCCAAAAATTAATAAATACCGAGCCCTTATATTTGCGTTATAGAACATAATTGAGGGAGGCACGAGTAACTTAAGATATTATTCCAGATTTTCTTATTGTGATGAAACTTATAAAAGGTTTCTAAAACTGCAAATATGTATACCTAAATGTTCCACAGTTTTCATCAATTTTTAAATAGCTAAACAACTGTACAAACAGCAAATAAATATTTTCAGTAATAACGCTCAACCTTTGTTGCTGTTGTTTTTTAAATAATAATACAATAAAAACAATATTTGAAATTATAATAATAGTTGACATGGTTTTTTTTTAAACAAGATATTCTAAAAATAAAAAATATATAATACAAAAATGGATCAACAAACACTCATGAAAAATAATTACTATGCTTAGTAGGGATGCAACGGATTTCCGGCAAACATAACTGCATCCGGCCTATCCGGTCAATATGCCGGATAATTGGCAGTAGCTGGATATTACAAATATCCAGCAGTACATCCGGCCTAAAATTATATTCTGAGAAATAGCATTAATAAACATAAATGAATAAAAATTTAAAAAACTGCAATAATAAAAAATGCGAAAAAAGCAACGTTTTGTGAAAATATTTTGTTTTCAATACTTCTTTGAAGAAATTTTTATCATATACAGAAAATGGGGGGGGGGAAACTAAGCACTCCTATCCTTGAAGATTGAAATAAATTATTACGAGAAGAAATTATTGCATAAAAACACTGTTTTTCTATCTTTGTAAGCATTCGGTTACCTTTTTTTCCGCCATAAATTGACCCTGCTTATGAGAATAGTCTACTTGCTGTAGTACTGCTGGCTGGTGAGAAAATGTCCCCACCCCCAATTTTTATAAAGAAGATTTGTTACATTGATTTTTCAATAGTTGAATGGAGATCTCTTTCTCTCAAGAACTCATCTTTTAAGATATTTATCTAAATCTTGAGAGAGGACATCCATGACATTGTTATTTGTATCAGTTTTAATTGCAGTAGTATTAAATTCATGGAAACAATTAATTCCAAAAAGATTTCTGCTTTGAAACTAAATAACTAAATGAATGAGAAACTAATGAGAAAAAGTTTGACCGGATATTCGGTATCCGGTCAAATTGATATCCTCTGCATCACTAATGCTTAGCGACTATAACAAGTTCTTTAATATTATTTTATGACAGATTTGTTATTGGTTAATTCGCCATTTTAATTTTTAAAAGTAGGATAAAATCAGAATACCTTTCAAAGAGGAATGCCTAACTCCATTCGATGCCATTTTAATTTAATGTATTTTAATAAGTTTCACAATTCATTTTTAAAAAGCAGAAATCTCTTGAGAATGAATTTCGGAGGATAATCTCAAATCAAGTACAATAAGAATGCATAAAGTTTAGCGAGAATTAATAATATTTCCTTTTTTAATTTAAAAAGAAAAATGTGTAAGAAGGTACGAGAGTTCTAGTGCTCAGGTAAAAATAAAAGTGATGGAGCAAGACGTAAATGAAATTCTGACGATCGCTCGGCTATTGTTTCGACATTTTCAGAGGCACAAACAGTGCGGTACAATCGCAAGATTCTGCACAAGAACTGTATTACCCAAATTATTTTGTGCTTGGTCGAGACCATGGAGGAGAGTGAACAGAAATGTATCACTTAATTCTGGTCCATTAATCTTTCAATGAGCCAGGCATCATTTCAATGTAATTTGGAAACCTTGAGAATTTCATATACACAACGAACAGTCATTTCAGTTACGAAAAGTACGCGAAAATTAGAATGACGATACGTTAATGACATTTCGATTTTTGAAAGCTTGAGTAACCTTAATCAAAGGAACGTATCAAAAGTTTTTACCCAACTGTAGATTTTGAAATGCTTGGAGATGAGATGCATGGATTTATCGTGATGAAATAGAGGTAGGTTACAAACTTAGTAGAGCATTTCAGCTGAGTTGAGATTGAAAGAGGGATCAGGGAAAAGAGAAAACAAGAGATTTTGTTTCTTTTCCTGATTTCAAAGAAAAAAAATATCCACCTAGAATGTTGTTTTCGTTTAAGTTATCGGGATTAGCACTTGAATTACAATCTTTAACTGGATCGTGCATCAAACATTTTACACTTCAGTTGCCAGTCAAATTTGACAGACCAGTAGTACGTCTTCACGTGGGGGAGGAGAAATTCATGTTTAAAAAAGAGCAAGGAGTCTTCTATGTGGGCCGTAAATGAGGGAAAAGGGAACCTAAATGTGAGGTATTTCTGCCTGCCTGTAAGACTGCATTTAACCCATGCTTCAAATTTTACCGCACAATAAATTATTTCTGAACAGTTTTAAAAGTTTTTATTTCAAAATGTACTGCAAGCAGAGAAATTTGTGTTTAAACCTGTAAAACATTCTTCACTGCATACACAGTGTTCGTGTAAAGAAGCAAACATTTAGAGTTCCAAAATTCTGATTAAAAACATAGAATTAAAAAAAGGTATAAGCATTAAAAGTGAATATTTCAGGAGGGGGATTCATTCTATTATGTATGGTTTTAATTACATCGGGGAGGGGGGCGATAACTTTTTCACGATAATTTTAGTTTGTCTCTTTTTTATAAAATTGTGGCACTTTGAGGAATCTTGTGGAGGGTAGGGGGTTTATTTATGCAAAAAGTTAAAGGGTAAACTTATCTGCATGTGTTACTGTGTTTCTTCCTTGAAACATTAGCAAAAATTGCATGAAAATGACTTGAATACGTCGCATTATTTATCTCCAGCCCACACTTTAAAAAAGGCCATTGGCCAAGTATTTTTTTTAATCTTTGATACACAAAAAATTCCCAGATAAAACTTCATTTGAATAAAGCACTTTTAGGCAAACTATATCGAAAGCAAGCACAGTAAACATCTATCTCAAGGTACAAATGTAGCAAAACTTTAGAAATGAACGCAGTTGAAAGAATTATTTAACACCATCTCATTTCATTGTAAAAACTACCGTTAGAGTAATGTTTTGTGCATCCAAAGGAAATAAAAATCTAAGATGTGTGGAAACAATTAACCTCCACCCCACACAAGCCAAACGCAAAAAGCCTCGTAAATGTACTTTATCCACTTCTGCGAAACTAAAATATTTAGCGCTTTTAGTCCAGGTGCCCCACGTGATTCTTCCCACGGGAAATGTACTACGGTGATGGGAGAGGGAAAATATCACTTTCCCCTAACAAGACCACAATAGGTAGACGATCAACGGAAGCATTTATATTGAACGAATTCACTTCCGAGGTTTTCCCATAAACGTACGCCCACACACACTGAAGCATTTCAATAGAAAAATGATGGGAATTTAATTTTTTTACAATACAATATTTGCAAATCTTCCTCGAAAAGGATTTTTTATTTATTTTTGCAAGAATACTAGACCTATATGCTCTTCAAAGATTTATTCCCTCTTATAAATAATAAAATTGTAAAACTCAATACTCCGGTCAGTCTGGAACACACAGTTTTACAAATTTGATTACTAGGACAAATGGTAAGATTAAATAAATACATGAAGTACTGAGTGGGTGAATATGTTAAGTGAGAATTTAGTTAATTTTGAAATTATCAGACATAATAGGCACAACACCCCCCCCCCCAAAAAAAAAAAAAAATCGGGGAAGGCTCAAAAGCTAGAATTTGTCACAAAATGACGTGATTATTGGCATCCAATTTACAAAAATCAAAATTATGGGAGGGTGCCCGGTCCTCATGCTTTACACATGGCTACGTCCCCCGAGTTGTAAAGTTATTTGAATGTCCTTTATTATATTGTGTACAGAAAAAAAAAAAAAAAGTGTGCGGAAAGCTTCTTCTGTAAATCATTAAGACTTTGCAAAACAGTTTAAAGTTTAATACTTAATGCAGTCCTAAACATGTTTTCCCACCTGGATTTGTCTAACATGCTCATTCACACTCAGCTCTTTAAAACATGACAACAGCAGAGGCTATTCAAGTCTTAGCAAAAATATTTATAGCTAGTTTTCTTCACCCCACCAAAAAAAGACGTAGGTATTAAAACTATTGTTAATAAATTCGGAAAATCATTTACCACGTCTGATTTAAGAGAGTCACAGTAAATACAGATATATGTTTATTTGCTTACTTTAGTAAAATGCATATTACATAGATGTCAAATACTTCAAATATGACAGAGCTATTTCATAGACATGGTATGAACATTGATTGTTAGTATGATCAATACTTAAAATGTTTAAAAAAAAAAAAAAAAAAAAAAAATTTGGTTTTTTGTAAGTCATTTCTATCTTTGAAAGAACTTAATACAAAAACTTATTAAAAGGAGAATTACTCTCAAGTATTTATTCGTTGCCACTGATTTCATTTATATTTTTTACGCTATTTGAAGGTACAAATTACTAGCCTATTATTTCTCCACTTTTACTTGCATCAAAAAATAGAAATGGGTCACTCAGTTTCAGTAATGCAATCATAATAGTTGATAGTAAATATTATTTGTTTTCCACTACAACTTTTTGCTTTTCGGAAAACTACTATCGCTTACGCTATTACTTCTTTTATTCGTAATCAGAGGTAGAAATTAGAATATTTAGTCAGTGGTCCAAAGGATCAGTGACTCCATAACTTTCCTGGTCCGTAGACACGATTTAAAAAAAAAGGCGAAACAAAATAATTATGCGAGCTATTATGTATTTGATTTAGAGCCGTTCACTGCTCAATTAGAAAATTTAAATACCTATTATAAAAATATTAAATAGATCAAATTACATGACATGTATTGTTAAAATTAAAAGACGTGGAACTAAATGAGGAACATTTGCAAGAGAAAAATTTACATAAAAGTTACTGGTCTTGGTACTGACAGGACCAACAAACTTTGCATCCGTTATATATTTTAGTGGTCTCGGACCAGCGGACCACCATTTTCAAGCCCTGTTCGTAACAAAGATTATCCAGCTACAAAGGTTCGTTTAGTATGCGTTTCGTTTTGCGGTAAGCTCATAATATCATTCAAACACTTCTCTCAAATCAGCGTTTTTAATGTGTCATTTAAACAGTCTACCCTGGATGTGCTGCATCAGAAATCAGGTTCGACACGAGCGGGGCAACATGGTGGATTGCCTGAAGACTGTCAAATTTAAGGGATGCGGAAAAAAGAAAAAGCATAAGGTTTGTGAAAAAAGGGACGGACAATTCTAAGTTGCACGTGGGTGCCCGATAATCTAGGCAAGGGCGGCTCCAGTGAGGGGGCCCATAGGGGCCATGGCCCCTTCCGAAATTTTGTTTTACAACTTTAGATTCGCATACTTCACGATTTCACACGTTCAATTTGCATTTTGAACAATTTATAGACCTAAGTAAAAAGTTCGATGGCCCCCTCCGAGAATTCAGTCTGGAGCCGCCATTGAATCTAGGATAAGTTCTTTCAAAAAATAATAAATAAGCAAAAAAATAGGTGAATCATGCATCGATTATGAAAAACATTCATGATTATGATTTATTCAAATATTTTTGCCACTTTCTTGGAAAGTGTAAAAAATATTTGAATAAATTTTCACGGATCTATTTTCACGTCGTGCATTTTGTTAGGACATAATCACCATACGAACACAGAAACTTTCGGGTGAACCGCAAATAAGAAATTTGGAAACGAGAAAATAAGCATGAGAAAACATGTTCATTTTTTATTGGACACCAAATAAAAACAACTTTTAACTGAATGCACAAAAAAGCCAACACTACGGCTTTCAAATTCATAACATTATCGCAATTCTGAAAATCAAAATTAGCTTTCAAAAGAACTTAAAAATGAATTCGACAGCTTAGATCAAGAAATATTAATATATTAGCAGCATGGCCCGGCGTTGCCCGTGCAATGAATGAGAAATGCCATTTACCTTAAATATAGATTGTTAAGGGAAGGAATGTGAATCCTCCCGCTGGAAAGATAAAAAAAGGACACGGGATTTCCCGCTGCAACCAAAAAGGAAAAAAAAATTAACACGGCACCTAATAGAATACAGAGGTTGCCAGGAATTGGACTTGGCTAGGCTGGAATGTGAATCCTCTCGCTGCAATGATAAAAAAAAAGGACATGGGACTTCCCGCTGCAATGATTAAAAAAAAAGGACATGGGTCTTCCCGCTGCAAAATAGAAAAAAAAAGAACAAAGCACCCGATGGCGTAGAGGCTACCGGGAACTGGACGTGGCTAGATTTCTCCTCTTCTATCTGTCTGTGTTCTAACAGTCATTTATTGCTAATACCTACGAAACTCATAAAAAAAAAATACAGCCCAAACGTCAGTATGAAATTGTAAAAGGAAAGAATGTGAATCCTCCCGCTGCAGTGATAAAAAAGAGACATGAGACTTCCCACTGCAACAAAAAAGAAATGAACATGGCATCTGTTGGCGTACAGAGGTTACCGGTAATTGGACGTGGGTAGGCTGGAATGAGAATCCTCCCGCTGCAGTGATAAAAAAAGACATGGGATTTCCCGCTGCAAAGAGAAAAAAAAATTAACACAGGGCTTGAAAACGGTCCGAGTTACCGAGAATTTGACGCGGCTAGGCTTCTTCCATTCTACCTATCTGAGTTCTAATATGTAGTCTTTTATCACTAATGCATACGCACCAACGTAAAAAAAAATAAACAGTTTCCAGTCATCAATATAATAACCAGTCTGCCTGAATTTCGCGTAGTGGCGACGCGAAGGGGAGGGTTGGTCGATTAGATTAGCGCGGTCGCCGTCCCATCTCTCTCTCTCAATCTCCACTAAGGCGACCATATTTCTATAAGAGTATTTTGGAGACAAATCAAGTGGCTAATTTTGTGATAATTTTTCATGAAACTTTGTACACCCTCTAAAAAAAGTATTCCAGTGCAAGAAAAATTTCGTACGTAAATTTCATATTTAAAACATGATTCTTCATGAAAAGTGATTAATCATTAACAAAACTGAAATAGGAAATTTGGCTCATAGTCGAATACTTTATTGAATGTCTGTACACGCTATACACACACACATTGATAAAAAGAAATTGCAGAAGGTTGGAATTTCAAGACTCCTGGGGGGAATATGTACCTCTTTAGTTTTATTTTTATCAAATTAAATGATTTATCTCGGGGGGGGGGATGTAAAAATTCGTATTTCCCAATTCGGCGCTCTCCTCTCTCTTCACTCCACTCCCCTTCCCCACCCCCCTGTCTTTCCTTTGCTCGCCTGACGTCCGAAGAACGACCTTGAAAATGAACAACCGAGTGGGGAAAGTTGGGTACCTTCGCTCCGTTACTTGCATTCTGGAGAACATTTTAATATGTGACTTTTCAGAAAAAAAATCATTTAAAAAAATCTAACAAACATTTCCTCACGGTTCAAAGTTTAAAAGAGGGAGAAATACATGTTCAATCAGCGGTAAAAAGATGGAAAATTTTTGCCCATTACGTTTTTCGATGCGACAGTTTAAAAATAGCATATTTTTAAAAGCAGTACATTTTCTTCGAAAGAGTATCTCCTTAAAAAAATTCCCAAAAATCGGCAAATGTAACTACGATTTTGTAACAAATTGTATTTGAAAAAGAAAACTCTGTAGTTTCCGATGATATAAAAAAAATAGTATTCGGACAGAAATTTAGCTCGCGATAACGTAAAATGCGAGAAAAAGGGCCAAAAACCTTACAAAACATAAAATAACTCAAAAACTATTAATCCGGTTAATTTCATTTTTACGGCATTAGCTTTCTCTTGTCCTATTTAGTCAGCGTGCCAAATTTGGTCCAGATCCGTCGAAATGTCTGGACGTGTATAGCGAACAAACAAACAAACAAACTCTTCTCTTTTATATATATAGATTTAAAACTGCGCCTTAATGTAGCAAACAAGAAAACGTAATGAAGCAATACGTGAGTTTTTTTTTTTTTTTTTAGCTTACGAAAGAGCGTCATTAACAACCACAACATCTTACTGAGTGTGTAGAAGTATTATAATGATGCAAAACTTTGTTTTGAGTAGTAAGTAGTAGGAGGAAATGAAATAGATGGAATAGAAAACCCTACAAATGTATATTTTTATTTCACTCTTTGTCGCACAAAATGGGTTTCACTATATCTAACAAAATTCATAGTTATCGGTCGCTAATTTTATTTATTTATTTATTTTATTTTTTGTCTCCCTGAATGGCATCACGTTCAGTTAGAGTTTGTTGTGCGAAATTTGTTATGTTAACTACAACATTTATTTCACACACACACACTAAAGTTACTGCAATATAAAAATTTAATTTAAGCATTTTTGCAGCAGAATGATTAATGCATACGTGAATAACCGTGTTATTTGCCAAAATATTTCCCCCCCTTTCTTAACGAGTACTATCCGATTGACTGAGTTGGAATTCAATACCGACCAGCGCGAAAATGTGGCTATTAGTCCTTGAGTTGTACAAAAGCATTTCGTAACACATCGGTTGTAGGAAGATGCTTGGTTGTTTCTATCCATTGTAGTTCTTACTCATTGAGGTGGAGGTTGAATTGTGTTTGAACTACTTACTAACACTCTGATAGGGAAAAGTAAGTAATGATAAATTATCGCACAATTTTCTTTCTGCTTCGAATTATAAGCTATTTCTACAGTACAACTGCCGTAAATCAGGGCTCGATACGGGAATTTTTTCCAGGGTCCCACTTTTGTGTGAAAACTGTAGTTTTGTGAATTTCAACATCCTCTTTTGTGAATTTTCATACCAACTTTCGTAAGAGTAACTTTTTTTCTGTGAAAATAATTTAAAACGAATAATAATTTTTAAAAATATATATAAAAGGTTGTTTTAATCGATTGTATTTTTATGAAGGAATCGTTTTAACAGATTGCTCATTTGTGACGGAGCCGCAAAACGGACCCAAATTTTGTCTGCATCGATCCTTGTTTAAACGAATCTAAGTGGAAATCTTTTTTCAATCAAAATATTTTCCGATTCCTGATCCTATTTCCAGCTTTAACCCTTTGAGGCGCAACCCTTTCCCAATGCTGAAAAAAGGGCAGCCGTTGTCATAGCTCCACTTAACTACCAGCAAGATGGCGGACAATCGAAACGTTCATCGCGTGCCACAGATCTAGAGACCCTTTTTTGACGACAGCTGCACAGCCAGCTGTCGTCGAAAAAGGGTCTCTAGATCTGTGGCACGCGATGAACGTTTCGATTTTCCGCCATCTTGCTGGTAGTTAAGTGGAGCTATGACAACGGCTGCCCTTTTTTCAGCATTGGGCAATCTATCCGGCTGTTCTCGCGTTCTTCCATTTTTCAGCAGATGTCAGTGCTGTTAAAAATAATCGGGACAATTTTTTTTTTTTTTTTTTTACGGGAAATAACGTGTTAAAAAGAAAAGGATTCTCGTGGAGCTATGTCATCCGCAACTATTTTTATAGAAATCAAATCTATTCTTCGTGACTGGCAACAGATAAAACGTCAGAGTTTGGTGTTCCCAGAGCGGGAACACTGCGCGTTAAAGGCTTAAAATGCATTTTTATGGTTTCATAGAAATTTTTCGATTCTCATACATTATAAATTCGCATCAACAATCCCTTTCAAAAAAAGACCAATTATTTTATTTTTTTTAAGCAGTGTTTCTTGTTTCTCTTAATAACCTTTTGTGGTTAACTTGTGCAATTTGATGTATGCATACCCAATATTTTTAACAACACTACACAAAAAATTATTCAATATTGGTAAGCTGTAGAAATTAGTACTTCAATAACGAAAAAAGGGGAGGGGGAGGTTTAGAGACACGCAATGAAATAAGAAAATATTGCATAATCCCAGGAAAATTATCCTAGCGCAACATTCCGTGATTCGGCCACGGACAAGAAAACTTACTTCTTCAGGGTATCCAACAGCATCTTGTTCACTCTCACTACACCCAAGTTCATGAAAAACAAAACGCTCCAAACAGCGAAAAATCAAGAAAAGTCCTTATTTTAACGAAAAGTACGGCAAGCGTCATACTTGAATGCCGTCGAGCAAACTTATGAATAAATCGGATCAAGCCCGTATTCGAGAAAGAGAAAAAAAAAAAGTCGAGGTAATCACGTGTATCTGAAAGTTTACAGAGAGAGAGGGTGGTGATGGAGCAGAACGATACAAGGGGAAAAAATAGGGCTAATTTCCTAGACAAACGTGTTCTTAAATCTTCGAAGCCAGAATCGTGACTGGTAAGCGAGTTTAAGATGATTAAATGTACACTAATGTTTCTGAGGAAATGAACTTTCGTTGGGAAATCTGGTACCGCTAACCGGAAAAAAAAAAAAAAAAAAAAAAAAAAAAAAAATCAAATTTTAAGATTTTTTTGGGGAAAAGACAATGCAGAAAAAGTTTAAAACATGTTTTCATTTTTTAGAAAAAGTTTCAATAAAATAGGAAAATTCAATACATATAAACAATAGAAAATGTTCTTTAAAAAAAAAAAAAAAAAAAAAAAAAAGATTATGTCTCATCGGTTCAGTGCCAACCTGGTCCGACAGAATACTAGTAAATTGTTAAGACATTGCGGAAGTCAGTTTGTTTTAAAATCATTCCACAACTACCGTAAAATCTCTCCTAAGAACCTGTTCAAAAACATCCAGGGATTGAGAAACAAGAAAATTAGCTTTATAGGAACTATGACCGATTTCTAAATTCGCATCAAAGGATTTCTGCAAATTTGGCCCTAAATATAGAGGCTTAATAGCATTTTTGGCCATGTCGAGGTCAAAACTAATATTTTACAACAAACTAATATCGAAACCTTTCTGACAGACGCAGAGTTAAGCTAACAAACGTAGACGTCTATGATCGCTGCAGAATAGAAAAAAAGCAAAGATTTTCAAGATAGTAGTACAAATTGGCAACACTGTATAGTACAAAATAATTTAAATTTTTGACAGTAGCAGAATTTTTAGTTTTAAGAAATAGATGGACTATTTCTGATGCGCTGACTTAAATATTGAGGTTTCAATTATTTCTTCTTCAATGATTAAGGAAGGATGAAATATCAAGAAACAACTCATTTGTAGAAGTCTCTCTGAATGTGTCTGCTAGATTTTTTGCAGCAGTTATTTTGGCATTTGCACTTTTTAAAAGAATGGGGGTTTTGAATGTTTCTATTAACCTCCTCAGACCCAACATAAATTTGACATCTTAAATTAAAGAACAATCTTAAACAATTTTTTTAAAAACATATTACATCTAAAAGCTACAAGTAAAGTATTTTCTTCAAATAAGCATTCGATTAAAAGCCGAATTACCCATGTTTCAGTAGCCAACAATTGATCGAAGATTATCAAGAAACTAAACAATAAATGATGTCCAACAACTTTTCAGCTACGTGAGTTTGGGCAGAGAGGGGGAGGGTAATCACAAATTCACCATAGGTAATTTTAGTTACATTTGAATATTTTTTGTGTAACTAAACAAAAGTATAGAGGACATCTGTGAAAGGCGATAACTTTAATATCTGTCAGTGAATTTGTTATCTGTCTAAGTTCATTTTACTATCTGTCAGTGAAAAAATTTTTGTAGAACTTTTATTTTCACATGAGTTAAAATTATTTCATTAAGAATTTTTAAGAAAAATCTTTAACTAACGTTAGTGGAAGCTACATATCACATGCGATACAGGGGAATTGAGAAGTTTATTTTGCGATTTATTTTTTGCCGTTTTTGTTTCACATACACAAATAAGAGATGCATTTAAAGTACTGCCTATCGGTACTTTTTTTTTAATCTCTCGAGAAAGAGAGAAATTTCGTGTCATTCCGTAAAGGAATACATCATCTTTTGAGACTATATTTTGAGTCAATCTTAGGCTTCTGTATTGGTATAACTAGATCTGTGTCTATGTATGCTATATATCTTTGTATCTTAAATACCATGTACATGAATTAATTTAAGGGACTACCTTTATTTATACGGATCTTCTTATCACCCCCCCCCCAACTCCTTTGAAAATGGTGCTTTAATTTGAAATATGCATGGGCTTAGAGGGGAATGCTCTGGTTTCTAAGCACTAAAAGTTAAAACAGTTACTGTTGAGGTAAAATGTAACTAAAAGCAAAATATGTCGAAATTTAAAAAGAGGGGAAAATACAGTTCAGAAAAAGAAAGTTTTAAAAAACATCAACAGAAAAAAAAAATACTCGATGATACGATAATCGAGAACTCAAAACACCAATATTACAATAATAATCTCAAATTCTACAACCACAACCAACCGGAACAACCATCCTTCACATGCACACAGGCGTTTGCAAAAGCAGCACATACCCCAGCCCAACAAGATGAAACTTCCCATATAGGCCGCGAACGATATGAAATCTCATCCACCCTTCCTTCCTAAACAATGTTTCCCATGGTGTGTAGGAAGATTTCTCCATCCTTTGCCGCATACTCTCTGAAGCGAGACGGAAGCATCTACCAGGTGTGCGTGTGCAAAAGTGCCTATCCACTCTTTCCTCTCCTCCTTTTCTGTAATCCGTTCTGTGCACAAAGGAAAAAGAGAGAGGGGAGGGGACGAGTCCATATAACTTTAATATTCCAGTCAAAAGAGCAAGGTCGAAGAAAAGGCTGATAGTCAAGTTTGATTTCTGGATTATCCTTGGGGAAGTTTGCTTCAACGCCAAGAAAAGCAAGATTAGCTGAAAATGGGGTGTTCACATGACTAAAGGAATAAAACTCTAAAACGAAAGTATGAAGTTATGCCAGATAAATTATGGAGATTAAAAAAATATTATAGAATATAAAATATTCAATCGTGTAAATTAGGGGCTTAAAATACCAGTGTTGTTATACTTCGCTAAAATCAAAATGCATATTTTCCAGCTTTTCTGGCTAAAGTGATTTACACTAAAGTGGCAATTTTCTTTTTGTAGAGTTAAATTCCTAGTTAAGGTAGGGATATGCAGAGCAGCTTTTTACAGCCTCCGAAATAATATTTTCAGCTAGTGACCAGTTTTTAATAAAGTATATAACTAGAATAAACCCCGAAGTTTATAGTCTAGGACCTCAACCTTTTTAGAGTTGCGACCCTCTTAAAAGCCAAAAAATCATTTATAAAGCCTTGCGACCTCCTTGTTACAATGAATACTAAAACTTGGTAATGAAGGCTTTGAAAACAATTATCCCTTTGTCACTTCACATGCAAAAAGTCTATGGTGGCTTTAAAATCTATATAGAAATCGTCTATTATCCCTTGTTTGTTTGTGGGAATACACGGCCAATTATCTAAGCTAGGGATGGGGGAGATGCCCTCAGTGGAGGTCTTCCTAAATCCCCCTAGTCTGGGGTCGTAATCTGTCTTACGCAAAGTTTCGGAGAAAACCACGGAAAACTCTGAACGGCTAGGTCGGCAGGCGCAACCTGGGTTCGAACAAGGCACTTCCCGTCCAGTGGCGGATTATTGCAAGTTTGTCGGGGGGGGGGGGCGGATAGTTTGTCGGTGGGGGCGGTTAGTTAGAAGATAGACATATACATCCATTTTATGGAAGTAAAATAGGATCTTTTACATTAATTTCTTTCTTCTCGGGGGGGGGGTGGGCGGTCGCCCCCTCCACCCCCACCCCCTTTAATCCGCCCTTGTTCCCGTCTCCCAGTTTAGAACGCTATATTATGACATGGAAATAATTTATGTATAGTTATCAATGAGGATCCTTGCTCAGAAAAACTTTAAAGTGAAGAACAAAGCCAACCATAAACGTCGCATCGCATTAATAGTGATTATTTAAAACAGCTACTTTATTTTATAAGGCTTTTATTACTTATTAATATTAAATTTCGGAACACTTGATTACAATTTAAAATACTTTATTTGATAAAATAGTATTTCATATAAGAATCTTATTTTTTAAAACGGACTGCGATCCCTTTTATTTCTATGCAGGGTTGGGTTTTTGACGTCTAAAACTGGTTTTTGACATGACAAGCGTCAAAAACTGGTTTAAACTGTCAAAAACTGGTTTAAACAGTCAAAAACTAATCCTCAAAAGAAAGAACAATATGTAAACTAATTGTATGGTATATTTACATTTTGCATTAAACTAAATACATAATTAAAGTTAATTATATTGAAAAATAATTATATTAAAAACTGACAGTTATTTCTCAGCAAATGACAATTTATTGGGCTCATTAATAATTGTCTGTCAGTGTGCATTTCTTTGCATAAATAAATAAATACCATTATATAGGATAAAAATTTTAAAATTTAATTCATTGAGTATTATATATTGTCACAAAAATAAATCTTGTGACAAAGCCAGAACTGTTTACCAACAAAGAAAGGACAAAGCAGAGCAAGCGCCGATACACAAGTTAGTAAAACACCGCACCGACCTCCAAAGCAGCAGGTGCCAGAACCAGTTTTGCTTCGCAGCCGGAATGACAACAGAAAAGCAACTTCTCCGGTTTGCCGCGTTAGCAGCGAGGATTATTTTTGATTTTGTTTCTGGCAACAACGAACTGAGCGGGAAAAACATTTTTCCGGTGGGATCAGTTCATGAAATTTTTTGGTTTGGTGTGTGTGTCTGCGTTCTCGATGATGCCTAAAATTTGAAGTTTTTGCTTGTGAAAAATGAAGTTTATTTTTTAAAATTTTGTGTCTAAATGCAGCAGAATATAAATTTGAGAAAGAGAAATTTTTTACCCTGTGTGTTACCATGAGATGAAGCAAATGTATTTGTGAAGAAAATTGTGTGTGCCAGGTGTGTGTATTATCGGAAAGCTCCTGATGGAGTTCATCTTTTTTAATCCAGCACAACCGTTTATATTTCTGTTTGCATAAGGGGTGGCTGCCTTCTTGGCAATTCAGATTAGTGAAATATGTGTTTTACAAGTGTTTGTGAAAGTACCATGAAGAAAAAAAAATGTTTTTTTTTCCACGTGACAACACTTCAAGGTGGTCACATGTGAACGTAATATCCTTTCCAAAGATGCCTCATCCTTCTCCTGCGTAGCAGATAGTAAATATTATAATTTGATAAATTTGTCCAATAACCAAACAGCTCTAGAAGGTGTGTAAGATACTTAAGAATTGTGTTGTTTCAAATAGATAGTATTGTGTAACTTAGAAATTTGATATGCATATCTCCTTGTAGTGTTTTATTGAATATTTTATTTTTTAATAAACTTAATCAAGTTAACTTTAAATCGCATTCTTTCTGAGTAATCTACTTAATAATATTTGCATAACTTGAGATGAATTACTGGTGTTAAACGCAATGTACTGTCAGGTAAGACTAAAATATTTTTATTGAATAATTTTAAATCAATTTATTGTTGATTTAAAATTTCATACAATATTCCAAAGATTTTTATTACATATATACATATAATTTGGAGGGAGATTTAATATATAAATAATGTTCAGCAGTCTCAAAAATTCAAACTGAAGTATGGCTAAACATTTCCTGTAGAAGCAAATATTAAACTTATTTTGATTTAATCTAAATACCTAAATTGAAAGGGTTTTAAGCGAAAACAAATAACATAATTTTTATCCTATTTCAGTCATTTAAATAAAATGAAATAAAGATCAACACCTTTAATTATCAGTATACTAAAGTTTCCCATTGAAAATAGAACCCCATTCAATACAGATTACCAATTTATTGAATGTAACCGATGTATTAAATGTAATGCAGCATTGAAATTTATCACAAACTGGTATTGGTATTTTACATGTGGGAAACTATAACAATCCATGGAAGATTTTAAGGACAGTCCTAATTTTTGATGCAGATAGATAATTTAGAATTTTAATGTTATCAACAGCAAGAATAATGTTTTGAACATATTAGATATGTAATAAAATTAGTTTTCCACTCTCTTGTCTGTTTCTAGACAACATGCTTGATAAAAAAAAAATGTATAAAAGATGTTTTCAATTTTTCTTCTAAGTTAATATTATAATATTTCACAATGTGTGCAATTTTGAAGAAATCAATTAGTATTTTTACTACAGTCAATATTTGTAGTAGATTAATATTAATAATCAATAACAATCAATCAATATTTGTAATTGTATTAAAATAAATTAATATATGTAATTTGCATGTATTTTAATTTATATATCAATATTTAAGGTTTTTGACGTGACAGTTTAAACCATGGTTAAAACCGTCAAAAACTGTCGTGTGTCAAAAACTTGCCAACTCTGTTTCTATGATGATTATAGGATTTACAACATTACAGTGTAAACGCCCAGTGATGTATTAAGTATACAAAATACTGCAATTGATTGCTCAAAACATTTTAATAACTAATCGTCTTATATTAATAGAAATAAATATGACATGAAAAACTACTTTATTATAGATCAAGGAAGATAAATTGTATCAACGATACTATAAACACTTTGTTAGAAAATACTGAAAATTATATTCAAACGAGGAACTATGAAGCTTATGTGAAGAATTTTACGAAGATCTTAAAAATGCACACAAATCGAGTGATGAAGACTAGTTACACCGGTAGAATTCCAGTTTAAATAAAAAATCAGAAACACCAATAGAATTTTTGTCTCAAAAAGCATCAAAAAGTTCTAAATTGAAATCATTTTACAGAGTAGAGTACTTCTTAATAGAAAATATTAAATAGGGATATGTTCATTTCTGATGTTTACAGTGCAACAAGATAAATACACAAATATTTCATGTACAAAATTTATTTCTCTTTCACGTACTGTTTAATGCAAGATTGCTCAAGTTATAGTATTTAATTATTAAATACCATGGTTGAAATTCAATATTAGAAGAAAATGCAATACAAATAGAGAGAGGGGTGCTCAGAAAAAGGCCAATTTATTTTTTAATGGAGTTGTTACAAGAAACGCTACAACAATGATATTAGAAATATTTCGATGATAAAATTCAGCTAACCAAATCAAAATAGAAGTAAATAGCCATTAGTTTTTCTTTATTAATGTAAGTACTATATCAAAACCAAGAAATAAAAAAATATCTGACTCTTTCTAGTAAATTTTAACGTTTTCTAGCGAAGAGATTAGGGTACATCCAACTTTTACTGAGAAAGTTACTGTATCAAACACATAAAATACTGCAGCAGGAGTAAAACAAAAAAAGTTCAGCGTTCTAGCAATTATCGAGTTCAAAGCCCACATCAGGGCGATTATAAATGACTTACTGTCACTATAGTAACAGTGTTTGCAGTCAGTTTAGAAGGCAACAGACAGCGTCTGGGAAACTGGAATAGCTTACTGAATGAACTGTGTCCCGAGAATTTTTGCCTGCGTAACAGTACGTAAACTTATAAAACTAGACAAAACTTTTAAACCTATGGAAACTTGCAGTATTAGTTAAAACACTTGCTTTGTACGGAATCTATTAAATCGAAATCCGCAGTCTGTTTATATCAGATTTAATTTCGCAAACAAAAATTTAGCCATTTGAGTCTGAAGTATCTAAAACAATTTTTTTAAACTTGAGTAAGGATTTTGCGAAAATGATAAGGTTGTTACATTAAGATTGGGAGGGGGGATTTACTGAATGGGATTTAAAAATAAATACATAGCGCAATTAGAAAGAGATATTCAAACAATATCAGTCAAGCTCAGCCCCGAGTTATACAAACTCAAAGGAAAAAGAAACTGCACACTATAATTTAAAAAATTTAAAGGAAAACATGTAATGGGATAATTGAATAACATTTCTTTTTTTTGGGGGGGGGGAGTGGTGAGGAAAAGAGATCAAATTATTTCACAGTATTTTAGAACAAAAAGGTAAACGCAAAAAGTCAAAAAACTTCTAACAGGAAATAGCAAAGCAAACAAACACAAAGTAGCATGTCAATTGAAATAGTATGATTATATTTGTTCGTATGATTATATTTGTTTTCATGTAATAATGTATAGTTTCTTGTTGGTGTGTATAAGTAAGTTTTAATGTCTAAGCAACTCTACTATGGTAAAAAAAAGTAATGTTTTTTGCCCTGCAATAGAATTCATTACGTTCAATTCGTATTATCTCTGCATGTGTACTACATTTTAATGTATACAATTACTAGTTAGTTTTAATTACTTTGAGAATATTTATCATTTGCAAAACCATTTAGCAATTTATCGGGGAATAACATGGTATATATATACATACATTTTTTTTTTTATCACCCTGCTAGAAGGCCAGTTATCCGATTAGGTAAAATTTAAACAAGAAAGATAAATCAGCCCAAATGCATCGATTTTAAAACACTTTCCAGCAGAGAAATATTTTAGCACCAAATCTGACGATGTATTGCACTTAAATCTGGCGATATTTCGGAGATAATCTTAAAAATTTCTGTATTATCACTATAAATATTCTTCTGTGTGTATAGTATTCAAATATTGCAAGTCATCAGTTCAATCAATCCCTTGTCAGGTGCCTAGGTCATACATTAGTTATTCGTTTATTCATTTATTAGTTATATTAGTAATGTCCCCCAACGTCCAACTGTTGCACTTTTTTTTTTAATTGGATTGCTCAGTAGGAACTTGAAAAGTATCAAAAAGAGGTATCTGCAGATATACCTGCTTTGTAGAAAGCTATTGTACAGAACACGGACTTGGATATACAGGGGTCGATCCAGGAATTTTTTCCGGTGTCCTATTTTTTGTTAAAATTACTTATTTGTGTATTTCAGAACTTACTTCAGTGGATTTTTATACCATTTTTAATAAAAGTAATTATTTTGTTAGAATCATTGGTAAAACAGATTAAAATGGTGGATAAATGCCAATGAAGGGCCGTTTAAATCGATTGTATTTTATCAAGGGACCAGTTTAATAAATTGTAATTTTGTGAAGGGGCCGCAAAACGGGCTCAATTTTCATCTGCATCGACCCCTGATATAGGACGATCATCGACTAGCGTCAGTCTCTCAAAGGCAAATACTCGATTCCCTTTTAATGATGGTTTCAGAAAATGTAATCAGAATGGCCAGTGCCTATAATTGGTGGCAAAGAGTTTCGAAAGCTGGAAAAATTTCCAGGGAATTCTGCACACTAGTAGCACACCTTCAAGTATGTTCAGCAAGTAGTGCTGCTGACTGTAAAGTAAATATTACTGAATTGGTTGAAATTTAACATTGTTCTGCTTTTTAATGCAACAAAAAATTTTCTGCATTTCTAAATCATCCATTATCATTACATTCATTTACAGCCTACACAGTCCATATACTCTTAAATTATGCGATTATCATTAGCAATTATGATATAAATATAATGAATAGCTCATTTAATTTCCTATTTACTTATATTCTACAAAAGTTGTGTATAGTTTCATTTCTAATTTTGTTATAAAAATGAGTATTATTTTGTAAGATGCATATTTCTATTATAATACATATATTTATTTAAGGCTGTTCAAATAATATAAATAGCAATGGCACTGCTTTTTAACTAAAATTTATTTTATATACTTTAATTTGCCTTGAGAGGGGGGAGGGGGGGGGAAGACACAGTGAATCCTATTTTTGCCACTTAGGGTAGCAAAAATGGCAAAAACCTATTTTTGCCGGGACGGTTTTTACCAGTTTCTTTTGGTGGTTTTTTCCACCTATGGCAAAATCTTGCCAACCCTGGTCATGTGGAAGTCCAATAATGTTTCGAATAAAAACGCATTTATGAATTGATTTAAAATGCAAATATATTTCTTCGGTGCATTTCAGGTCCTATAAAGCTTTGAATGCATTTAAGTTACAGGGGAACGCATCTAATATGACCACCCTAAATAACAACAAAATGCGTAAAAAACACTCAAAATACTGGTGTTGAATGATAAAATAAATAAAAACTTCGAAAAAAGACACATAAAATGTTACTATAAGACGTTACGATCGTTTCGACCAAAAAATTCTTTAGACCGAAAGAATTTTTTGGTCGAAACGATCGTAACGTCTTCTAAGTAACATTTTATGTGTGTGTTTTTCACAAAGTTTTTATTTATTTTAACAACGAAACTGGTCTTCTTATAAGGGAGCCACATTAAAAGGTTGGCAAAGCGTGCTGATTATAAAGTAAAATTTTAGAAAAGTGGTCAATATACATAGGTGACGTCTTCACAAAGGAGGTCACTTCACCAGGTTCCAATGTATTTTACAGTGGTATTATCGGGCAACTGTATTAATAAGGTAAACAGCAAATATGTTTTAACTGGAGAAATCTTCAATAACTTGAATGTTTTTACATATATGTACGGTTGAACTGTTCTTTTCGTTCAATTTTAATAAGATGCATGGTTACAAGTCGTAACAACGATATCCAAATTTAACATTGTTCAACAATGATATTAGAATATCTATATACAATGATATTAAGAATATCTAATGGTGATATTAATTTCAACCAAATTTTCTTTAACAGACTAGCTGTATTTCAGTAAGTTTGTTTACAACATTTGATTACTATTCTCATTTGTACTCCTCCGTCCAACTGCTTCTTATTTATATAGATATTTATTCTTTTCACGGGCAAGTAACCGTTTAGAGAAATACGGCAGTTTTCATGCAGAAGTAGCAATTAAATCGTCTCAGCTGAGTGTGCTGCTGCACAAAACGCTACATTAAACATGCGACATTTCGAAATATTTCCATCCAGGTGACATTTCTGCTGCTTTTTTCCTTTTCATTTTTTGGCGAGTTTAATGAATGCCGGCATCAACAGTTCGTGAAGTTCGACGATGACTCGGATGATTGTTGCCGAAGCAAATAGGGCGGCGCGTTTGAAGAAAACGCGTTGGAGATGACGTAGCCCCGTCCTGCCTTCCATTATACACATCAAACCAAGGAAGGTAGGTGATGAAGGAAAAGGAAGATTGTGTGCGGTAAATTGAGGTGATGTGTTTGAAAAATGAGAGAGTGTACATGCCGTGGGCTGAACAAATTTGGCGAGCGCCAATCGCGCCAAAGAACGAGCAGATATTGGAAATTGAGAAAAGCTTTACCTGTACGCGGAAGATAGGTTCTTGTAGCCGGCTGCGAAACAGAAATTTATAGCTAAGTCCCTGGGCGTATTTATAATTAGGACTTTTGCGAGACGAGACGAGACGAGACAGGCTTATTTTACATCTCGTATCCATCCGTATTGCGAATCCAATAAAGGGACGTAGAGGGCATTTATGTGTATACATGGCAAAGCATTTTATTACTGATGACTCTTTATTATATTTTAATTCATTTTTTAAATCTAGTTTTAACCTGATCGCTTTTGTTCATTGAAAAGACGTTGCACAAAGATTCGCCTTCTGGGACAGATATTGCTTCCCACCATGGCTCTCCGAACAGCTTTGCTGGGACCAGCGTTATGTCTGAGCAATCGGGAGCCCCACCACACAAGATTTTAAACAAAATTTTTAATAGAACATAGTTTGTATCACAATTTTTTCGAGTGTAGTTAAATTTAACATACTCTGTAAATAAAATATTACTGTCCAAAGTGGATTAATGCATTTTAATAAGTATATAGCATAAATTGGAATATTTGCTTTACGGTAACTACTTATTTAGCCTTGGAAACATTTATATATCCAGTATAGAATGAGTGAAAAGAATAGTACTTAAGAAAAGTATAAGTAAACTAGAGGTTTTCCTATTTATAATGAGGAATCGAGTTACCATCCTTTAGGATTTCCAGATCATACTCCTGTCATAATAAATCAGTCTATTAACATAGCGTCTAAAAAGCTACAAATAAAACACTTACACTCAGGTGCGAAAATATTCAAAGGGCCTAATCATTTTTTTTTTCTTTTTTTAAGCGGAAGGGTATGGCCATATTGTTGAAACTTGTTAGCACAAACCAGTTCGTGTTAAAAGTAATATTTAATAACTGAGGTTTATAAAAGAATGCTCCCTTTCAAAAATAGAACCAACTAGGCCGTCGATGATTCCATTTTTGGCCTATACTTAGTTAGTCTATACCATAATTAGCCTTGCTTACGGTGCAAATATGCTATACAAATTAGTAGAGGAAATTCAAAGTAATGTTTGTTTGTTTTTTACTTAAAATACAAACAATTAAGTTTTCAATAAGTTTTTTATTACAAAGAAGCTGTGCCTCAACATAGGATTCATATTTGGTACATTTTAAAACGAGAATGTCTTAGATAATACCAGGCCCTGATTTTCCTTTAGGCCAAGTAGGCCCGGGCCTCGGACCCCCGAATGTTGGGGGACCAAAAAACCCAAATTCCGATTCAATTTTTCTTCATTCTATCTAATTGCAGATTTTCATATATCCTTTCAAATTTTTCAAGCAATATTTTAAACAAGTTGCCAATCTGCTCGATGACTGGATGGCATTTATGACCAGGAGTTGAAAAAAGTTGTAATTTCTTAGGTATATTTAATGTACAGCTTGAATTTGTTAAATTTATCATGAAAGATAATAGACAACTACCATTTTGAGTTTTTTTTAAAAAAAAGGGACTTCCGAGAGCAGAGCACAGTCAAACAGTAATTTACCTATGGAAATTTCACGCGACCTAGATCAATATTAGGGGAGCCCCCATCTTCAGTTGTGATATTAGTCAAGAATTTTTTTAATCGGGCACCGGATAATACATTTTTTTTTTTCTTTCTTGAAAAAGGGATAGCCTTCTGTTTTTTACACTTACCCATCTTGGAGGAAGATATTCAAAATGTCCTGAAATTATTTTTTAGTTGTCATGAGCACAGTAATATTTTACAGCAAGAATTTCATGGATATCTCCTTTCTTTATATCAAAAGAACGTTTTGGCCCCCTCCCCGTCCATAGGTCACAAATTTTGAAAAATGCTGTCTAATCTAGCAGATATGTTTAAAAAAAACTAACGTACATGCCAAATTCGGCATTATTAGATTCGTTAGCTTGGACTAGTAGAAATACTGGCATACTGAAAAATGGCATAACTTTCCAGTCCTTCTAATATATTGAAAATCAAACATACAAAGTACAAAATATATAACACTATATTACTTTTCATACTCTCCAAAATATTTAATAAAAATTAGGAAAAGCGTAGCTAATTCTTTGTTTCTGTCACTTAAATTATTGAAACATTCTGGTTGTTACGGGAAAACACGGCAGTGACTCTTTAGTTTTTTTCTCATACCTAAAAAAAAAAGAATTTGGCATTCTAACAAAATATACAGTGTTGCATGTAGTAGAAAAACGTGTATGGTTTTTGGAATATATTTTGCTATGAAAATTGACTGTTGTATAATAACGCCTTTTTACTGACAAAACAAATTTATCATATTGAAGTTGCGGTTTAACAAGAACAGTTGCTACAACTTGTCCAGCTAAACGTAAGTTTAAACATAAGAGAAATTTATTGGAAATTATTTTCTCTGTCACTTGACGAAAATATCTTTCATAATATTATTTTAAAGGTTTGGGCGTGAGTATGCACTTAAGTTTTTTAGTCCCAGAAGACCACAAATGCTTCTGACACGTTGCTACTAATTTCAAACTTTACGAGTAAAAAATATAAACAAAGGAAAGCATATTCCCATGGGCTCCCATATCTATTACTGTTATAATTAGCGTATTGGTATACAGTAAAAGTGGTTCAACAATAAAATTAATATTTACTACGGGCAGTACCCTTAACTTGACCCCCCCCCCTCCTACAAACAATCATATGGGCGCCCGTGTATTCCCCCATGTAGGTTAGTGGTGCTAATATGGACATTTTTTATAGGATTTGACAAAAAAGCATATTCACACTATATTATATTTTTTCATATAATTTCTACAGTTACTACTAATTTATGTTATATATTAAGAAATACATTTGTTTATTTATACATGTTATCTTTCATAAGGAGCAATTTACGTTAGAAGTCAATGAGCTGTTTCGATATACTCATTTAGTTTTGAAAAATAATGTAACCTTCAACAACAAAACATACATAATGATAATGTCAACTCATTCACACGAAGGATCAAATAAAAATGGAGAAAATGTGACATTTTAATATTCGCAACAGAGAATGCTGTGCTGAGAAGAAATCTCATTCACAATGGTCTAAAGAGTAGTACTGGTTTTCAATTTATGATACAAGTGTTTTAGGTTCAGTTAAAAGTGTACTTTTACCATGGCAGAACAACTTTAAATAATTTTCAACTAGTCGTTTCATTCGTTCAAAACAAGTTATTTCAGTTGTTTCAGTGGGCGAGTTCGGAAATATTAAAATTTGGTTGGCTGCCTGCCAACAAAAACAATTAAATAGCCTGTCTGAAAAACAATTAAATAGCTTAACAACTTGCTTTATTGTAATAACGAAAGATTGTCAGCTGTACTGAATCGATTTGAAACCCTCTAGGTGTGCACTGTTCCCTACAATTTAGAGCCGTGTTTCCCAACCACTGGTTCGCGGATTGGTACCGGTCCGCTAGACGTTACTTCCAATCCACGAATTTCAAACTTAAAAAATGATCAGCAGGAAATGTCAGCCTAACTAAAAATTATACTTTTATAACACTTGATTTAGTAAACAGAATATATGTTTATGCAATATTTATCGATTTTGCCTGATGCTGGACCGCGGAATATTTTACCTATTTTTGCCGGTCCGGAGAAATAGAAAGGTTGGGAAACACTTATTTTGAGCAGTGGTGCGCAAACTATTTTCATCTGCGACCCCCTAATTTGTGTAAAATTTTGTCGCGACCCCCTATTTTGAATAAAATTTTGTTGCGACCCTTGGATAGACAGTAGACATTTTGTTTTATTGAAAACGAAGTTACATTGAAATTCTTTCTATTAGTTGCTCTTACAGGGTGTTTTAAGAGTGTCGTGACGTCATTGGTTGAAATAGCACGTTTTTAAAATAGCGTACCAAACTTATAAACCACCATAAAAATGTTATAAAAGTTGTAACATCATAAAAATCAGTTAATGAATCAACACATAATTTTATAAAACAATGCTTTATTTATGCATATGGATATAAATATTTTTAAAAATACTTTAAAAAACTTTTACATCATAAAAAGTCAATGTTAAATACGTGCTTGCAAAGAGCTTATGATTGCTTCTATGTTCGGATCTGTATTGGAAATCGCAAGTCGTAAGTCATCCTCTGGATCCAATCGAGAACGATGTTTTGTTTTAATGGAAAATAATTTTGAAGATCACTATGCAGGATCAATTTGCAGATCACTATGCATGATAACGTGGTTTTGAAGACCCCTGATAGCGATCGCGAATATCGCGCTCGTAAAATAATAATTGTCAGATTCTTTTCTTGTATTATTTCAGTTCTTTGAAATGAATAATTGTAGATTTTTCATAAATTTGGATCTCTTTGAATTTGGCGACCCCCGGTTTGCGCACCACTGATTTAGAGTATTACCTCTATGGTAATACTCTAATGGGATTAGAGTAGGGCGGATTTTTTCCCAGTTCTACTCTCTGTGAACTAACTCAGCTATTTACTTAACGTGGATGTTCGCGTATACTACACAGTGCACGGAAAATGTTTTCTTGAATTAAAGAAAATTTTGTTCATTCAACAAAATTTGGTTGGTGCAATTTCAATCAAATAATTTTGCTGGTTTTTAACCAAATTTTTGTTAAATTAACATAATATTTCGTTGAATTAAAAAATTTCTTCGAAATAGAGCCTACCAAAATTCTTTTGAACCAACAAAACCTTTTTTTCAGTGTGGTCTTATGTTTAGAATCTTCTACCAGGGGGTAAAATAATTTATGATACACTTTCATAAGGATATAATTTTTGAATAAAAGATCATGAATTTTAAAGAGTTTTTTACTCTTTTAAATGTTCAACTAAATCAACATTGAAATAAGTTAAATTGCTTGGTGGGAAAAGGAGCAATTTTATTGGAATCTGAAGATACTGGCACGATGTCTAAAATCAGGTCAACAAGATACGATTTAAAGTAACATGTGTCGAAAAGATGACTAATCTTGTTATGAGGATTGTCAAGATGTGCGTCAATCCTGTTATTCGATGGTTTTAGAGACATTCATCGTTTCCATGCCCCAGAAAACTGTTTTCAAAAGATCCACTAAAGAGAAGCGCGCAGTATTGAACTGTTTTCAGGATATAACGAAATATATTTGCACGACAGGCGATATAAAGCAAACAAAAAGCATCAAAACACCAAATAATACACTTTAACACAGATATTCCTATTATTCTCATAGCGCAGCGTGACCATTACGAGTATCACATCACGAAAATTTTATTTATTTTTAAAGGATTTTTTAAAAGGTAAATAACAGTCGCGTGGAAAAAAAATAAAAACTTTTTGCCATGCAAAAAAAGTGGCGGGAAAAATTCCAGATCAAGGAGAAATAGAGTTAAATGACCTGGGCGGGGACGCAGATGGCATTATGTAATCCAGACTCTGTGCATCTCTCCTATGGGTGCAGTCACCGAGGAAGTCAGCTGACTGTGAAAAGCGGAAACAGTCCGTTCAGAGGCACCTGTTGTGATATTAGGCGATGCCATGTGGAATAGATTCGGATTTTATTCACCTGTTACCTTCAAGTCCGAGCGCCCTTATTTGTCACTTTCCAACAAAATTGAAAAATGTTTGATTTTGTTTGTCCGTCTGCCTTCAAAAAGCATAGATTGTTTGAAAAATGTATGTATGCTATTACTGTGATCTATACCAGGGATGGCCCAAGTCGGCTGCGAAGTCAATTTTAGTGGTTTGCTTGCGATGTCTTAACATAAAAACCGATTAGTCATACTACATGATAAATCGAGCACCAATTTAGGACCATAGTTAGGATCACCATTATTATATTTGTCTGGAAATGCACATAATTATATATATTTTTTCAAGCATAATTGATTATTGTAATTTATCATTATTGATTTAAATAATTTTTCATCATTATTGAAATCAATAAGTTGCTTTAAGTTGTATTTAGTAATTGGCAAAATTAACATTCTGAACCCCCATCCCTGTCCTTAAAGATCAATAACCGCCGTAACTTTTAGGGATGGACGCGAGACGAAAAATAGGAGTCTCGCATCTCGCAAAATAGCCTAAAAGCTTTGTCTCGTCTCGCAGAAATCCCTATATCGTAATGTTAAAAATGTGTGTCTCGTCTCGCAAAAAAGCTGTAAATCTCTGTCTCGTCTCGCAAAAAAGTCGTCTCGCGTCCATCCCTAGTAACTTTTGCCTATTCCCAAAACGCTCAGAGGGTTCAACTGAACGAGCGAAAGAAAATGCAATAATTCAATTTCAGTACGGCCCCTCGGAAACATTTCACAGCACTGTAACAACAGCGCGAAAAAAAAAGTTGGAGCGGAATTTATGAATATAAATAGGCGTATTAATTTGATGCCCGCTTATTATATCAGCAATTAGGCTGGAAAACATCAAAGAGTAATCCTCAAATGACTGCGTAGGATTTTCTGGATTATGTCACGAGATGAAATAGAATAGACTGTTCCTCAAACAAGAGAGGAATCCTTGAACACCAATTGTATTGAGGCGAAGATTAGGAAGAACATTTCAATCAATTAAGAAATTGATTACATAATAGCTAATAAGCAGAACAAACCGCTTTATACAATCGTAAGCTTTAACCGATAGCTTAATTATAATTTTGTAGAGTCGTTAATACTGTATTAGATAGTTTAGATTAAAAGGACGATTAGATAATATTAATGTTGGCGGCTTACAAATAATTGAAGAGAATAGTGCGATAATATTTTGAGCAATATCTCCATTATTATTAGGCCAGGAGAAAAAATTGCATCGGGTAAATTTCCTCAAAAATTCACTTTCTTATTTGAATGCTAAAATAAAAGTAATAGTAATTAGGTACGATGAAAAAACATATCACTCCAAATTAAACTCCGCATCCTTTAGTTTGAAGTTTATGTATTTTTGGAGTAAACTGACGGAATATTAAAAGTTTGATCAAGAAACCTTGCATAAACAGTACATTATTAAAAAAATTTCTTAAATTTATTTTTGAACGATATAAAAATCTTTCGGTTTCCTTTTTTGAAATAGACAATTACTCCTTGTAGTCAGAAATGAAACCACACAGACGCTTTACCTAAAGTGCGTTTTACCCGACCTAATAATTCTATTATTACTCTCATCAAGTATTGAATGATACATATTTAAAACTCTTATCTAAATCTTTTTTACGAATTTTACCCTTTTTAGGAATTAAAATTTAAGATTTTGTGCTCGTAAGAAAAGTATAAGTTCTCTAAATCAGGCAATTGTATTTCTCAATTAGCGAACAATCAGGAATTTCTATAAGTCAGAAAAGAATTTTTCATGTAAATTTTCGAAGCTTCCACTGTGGAAACTATGCTTCTGTACAAATAGGGAAAAATAGGAATACTTAATCCTGTTTTAGTTCAAGACCTTTTTTTCTAAGCAAAGTAGAAAAGTTGCTTTTCTTATATCTTATAATACAATATATATTTATATCTTTCGGAAAGAGTGGTGTAGCCAAAGGGGGGGGGGGTGTATCACCCCCTCCCCCCAATGAAGATTTTTTTTTTGCCATACAAAATGTATATTCTTCACTCTCTTATCACATACACGTATACATATATGCGAGTTGCTGCAGTCGTAACCCCCCTCCCCAAATGAAAAATTTCTGGCTACACCACTGTTCTGAAAAATTAATTGTAAAAGTAGTAAAAAAGACAAAATTTACCCAAAAATTATAATTGGAATCATTTAATTTTAAAACATTAACCTGAAAAAACAAATGATTAGCGTAAGTCAGCTGTGTTTACTAAGAATTACAGAATTTAATGGATTGCAGATCATTGTTCTGTTTGAACATAAATTTTAGTTTTAATCTGATCGTAAAATTATCAATATTTGAATAAAAATTAATGTCTTAATAAGCTGAAAAACAAATTGAGCATAGATCTTCCTAGATTTACTAAATGTTTTTAAGTATACAAAAACTCCATAACCCTTTCATTTTAGAAGCCGACAAAAGGATTTGACCTACAGCATTCATACAGACTTCAGTTGAATGCTTTGCATACCAAAAGGAATTTCATTCTCAAATGAATATCACGCTTATTTATTTATTTATAATTTATTTTTTCTCGCCCATCATTCAATTTTCTCTACAATGCAACACCGATTAAGCTTCGAACAAGAAGTAAAAATCCCGCACGTTGCAAGCCAGCATTGTTTGTAAATGAGCACACACTGGCTTTCACTTATGCTAATTAATCGCCTTTCAGAAATAATAACGCGTTTTGGGCGAAGAAAATAACGGTCTTTTCCTGTTTCTTTCATTTCACTGCCACGTCTGACAGGGGTCAAAACTCGTATTCGTGTGTGGGTGGAAGCGATCCGTGTCGCTGGCCAAGGTACGGGAGTTTCAACGGATGAGATGGCATGACAGGTGAGAGAGGGGGACAGAACATTATAATAAAAATACAAAAAGCTTGTGTTAAATAGTTGAAACTAATAAGTGACTTGTCAATAATGCATTTAAAAATAAAACATCGTGGACCCTTTCGGGTGGTACATAGACTGCACTCATCTTCAGATGTAAAAAGTCTTTCCTTCCAAAAAAGGCAGAAAATTCCTTTATCGGAGGAGGAATGACTATTAACATCTGAAGAAGGGTGGATTCTTTATACCATCCAAAATGGCTGTCTCCTTGTTTGGAACCATTTATCAATATCCCAGAGTCATCCTTGCAGGGAAAACCTTCTCTTTCGAAGAGACTCGTCTGATTTTCTTGTCGTTGAGTGAAAAGTTTTGATGATTACTACTATGTTTTCCGTGGGCCATCGTTAAGCAATTCAATGCTGTAATAAGGTTCCGTAAGATTGAAAAAGGGTTCTTTAATGCTTGGTCAAGAAAATGCGCTTGAAAAGCAATTTCTCTTTTCGCAAGTTATATGTCCATGCTCCTTTTGAGTTTTTTAATCCTCTTTTACCTATCTTCTAATTGTGACAGTAATATAGCACGCATCAATATAAAATGTTTCATGGCAAATAAAAATGTTGTTGAAAGTTGTTTCATTAGAAAATATTATATATATATATGTAATAAAAATGAATATGCAGGGTTGTTACAAAAAGATGGCAACGGGCTTTAATTCTTTATCTGATAGAGCTGAGAATTTTTTCGTACGGGGATCGTGTACATCTTTAAAATGGGTAACTTTCTGAAAATTAACGGAAAGAATTTTTTCCTAAATCTTTTCTCCTACTTTTTATTTTACACATTTTTGCAATTTACTTTGCCCATTTACCTCCAATACATACAGAATTGTACCGTGTTACCACCTTTTCGGGACACCCTGTATATTTCTAATTTAATAGCACTGTTCCAATGAACTTCGCACACTCAAAAACTCCCCTTCATATTAAAACGAATATGTCGGGTGACCGACTTTAGGCTGTTGTTACGAAAGACATGTTTTTGCTTGAACTGTCTTCAACACGTAATCAATGAGATGATAAAACTAAATGAGCCCAAAATCATTATCCGCGCTATTCAACTTATCTTGTTCTATACATCTGCGGTGTCTTTCAAGTTAATAATTAAGGTTAACTTATCTTGAAAATGGTTTGAACAGAAACAAACAAGTCGGAGTTCTTTCAATAGATACACTATGCTCTTTCTTATACCTTAAACGTAAGAGGGGCTATAACTAACTATACATAAAATTGCTTGAATTACACGGCGCTCCTACAGCTTTGTTAGAATTAAGGTGACTTTAAAAATTATCCAGAACTTTCACCGAATCATATTTAAAATTTAATTTTTCTAACTTAAGAGTGCTTTTCTTCGGAGGATGATAGGAGATTTTCTCAACAAGAAAGAAAAAAAAAAACAATGAATTTTATTCTCTTGAAGTTAAGCTTCCTCTGAAATATTTCCATAAACTGCAGCATTAAAAATGACTCTGCACTTCATAAATGCTATAAAGCTATTCTAATCCCTTAAAGTTTCAAGAAATACCAAATTTAAAGATAACGATAAAAAAGGATCAACAGAATGAAAGCTTTTAAACTAGATATTAATATTTTTCTAAACATTAAATTTCAAATTAACTGTAGTGGGATACCTATTTTTAAACCCAATGGTATAATTTTTCCAGTGAGTAAATTTCACAATTATAAAAAATATAACTGTCTTAGCAAATTATATTACTATTGTAAAAAATATTCATGAATGATGTGAGAAAACATCGGAGAATTATACTCAAAAAGTATGTACTAAGTACTTCCCTAATACAACTAATAACTTTCCTAAACCAATGACTCAATTTTTACTCGTAATACAAAATCACAGCATAATTTGAAGAAATAAAATGTTATTTACTAAGTAATAAAAAGTAAAATATCCCCCTCCCTTTGTCTCTTACCTGTTGATATGATTTTTTATTACCACACATTTTTCAAATTTAAATTTTTTTTACAATACTTTTAAAAAATTCGTTAATTTACAAACTTAAACTTCTGGAGAATTGTTTCAAGATTAGAATATATTTAACATTTCAAAATTGTTACCTGAGCTTTGGGGAACAAAATCAGTAAATGGAAATAAATTTTTGCATATAAATTTCTCAAAAGTTTTACGATACCTTAAAGTTTTACAAAAAATATTTTTAAATACCAGAAATATTGATATAATAATATCATTTTAAATATCAGGAGTCATTTTCAGGCTTCACTTATATTTTATATCATCATATGCGCTCTTTTTAAAACATTCATTGCCATGCACACGAAAGCAATATTTTACACTTAAAATTTTTTTTCTGAATACAATCCTAGTCACCAATATGGTCAATTCTATTCCTAACTAATTAGGTTGACGAGATTAAACGCATTCATAATTCAGTTGCAGTTTAAAATTGCATATAGAGGGATCATGTTATTTATTAATGATCTTGTAATGTCAATACATTAGTTCAATGCATATAATTTTCGAAATTCATAGCTATATTTTATCTACAGATGTACTAGGCAAGCATTGTAAAAGGTGGCAGATTTGTGAATCCGGGTAAAAGTATGAGGGCGGAGGATTAACTATTTTTTAAGGAATAATTTAAATTTAGAAACTGTGCGATTTTTCTATGTATAGTCAAGCTCACTATTAGATTCTAGAGCACTTATTCCATTAAAGTTTTAAGTCTACAGAACTTATTAAACTATTTTTTTAATATTTACATTAAAATTTTTTAATACTTTAAATTCTTTGTTTACATATTTTTTTTTCAATAATGTTTCTAATGGCGCATTTTCCCCCATCTCCATTTCCCAAACATCATCGGAAAATGCAAAAGAATGCCATCTATATATTTTTTCATATAAATGTAATAACATAATTTTGAAAATTTTCAAGGCATTTTACCTACCTATCTCAATTGCAGCTCTCTGCTATTTTTTTTTATTTATCAAACACGCCGTTTTCTTTTAAATGTCATGCAAAGAAAATAAAGTGCTAAATAATCTGTTGTCGTATCCAACACTTATGCAAGTCTTACACATACAGTCCATGCATTATAAGCAAAATCCGTTTAGAAAAACTCCATTACGCAGCAGGCAGGACACCCAAAACAGTGGCTTATACCCAAATGGAACATTAGCGACACAACTACCCCGCAAAACAAAAATCCACAACATTCGTAACAGACACTTTGGCAACCTTGCCGCTCATTCTGAGAAACACACACTGAATGATTCTACTTTCTTCAACCAACTCTTTTTACCCGGTTATCGAGCAGCTAAATATAGAGTAAAGCTCGACTGGGAATATATGCCCACTGTTCTTTTCTACTCTATTTTTAAGGGGAGAAAAAAAAACAAGATTATGCAAATCGAATGAAAGAAGTGATTTAAATTTCATAAGACTTGAGAAATTCTATACACATGAAGGGATACGGGAACCGCTGCTGTTTTAGAGATAAGTTTGTTGGTGTTTCAAGTTTTGCATACAAACGAAAGCAACGCAAGTGAGGCGTTGTTTTAATTCAGTGGATTGTTAATGACATTCAAAAACAATCACAAAAATAATTGAGGCCGAATATCAACATTATAAAACACCTTCAAAAGCGATTTTGCATTGCCATACCCCACGGGTGCCCATATGGGAGGGGGGGGGGGGTAGTCACTTGCCCCTTCCTTCTAGAATTTTAGTAAGTGCCTTATGGCATAAGCAAAATTGTTTCACTAAGCAAAATCAGTACTGAAATTGTTTCGACGTTTCCACCCCCTCTCCCCAACTCCCCGTAGAAAAATTTCGCCCATGCTACTGTAACAAATAATTAGTTATCCGCTCCTATATTTGTAAAGACATGACGGGAGCAATTCCTCTTCAGTGAGTGCCCTCTTCCTTGATTCTCAGGATGCGCCTTTTAGTATCTCTAGGTGGTACAGAGTTTTGTGTAATTCATTCAAATTTTGCAATGATAGGAGAAAGTAAGCTAATAGTCCGTAAGATATAAATATATTTATTTGAATCGCTGTTTCGAAAACCTAAATCTGTGAGCATTTTTTGTTTGTAAAAGAATAGTCGATGTTACATTTCCTTTCTGCATATTTTTTTCAATTTATATAATAAATTCGCATGCGAAATGTCTCTATTTTAAATAAGATTTAACTAAAGGTTTGATTATTTTGTGGGTTTTTTTGGCTTGATAAGCTTTCAATGACTTATAAAGTATCAGATTTAAAAGAAAAAAAAGACTTTACAGTAAGTATTCTTGCTACACTCACAAAGACAGAAAACTCAAATTTATTACTACATTGATAATCAATAACCACAAAATAACTTTCAATGCAGTAAAAAGAAAAACTGATCCTCTTTCCCCCTTTCCATCAGTATCATAAACGGATGAACTTTCCGATATGATATTCCGAAATACTACAAACAAGCATATCAGTTGTACTATCAGTCTGAAAAAAATTTATATGTTGGGAAAACTGCACACCTTTTCGCTACCATAAACGTTATGCGTGTATGTCGGGAAACAGATAAGATTAAAACAACAAGATTAGTAAAACAGAGTAAGCGATAATGCGAAATGTTTGTTTTCTTTTTTAGCTCGTCAAGGGAAAATAATTTTACACATTATCTTTTCTCTATTTTGAAAATCTCACACCTCCCCTGTAATAAAAGGTGGTGAATAACTTATTGATACTGTACATCTCTATATACGTATTGATACTCTCGGCTCTTATTCAAATAAAATGTGTGTAAAATAAGATAAAGTAAAACATCTCGATTTCCAAAAATAGTTAAATAGTTCAAATTCTTGTAAGTTAAAAACTAAATCTAACTGAAAAAAAAAATTTAATGGTACTAATTCTATAAAAGAAATTTGTAAAATAAGTCTTAAAAAGTTGATTAGCGTGTGGATATTTTACGAACGTTGCCCATCTTAGTCTTTAGTTGCCGAAAGTCTAGTTAATGAATCGTTAGAGCAGTTCTCACAAGCTCATTAAATGTGGATTGGTTAAGGTGGACCAAAGTCCGATGCTTATTTTTGATAAACTTAAGTATCGAGTATAAAGACTCTCAGAAATTCTAAAATCTGAAAACTAATATGTCACCGGCGCTTCCTTTGCAATTTTTTGATATTTTGTACCAGATCCAATGTTTCGATAATTTTGTTTTACATGTTTCAATCTTTATGTATTTTTCAACAACAATGGACTGTGGTATTGTATAAAAAAATTAATTTGATATTAATATTATTTTTGTCTAGACGGTATACTTTCTTCTTGGTGCTAATTTTCATAAATAAGAGCATACCGAGTCCCCCCTACTCCCACCAATCAAAATTTATCTTTCTTAAAATAATAATAAATAAATAAAATTCCTAAAAATTCAATTTCTGCGATTCTAGAATATCTAAAATCCATCATTTGTGACTCTTAAACCAAGCAAGTTTGGTCATCCCTGCTCCACATGGTCACCTGGAGATATTTTTTCGGAGATATTTATGTTAAAATGCACTTTTTATGTATCCTTACGTAATAATTTATAGTTATTGCCGAATAAACGTGCAAATTTGAAGGTTTTAAGAAGCCGCTAAACCATTAAAAAAAAGCTTTAGGTTTGCCAGTTAAAAAGGTGGCTATTTTAAAAGGAAAATTTCTACACCCTAATAAGTTATGGTACAAGAATTGGGACGTTCCAGCAATAAAAACTGTTAATCTTTGGCAATCCGTCCGCATTATCAAACCTGGTTAAGTATTATTTTAGGAAATTTCCTCTGTTTGACATCCTTCGCACCACTGATTTTTTTTCCTAAGTCCAAGCACGGTCTTTACAAGTATTATTATCCAACAAGCCAATTAAATTTTCACAGACTGATTATTCTTTTTAACACTTGGCACACACTTCCTCGACACACCTTGTCGCAGACAACAATAAATTGCTGTTCGCAAAACCATATTGCGAACAAACAAATATGAATACCGAGACAGTTAATCTTTTTTAGAATGAAATCCAAGACATTTTCCGAAAACAGTAATAACGTAATTTTGTTAAAACACTAACATAATTTTTATTGCAACATTACAAATTTTGTTTTAAAGTTATGAATACATAAAGAAGGGGGTGGGGAATTAATTTTCCATTATTTATAATATTAGATAAAACTCTTGCTTAAAATATTTTATTTTACAGTTAATTTTAAGAGGCATTGCAAGAGCAAATCGAGAAAAAAAAAAAAGTTTCCATCACCATCTCAGAATTTAATGAATTTTTTTTCTTGTGTTGCCTTACCCAAGGAAAGAACAAATCTGAAATATTTTTGATTTACCTCCTTTACTTTTGGAGTTATGGGGGGGGGGGGGTCCGGAGGAGTGATACCGGTACTCCGGAGGAGTGATATGGAAATAATTTAGGGACATTTTTGCCAATGTATTGTCTCGACTGTGACTGGCTTTGAGATGCTTCAGAGAATTTTTTCTTTTTATCTCATAATATACCTTGGATATTAACATCTCAAATTGAAAATCCATTCGAAAATAGTCTGAGACCCCAAATAACCCCCCCCCAAATACCCCCCAATTTCATAAAAAATACAGCTTTTAAGAATTCTTTAAATCTTGACTCTGACGTGATACCGAAAAATGTTTTGCACAGTGCAGTTATACATCTTCATATAAAATGAATCCAATGTTAAAATTTTTAAGCCCCCCCCCCCAGAGCCCCTCGGTAGCGGGGCTCCAAACATGGTCCTTAGCGCTAATTTATGCAATTTCGAAGGATTGATACAGCTGGCGCCGACTTCCCACAAGAGAACTATTGGCATGGAGATGTACTTTCAACCTAGTAGTTTCATATTATGAAAAAACATTTTTGTAGATACAACTGTTTCCAAGAAAAATTCCAAAAAGTACCTCCCTTTTTGGGACATCCCACTGACACGCATGAGGTATTTCGGCGTTACTTTTAGAAGTTTAATCGACTGTAGCAATATTGAAAATAAAACTCATCCTGCATATTTCACAAATATATCTTCCATATCACAAATAGTTCTTTTACAGGGACACTCATAAGAATTACATTCCTCTGGGTGGGAATCCCTACAACTACTGAACCGATTCGAAAACTTTTTTCACTGACAGAAAGCTTCACTGCTCCTGAGTATTATAGGCTACCTTTCATCCATGCAGCATAAATAGTTCTTTTACAGGGATCTTCAAAAGAATTCTAGTACAGTATGCTGTATGGACATTTCTGTAACTACTGAACCGAATCTAAAGATTTTTCCACTGAAAACTACACTATTACTGAGTAAAATAAGCTAGAATTCATGCATGTTGCACAATTTACAGGAACACTCAAAATAATTCGTAAATAATGTCATAACTGTCTCCATTCGCCAAATGAGGAGGAAAAAATACTATCTAAATTTATTAACTCTACATATACCATGTCTTATACTTCATTTAAAATAAACAAAATGTAAATAATAATGTGAATAAAAGAAGTTGTCACAAATCTTCATTTATTTCCGACTCGCATACCATTTTGCAACAAAATCGGCTAACATCATCTCGAACAAAAAGGTAAATAATAATAATCTCAGGTTATTTACGAACTTTATTGTAAAGTCTATTGCATAGTTGACTGTGGGCTGTTTTGATAACTTTTATATTAGCAAAGGTAAATGGAGTAAATGAAGTAAATTCAATTGGACCAAAAATTATCTTGTCTGCAGTAACTGTTTCTGCGTCATCTTGTCGTGGGGTGCCCAAGTAAAAGAACTTGAGCCAGGTACTGCATGAAAATATTTCATCGTAGGAAATTTCATCTTGTTCTGATAAAGCAATAACCTTTCCGATGTCAAATAACTCCATATTTCAGTGCATAGTAAAACTTCAGCTCAATATTAGCTACTTCGTACTTTTTTTTAACCAGAGGAAATTATATTTTAAAAACAGTAACAACTTGAAGTGCTGTTTAATAAAAATGTTTATTTATAAAACCAAAAAAAAATTTTTTTTTTACAGCATGTTTGACATTTTTGTGCAGGTGTGATTTAAATTTTGTTAACACTTTTGCATCTGCGACAGTTAAAATGATTTTTTTTTTTTTATATCAGGACAAAACATATCCATATTTATTAAATACTAGCTTCTACCAGAGACTTCTCAGCGTCGGCTTCCGAATTAGGTTCAGAAAGAAATGAAGCATGAATGAATAAATAAAAAAAAGGAAATTGATGACACTTGCGCTATACACAAAAACGACTGCATAAAATATTATTTACATTTTGTTTATTTTAAATGAAGTAGCTATATGTAGACATGCTATATGTAGAATTAACAAATTTAGATAGTAATTTTTTTTCCTCATTTGGCGAATGGACATAATTTACGAATTATTTTGAGTGTTACTGTAAATGCATGAATTTTAGCTTATGTTACTCAGGAATAGTGTAGGTGTCAGTGGAAAAATCTTTTAGAATCAGTTCAATAGTTACAGAAATGTCCATAGAACGTAATGTACTAGAATTCTTTTGAATGAAGAACTATTTATGCTGCATGCATGAAAGGTAGCCTATAATACTCAGGAACAGTGTAGCTTTCTATCACTGAAAAAAGTTTTCAAATCGGTTCAGTAGTTAGAGATTCCCATACAGCGTAATGTAATTCTTATGAGTGCCCCTGTAAAAGAACTATTTGTGATATATGAAGGATAAGTTTAATTTTCAATATTGCTGCAGCAGATTAAACTTGTAAAAGTAACGCAGAAATGTCCCATGCGGTTTCAGTAGAATGTCCCAAAAAGGAGGTACTTTTTGGAATTTTTCTTGGAAACAGTTGTATCTTTAAAAAATGTTTTTTATAATATGAAACTACTAGGTTGATATTATATCTTCGTGCCAATAGTTCTCCTGTGGGAAGTCGGCGCCAGCTGTACCAATCCTTCGAAATTGCATAAATTAGCGTTAAGGACCATGTTTGGGGCCCCGTACCGAAGTGCTCTGGGGGCCTTCAAAAAATTTTAACATTGGACTAACTTTATATGAATATATATAACTGCGCTGTGCAAAAAAAAAAAGTTTTTACATGACGCCAGAACCAAGATTTAAAGCATTCTTAAAAACTGTATCTATGAAATTGGGGATATGTGAAGGGGGGGGGGGGTTATTCGGGGTCTAACTGTTTTCGAATGGATTTTCAATTTGAGATGTTAATATCCAAGGTATATGATCAGATTAAAAAGAAATTCTCTGAAGCCCCTCAGAGCCAGACACAGTCAGGACAATAAAGTGGCAAAAATGGCCCTAAATTACATCTAAGTCACTCCTCTGGGGTACTTTGACACACCCCCCCCCATAACTCAAAACTAAAAAGAGGTAAATTGAAAATATTTCAGATTTGTTCTTTCCTTGGGTAAGACAACACAAGAAAAAAAATTCATGATATTCTGAGACGATGATGGAAACCCCCTGCCTGATATGCCCGTGTAATGCCTCTTCATAAAATAAATGCAAATTAAAAAGTCTTATTCGTTTAAGCATACTTTACACGAATTGTGTTTATAAATTTCAGACTGATTATTCTTTTTAACGCTTGGCACACACTTACTTTCATGGTTTAGCATTACATCAACCAAATAATTCGAAATCTCCGTTATAGCGATGTATAGCGTTTCGTATATCGTGTTTCATTACAAAGTGAGCCAGCCTGTTGGCTGCATTACACTTCAAACATTACGTGTTCCCTCCTTTGTTTAGAAAACCATTTGTTTTAAGAAGTTTTTTTTTCTCCAATACCTAAAAAAAAATGTCTTGCTCTCACTCTTGAATTTGTTATTCTCACCCCTTCCCCCTTAAAAAAACCTTTATACTAGACTAATAAAATTATCTTACATTAGAATAGACGGCCAAGTTTCCTGTGGTGCATTTTGCCACTTTTCTTGGTTTTTACGGATCTGTTTTATCTAATTAAGCTAGTTTTTACTTAATTGTATTGATTTTTTATGTCAATCAATACATGTGACAGATTATTATTGTTGCCAGTAGCAATGCTCGAGTCTTTCTCAGGGCAGCAAATGCAGCCTCATCAATAATTTGTGATGTCTGGTGAATAATATAGTGACACAGATATGGATACAGTGACACTCCATTCACAACGAAGGGGGAGAAAATCGATAATCTTAATAAGAAAAACCGTAGATGCATTCATATTTAAATCATTATTTAATTCATAATCGCTTATTTTGAGAAAAGTCACTCTTTTACCAACTGTTACGTTTTATTTTATTTATTACATTTAAAAAACTTTAAATAAGTTTTTTATTTAAACAATAGAATTTTAATTTTTAACTTGCATTTAGAAAAATTCTAAAGTCTATTCAGGTTTCTCGTTTATGTAATTCTGTGAAACGCAAACTAACCGTGCATATACTAATGTAAATTTGATAAATGATTGACTACTATACAAACAGAACTTCTTATTGCTAGGGAAGGAGGATTCGAATGTATGCGATTTGTAAGCGTTCACATCCTCCGTCAATGATTCAAAGACGTCATCTAAAATAAGTTACTTTAAAAATAACAATTGTTTATTAAATTGGATGTAGGATTTTAAATTATTACACAATACTTCATCGGCGACCTATGATGTGTATATTCAACTCATCTAAAAATTTTACCAACACGCAATATAATATTTCATTTTATAGCCCATGACTGACAGCTTTGTGAGTTTTGTGCTATAGCAAGCCTACACGATGGGCATCTGGCTACGTGAGGGGCGGATGCTTACAGTAGAGGTCTGCGCTGCCGCCGCCGGGTATTTGTACCACGCCGCCGCCGCCGAGGTCTAGGCCGGCGCGCCGACAAAGAACGCCGATTGTATGCCACAGCGTACAATCGGCTTTAAAACTTAAAAAAAAATTGTACCTAAACTTTCAAGTGCTTTTCTGGATACTTCTTAACCTTTTAGTGGCCAATGTTTCCAATTGAGAACATCAAATTAAAAAATTTTTGAAAAATTCAATTTTTATCAATATTGACTTGAAAAAAATAGCAGATAAAGTTAAAATATGACTTGATTGTTTGAAACGCAAATTGCATTTCTGTCATTAGTGGGAAACTGGAAAAAAAAAAACATAAAAATAGCCATTTTCATAAATTTTGTCTTTGGAAGAATGCAATGGGAAAAGTGAAGCGGTAGGTGGAGCAAATTACGTTACCTATCTATCCCAAGATACGAACGATTTAAATTAATATTTCTTATAACAGGAACTCTTAACAAATACTGGCATCGGAATGTAAAATTGACAAAAACTTTGTATAATAACACACACTTATAATAGCACATTTCAAATGAAAAACCAAATCTACTAAATTCAGAACTCATGATAAAGATGCATGCAGAACTTAAAATGATGATTTCTTTTTAAATAAAATATGTTGGAAATGTTAATGTCCATATTTTTATGGTAAGAGTATAAAATAATCTGATGTATTCATAATCAGCTGTTAATTTATAATGAGTTTTAGCTAAATTTAGTAGCTGTGTTTTCTTATTTAAAATTTATAAAGACTTAAAAACAAAGTTCTCCAACTAAATCTTTTAACCTTTTTAGGTGGAGAAATTATTTTATGTATATATATTTCATATTTAAAAAAAGGTGGAGAGGGGTTGAATTGAAAGCAAACTATTTTTGAAATACAGTCATTAGTTGTTTTAGATTTTTTTTAAACGATCTAGAGGAGGAAAACATCCATAAATGGTATTTATCAACAATGTGTGTTATTATACTGTTTTTAATCAATTTTACATTCTCACACCAGTATTTGTTAAGAGGTCTTGTTATAAAATATATTAATTAGGGATGTAACGAATATTCGGCCACTATTCGGTATTCGGCTGTTTTGCCGAATATTCGGTAGGCCGAATATTCAGTTGGCCGAATATTCGGTAAGCCGAATACTGAACAGGTATTCGGCCGAATAGCTGTAGCCGAATATTTCTACATATTCAGCTGAATAATTTCAGAACAAAGAGAGAAAAATATTTTTTTAAATGCATTTACAAATAATATTGCTTAATTATACTTCAATATGTTAATCGAATATAATAAAATAACCTAAGTCACTGAATTTTAAGCTGAATGGAACACAATCTAAAGTATTTAATAATATTAGAGAAATGCAGACTTTTTTCTACTTGGTAACACTACTCGCTTGATTTTCTAATTTCTTTATTGGGTGGGGGTAGGTGGAATTTTTTCAGATCCACAATTACATACTTTTGAAAAGCTGCTCAATATGTTTTGCTCAGAGGCTGTAAAGCCCAAAACAGGATGTGATTATGACCAAATGAATCACATTTACCATAGCTTATTTATTAAATTATGAATGAATATCTCAAAATATAATTATGCTGTTATTAGTGTTTAACTTTGTAACAGATATTTCTTCACGACCAAGATATTTTTGGTTTTGCAGATAATATACTGTTGTGTGTTTTTAAGTACCTACAAATAATATAAAATGAATTTCAATTAGTGTTTAGTTCGTATTTAATCACAAAATTGCAAAGCGATATTTTATTTACAATTAAAATGTAATTTTAAAATATTTAATATTCGGCCGTCAAATATTCGGTATTCGGCCTAAACTATGTGCCGAATATTCGGTATTCGGCCTGAGCTATTGGCCGAATATTCGGTATTCGGCCAAATCACTATTCGTTACATCTAGCGTTGCCAGGCGTCCGGATAAAGCCGGACATAGTTCGGCTTTTTGATTGCGTGTCCGGCCAAACTTAACGGTATACGGCTTTTGTTAGGCTTTTTACTGGTGACTTTGGCTGATTAGTAATAAAGTAGTTGAACTGATTTGGCATTCGATGTTATTTATATTTCACTAGAATTTAACAAGATTCATGGTAATAATCAAAAAAGCTTGATTTTACATACACTTTTTTTGTAATACCTATTAATACTGAGACAAAATCCTCAATATTGTAGGCTGTCCGGCCTTTCTACCCAAATGTCCGGCCAAACTGGCTGGTCTGTCCGGCTATTTGGTTTGGCGACCTGGCAACCCTAGTTACATCTCTAATATTAATTCAATCGGCGTCGTCACGGCTCCATCAATTCTCCTCACTCCCCATTTTAAACTTAACTTTTATTGAACGGTGTGGGAATATTTTTTTCCCGGGCACTCTCTAACCAACATGTACTTATCAGCGACGTCACGGGATAGGTAGACAACGTAAGTAACGCCACCTATCGTTTTACCTCTCTCATTGCATTATTCCAAAGTTGACAGGCAGTGTTTCTAGAAGGAGGAGGTAAAACAAAACATTCAGTTGCCCCTCGGGCAACAAACAAAAACAACTATTCCCATTTTTATTCCTTAGCTTGAAAATGCTGTTTCCTAATCCTATTTTAATTCTGAACTTCTTTCTATTTCTATTTTCATTTCCTAATAGTAATGACAATTTTATGAATAAATGTTTGTCAACTTATTTTCATTGTAACGGCCACATATTCTTAAGAAATTTTGTGTTGCGAAAATTTTATGAGCAAAAAGCTTCATTTGCGGGTAACCAAAATAATTTCAGTGATCGCCTAATGGACAATCGCAAGAAATCACAAAATTCTATCCCTGGTGGTGGGAAAATTTATACTTAGGTGTGTGTAAGTGTTTGTACGCATACGTCCATTTTCATTATGCTCTTTTTCAAAAAATTTTCCACCAACCTCAGAAACTCCTCCAACTCAGAAACCCGGCGCGCCGCCGCAGCCGAGTAGCTGAGGTCGTTACGCCGCCGCCGCGAATTTCCGTGCGGCGCAGACCTCTACTTACAGGTAGGATTTTTAAAGACGTTATAACTCTTATTCACGTTACATCTGGAGAAAAACCACCCAATACTCCAGATTTTTAGATCGACAGCCGAGTGGTAGGCCCGAACGCCGAACTTTCATAGTTAAGCCATCTACCATGTTCAGTGCCTTATCCACTCGGATTGACAGTTTCGCTTTGCTGGCTTCCAAACGGTGAAGTTTTGTCATTTGATAGCCTACCCTAGTGAGAGGACGTGAGGTTCTACAGATTTAACGTGCACATTCGCCGCGTATAAACAGTGGTCTTCGATCAGCTCGAATTTGCGCCCAGGTTCCTCGATTCAAAATGATGTTGTGAATGAAAAATGTTCCTTGATGTCCAAATTTTCAGATTTTTTTTTTTTTTTTTTTTTTTTTTGTGTGTACAAAACATATTTGGCAATATTGCTCACAAAAATTTTAATAGATTGGCTCAATCATTTATAGCCGCGCAAGTAAACTTTCTTCCATAAAGGTATTCGAGAGCTTAAATTTAATAAGAGCTAAGAAAATTCTTACGCATAAAAATTTACGAACAAAATTAATGAATAAAAACTATGAACCTATAAAAAGTTCGAATTTTGAAAACGATTGGACCAAATAAATTCTGTTCGAACGAATATACATATATATTCTTGTCCACCTTAAAAATGCTCTTCTCAGTTCAAAGCCTCTCTCTCAGTGAGCCTTTTTCCATGAAAAGCGTGTTTTACTTTAGTTGTTTTATTCTAAGGCGTAAATACGCTGAGTTTTTGGAAGTATTTAAAAATACATATGAGGAAACACAGGAAGCGAAAAAACATTGTTTATTTAATTCTTTAGCAACCAACGGCACTCGGGTCAAATCCTTTAAAAAAAAAATCTTACAAGTGACTAATTTTTTACAAGACAATACCTCATTCTTAACTGTATAATTTCAATTATTACATTCAGCTGCTTAAACAATTGTAAATTAAAATAAGATATAAAAATGCAGTAATTTTTAATTAGAATATAAGTACGAAAATAATAAGCTGAATCACAAAAAAAACTAACTATTTTACTTTTAAATGTAGCTCTAAAACTAATTTCTACATGTGCACTACTGTTCCAATCATTTAGAGTTCTGACAGCAGAATATAAGGGTGTGCAACTGATGTAATTAGTAGGAGAAAAGGTTCTAAGAAAGCTAAGCACTTCGAGATCATCTACCAGCGACAGAAAAAAAAAGCTATAATTTGTCGTTTTTAAAGCGTTCCTTCTATACTCACACTGCACTCAGAAACGTGACATCGCAACTTGGAAGAGCCATTGGAGACGACTGAATTAAGATTCTATCTCTCCCTTGCACACACTTTCCCGTGCTCAGCGGCGTTAACCACTTGTTCACGGGTAGGTTCTCCACTAAGTCGAAATAAATAAGGGTGAAATTTATATCAAGATAATAAAAACAAGCCTATTAGTATTTTTAAAACAACCATTTACATTAACAAACCTCTCCTGGGATATACAAATAAAATAAATATTAGTGTAAGCAATATTTGATGCATATATACTCAGAACCAAACAAACAAAAAAATTGGTAGCACTTCATATATATAAGTTTTTTTTTTTTTTTTAAATTAGATAATTTAATAAGACTGAAGTACTACATACATATATGGAAAAAAGAAGCATTTCAACCTTGTTGCTATACTTACTCTACTGGAAAAACTGATACAGTGATTTGATTTATGGGATTACGGCCGATTATCTACTGAATGAATGTAGGCCGGGGGGAATCCTCCGAGAGGATATTTCTGGGGGGGGTCCTAATCCGTATTCCTGCAAAGTTAGGGAGAAAACCATGGAAAACTCCGAACAGCTAGGTCGACGGACGCGACAAGAGTTTGAATTAAGCACTTTGCGTCTCACACTTGAGAGTACCACGCGACCGGTCACTGATCGGATTTGATACAGTGGCATAATAAGGTTTACCAGTGATAATATAGGGTGAACAGTTCATATTCGGTTACTTAATGTGTGACTCGTAACAGGGAATGGAATGATTAAAGCGTGTGACTGCAGTCCGTAACTCAATGCATTGCAATCCCTTGGATGATTATTATTTATTATAAACTTTCAAGACTAATAGACCACTAAGAAGCCTTCCCCCCCCCCACACACACACTACCATATTATATATGTGTGTATATTTATATACATGTGGGACACAAAAGCGTGGTAACATACTTTAATTATTTATTCGAGAAAAGTAGACTGTGTAAATTTAAGAATTGTTCAAAATAAAATAGGAAATAAGACAACGTTAAAAGAATTTTTCTTTCGTCTATTTTCAAACAGTTACACTCTTTAAATTTGTATCTTAACCCTTTAAAAAATAAAACTCCCAGTTAGTAAAATGTTCCTCATATATTAAAATGAGGTGAGGAACAAAATTTGAAAATTATATTTTGAAAAGTTTAATAGATAAAAAGGTGAAATATTCATGGTGCTATAATTAAATTTGAATCCAATACTGAAAATGGAAAATGTTTCCTTCATTAAAAAAAAAAAAAAAAAAAAAAATCAGCGACGTACAAAAATTGTTCTCTAAAATTAAAAATTTTCTTTAACAGCAGTAAATATTAAATTAATTTATTGAATAAAGAAATAAATTAAACATTAATTTCAAATGAATGCACGTGGCAACACGTAATATTACGTAATCTATATAAATAAAACAGTGTGTAAACTGTCCGTTAGTTTGTCTGCTTCTCGCGTAGCTCCGAAACGGGTGATCGTAGACCTACCAAATTTTGTACGGAAATTCTCCAAGACGGGTCTCGACACACCTCGAAGCGATTTTTTCGAAATTCGAATTAGAAAATGGTTTATTTTATGTTTTGTCCGATTTTTAGCGATTTTTCTTGCGTAATACATAATAACGCCGGTAACTGCACTCGCAAGAAAACGATAGTTACATCATCGTATAGAGGAGAAACTTTTCTTTTAAAAACTGTTTGTTCGGACTCTGTAACATAATTTGCAGATTTTTGGGAATTTTTCAAATAAAATTAAATTTGACGCTGACTTTCGTAAAATATTTTTAAAACTGCTGCATCTTGAATTCTATTGGTCATAACTTTTTTATATTTCGGCAAAAGACGGAACACACAATTCGCCCACTTTTAAAAGAAGAACGGAGGAAAAATATAAATTAGGAGAATTTTTACGAATTTTTAAGTAAAGAAGGATTTTCATTTCCGTAGCACCTGCTTACAAATTTCGGTCTGATATCTTGGGGTTTGGTTGTCATGGATACAGTAACAATGATTAAAATTGTCAGTTGAAAAAAAAAATAAATAAATACGGGTCCCGCGAGCAGACGATTTCTTTGGCTCGATTTCCTTTTATAAATACTGGATTTATTTGTGAGAAGAAAAATTAAACTGCATAATCTAGAAAAACAATTTTAAAGCCTTTATAAATAGCGCAGTCTTATCTCTTATCTCTTTTCTTTTTGTAAAGGGTTGCAAGAGAGGGTGAGGTATTTTTAAAATAAAAAAAAAATGTCCATTTCATGTACTGTCTGAGGTATTTAACGCTAAAACGTGAACCTAAAAGACAGCATGTCTGCGGAAATAAGACATTTTGAAAGTGAGAAGTTCACTGCAAACGGTCCATTTTCACTTTTTTGATACCGAATGACGCCGACATAGTTTTTTTTTTTTTTGTGTGTGTGTGTGTCATTATATTGCAATGATCTCAGGTTATTACATATATGAAGCAAATTTTAAGTCGAGTGAAATAATTTTGCTTTTCTAGATTCCACATCACTGGAATTAATTCGAATTACACATGTGAGGAAATTTTTCGTTTCCTACCGTGCGAAGAACGGGCACGCAGCTAGTTTTTAATAATTTTACTCGTATAAATATTTCAAATGAAATTTATAAATGGTACCAATTTCCCCCAGTTCGTTCTGAATCGTTTGCAAACTAATCGACGTAAAGCATAAATCATTACTTTATGATTATGTGTACTTAAGCTATCTTTCGAAGACAAATGTTAAATTAAAGTAAGGATAGAAGCACTTCAGAGTTCTTTACACCCCTCAATCATTCATCAATCCATACATTTTTGTGCTAGGAACACGTCAGCCGATATGAAGAAAGTAAATTAACAGGCCATTATAAACAAATCGTAAAGATGTCAGAAACACCTAAAATAGCCTCTCAAATCCGAGGACTTAGAACGATGAAACTTCACGTTAAACAGTTAGCAGCACTGCGTCAGAACAAACTGGAATACAGCCAGCTAAGAATTCGAGAAGCCTCTCCCTTCTCTTGACAATGAAATACGGCAAGGGAGATAGAGACTAGGTAATCACAATGAGCATAGAAATGCCAAGTGAAAAAATCATGGATTCTAAAAAGAAGAGGGGAGGGGGGGGGCTTTGGATGAAATTAGCTAATTTTTAAGCTATAATGCAATTCTCAAAGGAAGTCTTTCAATAAAATTGAATTTGTTATGCAATGATTTCGTGTAGTGATGGCAAAAAATTTCGCTTTGCAGATTTTGATAAACAGATCAATTTTGATTACCTCTAATTTACCTTGAAGAGTTTTTGAGAGACGTCTTAACGTGCTTATGTATGTTCGTATCTTACATGTACAGTCCATTTTCATCAACCACAAGTCCATTTCGACTATTTTTTTCCAGACGTCTGTACGTACGTACGTAACTCGCATATCTCAAAAACTAGTCTTAGATTGTTCAGGGTTTCTACAGATTTCACAACTTTTGCTTCCCTGACTTTTCCCCGACTTTAACCTGATATCTATCCCGCTCTTCCCTGACTTTATCTAGCGTGCTTTCCAGAATTTTGCGTTTCTTCTTTTAACATTACATCCTTTAATTAATAATTTTTTATATATTTTGCCCCCTTTTTTCACAAATAATAATAATAAAATTAATATATACAAGAATCTTATTTGACATCACTGGAATCAAAATCATTGGAATCACTGGGAATTCTAACAAAAACCATGTTTGATAATAATTTAGGATAAAATTAAGCATATTTCAACTGCACAAGATATGCTCATAAAGAACACATTTTAAAATTGTTTATAAGGTTAAACGAGAAAATGAAAATAAATCAATTTCTATACTTAGGTTCAAACAGCAAATATTTTCTTGATTTTACCGCAAAATTCAATTTTTCTTGCATTTTTCCCTGACCTTTCTTCAATTTCTGATAATTTCCCTGACTTTCCCTGACCAAAACTCATTTCCCTGACTTTCCAGGTCTGTAGAAACCCTGTTGTTGAAATTTTACATTTAGGATTGTTGTAACACCTAGTTGTGCACCTCCCTTTTTAGTTCCCATCTACTGAATATTTCATTTACTGGGTCACCCAAAAGAATTTCAATTGAGGTCCATGACATCATCAATATATTATGCCTATAGTCGGTCGTTGGTTGGGTCATGCCAAAATCTCGCCAACTGTGATCGACCTCGGCGAGTTTTGTCGAAATATCGCCAAATTTGGCCCCAAAAGTAATTATGTATTTCGCAAAACTCTTGCCGTAGAACTTGAGAGTTTCTATTTAGAACCATAGTAGCATCTAATGGTGCACATCTTTTTTTATTGCAATCCACTGATTAATTTATTCTTCACACAATCATTTATAAGACTCAGTATATAAAGTCTATAGATACCTTCAATTCATCAAAATCTCGCAAATTGTTTCTCGCTTATCGTCTTTTGGCGAGATATTGCCAATTAAGTGCCAAAAATAAATCTTTCAAACTGTTTAGCAACCAGCTTGGCGATATCTCAAATATTTGGCTAGAAATCACTAATCATTAATATTATTGCAGTATTTTATCTCTTTCAAATAAAATAGGTTTAGACGTTCACGGAAGTTCACGGAAAATATTTTTGACTTAATACACATACAAGGAAGTCATGTGGTTGTCCACATCAATTTTTTTCCCCTATGTTTCCCTGGGTTCTTCACTCACATCAGTAATTCATCTAGGATGTAAATTCGATTTTAAAAGTAGAAATTAGAAGTACAATTAATAAATTTAAAAATGTTTTTCCGAACTGAGTAACTTACAGATTTGTTATTTCATACTGACAGAAAAGTCAAAAAAAGACATTTGAGGATGCCCAGAGGTCTAGACATGCATCGAAACAGGTGATAAACTAGGAGAAGAATAAAAGTCCGATCTTTTATAATGATCTCTTGCAAACCTGTAATTTGGAGCATTAAAGTTGAAATACATCTGGAAGCAGCTGATATAAAGATGCCATAGCTTCTCTGAAATGAGAGGTTTTTTTTATACATATTGGAGTATGAAAATATAAGAAGAGCACTCCGTGTGCAATTTATAAGACTATTAAGAACAGGAGGGAAAAAGAAAAAGATAACGATTGATAGGCATTATCCCGTGGGCCCAGTTTTATTGCAATTCTATATGAATACTGAGGAATAGAACATTTCTCCGCGGGGGAGAAATGGAGAGGTTGAAATTGATAAAAATTATTTATAGATAAGTGATTTATTCTTTGAAAGAAAAAATAAAAACATGATCTGCTTCTGCTTTCAATGGAGATATAAAACTGCATTCAATATTGCTAAATGGAAAGAATATACAGTTGTGTAGTTTACCGCAGGCAGCAACAACATCGGGTATTTTCGTATTTACACAATAACTGAAGTACAATTTGAATGAGTGATGGAACGGCTGCCATAAAAAGAGCGGTTATCCCACAACCTCCCAATAAAACAAATCACTGTCTTCGAAGTTCTTTTAAAGATATATCTTTCTGCAAGAACCGTAACTAGATATTTGGATGAGAAGATTTTACGGAAAAGAGAATCGCGAACACTGTTGTTGAGCCTTTTTATTCCTCTTTTCCTTACAGTGAGACAATCAAAATTCTTCATCATAATTGAAAGTTTATAGTCGTCTATCATTGATGAGGTTTTTCCCCCTGTTAACTTTGTATGAAGACTTAAAAAAAAAAAAAAACACAACCGAAAAATTTTCAAACACCTTAGGAAGAAAATTTGTGATAATTTGAAAGGTCTCGTACAGGCTAATTAGGTCATGGCCTAGATTTGAAGAGTCCTAATGATTAAAACACAGTTTAAAATGCATAAAGAACTTATCGAGAAAACTATTTTGGGCAATATATCCCTATTAAGTCAGAAACATAGATGAAAATAACTATGTAGATAATGTCAAACGCATCGATTATAAAACACTTTCTAACTCTGCGCTTTTTATGCGCGTATGCTCCTAGGTTTGGGACTTAATTTCAATGGGAGAAAATTATTTCAAGGAGAGAGTATTTTGACTAACGAGATTGGTCGAGGAATGAATTAAACTCGCATCTCAAGGTACTTCTGTACATGATTTATATTATACGGGTACCAAATATCCGTATCCTCAGAAATTAAAAGAAAAAAGATCCGTATCTCCGTCCGAGCGAAAAGAAATTACCTGTATTGACATCCAGATTCATGTCTCGATACAAAACCATACAGTTTCTTAACTGACTACTGTAGTACAGTGAAACTAGTGAAGAGACTTCCTAAAAAATTTAAGTGCCTGACTTTGTTAATTGTATGAATGTAGCAAATGAACTTGACTTTTTCGATCTACTGTCTGAATACGTTATAACAAGAGAACCTGTTATAACTATACGTTATAAATTTGAGAACCTGTTTACTTTGGTAGAAGCGATTCCATAATTTAACGCTTAAAAAGTCCTGTTAAAATTATTTTAAATGATTTTGACAACTAAAATATGCTTTATTTAATCTACGGATTATACTGGGTCTGAAAGTTATAAGTTTGGCAGAGTATTTTTCATATTGTTGAACAAATTATAGTTCAAGATAATGCATTCTTCAAAATATTTATCAAATAGCAAGTGTATTCGTAGGATCCGTATTCGTAGGATAAGAGAAATTAACAGTTTTCATATCCGTATCCGCAGATCTAACTTTATTTTGGTTTATTTTTTTAGTTTATATACAATCCCCATTTAAATAATTCAGCAATACACTTAGTTTTTAGAAGCAAAAAATCTTTATGCATTTTTATTACCTTGGATCAGATATGTATACCATCGTAAGAAATAAATATTTTATGTTTTCTTTTAAAAAATCTTGATAAAAATATAAAAAGTTTTACTAACACATATCCCCTTAATGTCCCTTGAGTTTTTTCCCCTTTCACCAAGCTGAAATGAATGACTTTCCAATAGAGATGTGACAGCCTTGAAGTAAATCGATATAATTTCGTGCAATAAATAAGTGTGATATAAATAAGCTTTTTTAACCATCGATTGGCTTATTCCAACTAGGGTTTGTCTTAAATATCTTGAAAATGCTATCAAAAGCATGATTAGAGAAAACCTTCCGTAACTCTATTGTATTTTACCAGTTTTTAACATGTTAGCCAACACGTAATCCATCGGCAACATGTAGACTAAATGCCCCCGTTACTGAAAGAGAAAGAATTGTGACTATCTGACTTTTACATGATTTATGCAGCCCACGATCAGTTTAAAAGAAAATTAATAACGCCTGCGAATTAAATCAAATTTATAGTATTTCTTCACAAACTGCTCTATATTATACAATTACATCCGGTAATCCTGTAAAAATTAATCGTATTAATTTTAGTTTAATGTACCAAGCCACCGCAAATTTGAGTTTTGTGCTTAAGGTCATCTTTTCAGATAATTTTATAAGTCTCGTGCAATCTACCGTATGAAAAAATATCCCATTTCTTCTATTGAATAGAAGTAAAAAAAGTAGAACAATTTTCATTCAACCGAAGCGAAATTACAAACGCTATTCAATCAAATTTCATTATAATTCACTTATTCGGATTATATTCAGTTCTACAAAATCATTATTTTAATAACATTTATAATATATGTACCATGTTAACAAAACTAAGTTAAAAACTATAGTAAGCTAACTTTTCACGGCATTTAAGTTTCAATTAGTCTTCAGAAACATGCATTGAAATACACCCATTTCAAAATAAATAAACAAGACAGTGGGTAGAGGTAGCAAGAGAAAAACCGTTAAAAGTTGTTTTTAAAAAAAAAGTTTTAAAAGTGATACGCGATACAATTTGCTCCTGTACATGCTCTCAAAGCGTCGTTTGTCCCATTATTACCAATCGTTATCTTTCCACAAGACACGTTCATTCTTTTCACCTGACTGACACACGAAAAGAACTGACGTTGATTCCCCTTATCACAGACACGCCGATAGGGAATTGCCCAATCCAAGACTTTTCCACTGGTTATTTTTGGAGATCGAAAATGCTGATTTTTTTGAAAGAGGAATTCAAAAAAAGAAAGAAGACTCTTGGACATTGGAATAGATTTATGAAAAATGCATCCAGATGCAACGATTTTTTTTTTCTGAAAACTAGTGATGCAACGGATATCACTTTGGCCGGATACCGAATATCCGGTCAAACTTTCAACCGGATATCCGGCAGCAGTACGTTTTTTCTGTTTTATTTTCACTAGTTTTCTTAGATCATTCAACTATTGCTTTTTTCTTTAAATTCTACCATTATTTTCAAATCATTTAATTAAAAAATCAGAAATCTTTTTGGGATTATTTCCATTAAATGAGTACCAGTTTACTGCAATCAAAGCTGATACAAATAACAATGTCATTGATGTTCTCTTTCAAAAGTTAGATAAATATCCTACAAAATCAGTTCTTGAAAGGAAGACATCTCCAACTGTTGGGAAAAAAACGTAACAATTTCCTTACTTTATCAAAATTGGGGGGGGGGGGGGACATTTTCTCACCGTCAGCAGTACTACAGCAAGTACACTATTCTCATAAGCAGGGCCAATTTATGGAGGGGATGGGTAACCGAATTCTTAAAGATTATTGAAAAAGTGTTTTTGCACAGTAATTTCATCCAGTAATAATTTACTCCAATCTTAAAAAAGGCCGAAGTACTTTATTCTCTCCCCCCCCCGTTCCCCCATTTCCTATACATGATAAAAATATATTCTAGAAAGTATTGAAAACAAAATATTTTTACAAAACTTTTTTTTTCTCTTTCTTACCATCGCAGCTTTTAGAATTTATTCATTTATTATGTTATCCGTTATTTCTCAGTATATAATATTAAGGCCGGATGTACTGCCGAATATTTTTAATATCCGGCTATTGCCAATTATCCAGCATATTGGCCGGATGCAGTATGTTTTCCGGATATCCATTGCATCCCTACTGAAAACCATACTCAACGATAGGTTTCTAATTCTTAGATGGGGCGATGATCTATAATTGAAGATTGACTCTACCAAATAAGACAACCTGCGCTATTGCCAACCCAACATATATCAAAGAGTGGTGATATTTGGATTTTTCCTTGTTTTTTAACTACCAAATGGGCAGTATGTATTATTGCCAACCCAACTACATCAAGGAGTGTGGTGGTGTTTAGTTTTTTTTTTACTAGTAGCGGATGTGATGCACGTGCACATTAAATCCATGGTTCCGAAATTCCTTCTCAGCGGTCGCTAGCAGTTTCCAATTCTGCGTACTTTTAAACAAAGTTACTTTAATAAACAGTTCTAAAATTTCATAGTATGTACGACTTCGCAAATTTTACAGTAACAACAATTGCTGTACATCGCACCTCGTAAACCACAAAAAAAGAAATGTGAAAAGCTTCAAACACGTTCAGTCATTAAGGTAAATTCAGACAAAAGCTAGTCGTTAGTAGCGGAACTAAACACTGCAAAATGAAGTCACAAAACAGAGGCAAAATGAAGGCGTGAAAGTATTTCTTTTTCTTTGGTCTCTATTGAAATTTATTTCAAAATACACAATATTCAGGTAGCGACAAATTGCTCATAATTATACATATGCCAATGAACATCAAGCTAATTCGGTGTTTTTAGTTTTCTTTACAATGCATTTACATGAAAGCTTGAATCAGTATTTTCATGACATTTTGTCACACATCAGAGCGTTAAAATATATAATGCACCACTGGAAAGCCAAATATGCGCGCTCTTCAAGAATCTACCTATCAAATGTTGAGTATTTAAGGTGGAGAAAAAACGATTCGTGACTTTTAGATAAACAGAAATTTGATTTCTAAATTAAAATAATTTATTAACAGAAATCGAGAAGAATAAATAGACTATAATAATTCGTTTAAGTCTATAAAGTAAAAAAACAATAAAAACAATAATTGCCAAAATATTATGATTATTCTACAGATCTAAAATTTGGTTTGAAAGCCAGCAATTACATAACAACGTAGCGTTCAGAACTTTCGTTTTTTACGTTGGTCTTTCAAAACTTATCTACTCATGGCGTATAACGTGATTTTGGGGAGTATCATCGACACTTCACTAGGTCAAATACAGCATACCTGTAAACGAGAGGAGGAGGTAGAGTCTAATGCGCTACAGGATATACATTTTCTCAAAAAGTGAGGTACTAGAGGCAAGTTAAGAAAACAAAATAATGTTAAGGTGCAGGAGAAAGCTCGAAATCCTTTTGCTGCGCCATTATGAACCTCTGCATCATCATACTTCACAAAGAGGGAGGAGAGACTTCCTTCCAAGCAGCGGCATATACAAGGGGGCTGAGGGGGCCCGTGCCCCCTCCGGAAATTTAAAGCAATTATTAAAAACAGCAATTTTAAAACATTTATGTAAACTCCAGTAACAAGGTTTAAAATACCAGATCGCTCCACGCCCCCCCCCCCCTGAAATCGAAATCTAAGCGTATTAAGTACCAAGTGCGTTTTCAACATCCACCTGAACTTAATGCTAAAAAAAAAGACAATGTTCAAGCAATTAACTAAAATCACACACACGCATACATATTCTGAATACTGTCAAGATTGTCATAGAAAAGCGTATTAACCGCATTATTTAATGGGTTCGTTTCTAACAATTTTTAACCAATTGGCAATGAGGTACCAAAGATTAACTGTGACACTACAGTAATCAAACTAAAAAGAAAGCTCGAACTGAATCATTTATTCTTGAGTAATATATAGAGCAAGTCATTAATGACTACTACATACACTTTCATCACCGATTTAAAAATAAGTTTCTATTCCAGAAAATAAATTTACTCCTTTTTAAACAAAAATTAAAGGTAAAGCATAAATAAGCGAAACGATCAGCGAGTAGTTATTTTATTAGACTGCCCACATACGTAAGCAATGTATTGTGCTTCAGCAGCATCGTTGAAGGAAGGGGGGGGGGCAATAGCAGCTACTGTGTCGGAGAAAGGAAAAACACAGCTGTAAGGCAATTTGATTAATTTCATTCAGGACGATTTTAAATCTAGGTAAGAAAAGCAGACTTATAAAGATACATTTCCATAGCAACCTTGAAAGCTGTTTGTTACCCACAGCGCTCGATATTGCGTACGCGAAGACACCTGCTGCAAGCGTAATGATCCTCTCACGAAATGAGGGCTTAAAAAGATTCATTGAATATCGGATATTAATCTGTCCTGACTGCTTCTGTTGTCAGATTCAGACTATCATTCTTTCGTGAATAAATGGAAGGGCGCGATGAACATCTGATTTAACAGCTAACCATCTTGAATGACTTGCGTAAAGGTTACAGTTAACTGAGTGAAAATAAACACTGGATAGCATGTTGCCATCGCTGAGGTCAAAAGAAAAACATAATCGTAAAAAAACAATGCAGGCACAGAAGTTTTGTTAGAAACAGCTTAAAACTCAGGCTAACGTAGAAAATTATCTGACTAGCTTTCACAATTATTGATGAATGATTCTCTACTGCCTAAGCTGTAGACACAACGCTCGCTGTTTTCACAGGGTTTTTCTTTTTTTAAATCTACTAAAATATTTAATTCAAGCTATTTTAAATAGTGACAAACTATTAAAGTTTCAGAAAACGTGATGAACCGTGTCGCATTGATTGCTGTATCCGTCCGAAAAAACCAACCGGTCAGAATAATTGGGCTGTTTCTTCCTTTGCTCGCTAATATAAGGATTATACAGTGTATCGAAAAATACTTATTTTAGCTTTTTGATCTCAAATATTGATCATAGACATTAACAATAAAGTTATGTAAAAAAGGTATAGAATTTTATGGCACCTCTTATACTTTTCGGGGATTAAATTTAAATACAAAACTTAAATTTTTTTATAAGCACTCGTACAAAAAAGATCCCAATTAGTAAAATGTGCCTCCATACTTTAATAAGGCAATTTACGAAACCTGAGCATTTTATCCTAAAATGTGTCCGAGACAAAAATAAATATACGCTGGCCTAAACCACTTTTCAATATCTCTCGAAAGGAAAAAAAAATCTCAAATGATTGCGTTTTAAAGGTCTTGCACAAATTACGAAAGAAAGCAATGGTTACATATATACATAATACTTCTGCCATTGTTCTACTGTATAGCCCTCGCGAACTTTGTTTAAACTTACCTGAGCCTTTCTATGATGAAAGGATGAAATTTTGTACATCACCTCATTAATGTATGGGGCACATTTTATACATTTTAATTTTTTGTACCTGTGGGTATATAAAAATTTAAATTTTATATTTGTTTAAGTTTAAATCTCCTGAAAATTTTAACCGATGTCATAAAACTTTTTTGCGTAACTTTGTATTTATTGTGTATGTCTATGATCAATATTTAAGGAATAAAAGACAGGTCAGTGTTTTTGTCACACCCTGTATTCGTGATGCGAGGACTTCTTTCGTTTCCGTTGTATTCCTGCAACTTTAACCACTAGAGATGACAAAGTTCAATGGCGGGGATGTGCTCGAGTTTCGTATTTTTTGTGTGGCAACGAAGAATATCCTTAAAATGTTCAAGATTCCTAGGAAAATATCTTAAAATATCAATAGATACACAGTTAAGCAATGAAACTAGCATTACATCCAAACAAAGAACAAGGGTTCAGAATAATCCCCTTGCACCTGTATGCAAAGTTACATGGATCATACAGGTTTATTTATTTGCCAGGAGAAGACAGCTCGCGTCACTGAATGTGTCGCTTAGAGCTACATAATAACGTCCTTCCCGGAATTTCCCGCCACAATTTGGAACCTCATCAGAAGGTGGTGGACTTCTGAATATTGGCACCCCTCGGAAACTGCTAGCGACCTCCGAGAGGACTTTCGAAACCACGGATTTAACGTGCACGTACACCGCATGTACACGGTGGTCTTTAGTGGTATGCCGGTACCGAACCCGCAAACTTCCGGTTACGATTCTAACGCTTTAACCATTGGGCTACCACGGCCCCGGATCATACAGGCTGTTGAAAGAATGCTGATATCCTGATTGTACACCCCTTTCAGTGCGTTGGTGGTCACAGGACCAACACTTATACCAGGGACCATATAAAGGAAACACTTGGATATTAAATTTTGCAGTTTCTTTTTTATTTCTGAAGTTTTACACCATATGAAATGTAAAATTTGCTTAGAAATAAACTAATTAAATTAATCGTTTTAATTAAAGTTTAATAAATTTTAATCAAATATTCGGTATTTCGCCGAATATTCGGTTAGTTTAAACCGTATATTCAGTATTCGTTATTCGGCAAAATATGGTATTCCGTGCATCCCTATCCGAATTCATACCCTTATCCCTCTGAGCAAAAGGACATTATCCGGATCTGTGCAAAAAATATAAATAAATAAAATATCCATATTCACTTTCTTTCAGGGGATCTACCACGGATCTTTTAATAGCTTTTCAGAGTAAGTCAAAGAAATTAAAAAATTAAATTATTCAATAATATTAATTATCTTTCTTTATAATTAAAGAAATTTTATTGTTTAAAACTTAAAAATAATAATCAGTAATTGTTAATGAATCTTCTTGTTTAGCACAAAAATACCTCGTTTAAATTAGTATTAGTAATTTAAAGCTATTATCATGTATTTACTATTAACGTAACTTGGTAAGATTTTTGAATATTTCTACGTGGTTGGCTTCATCTACCTCCCAAACACTCCATATCTTATTCTTGTTACAGAAAGTGTAATTTTCATATAGAGAGCTAAAATCTTTTTAGGAGGGATTAGACCCCAACCCATTTACTTAGCCTATGGTATTTACACATAGTTATTCGTGATTTTTAATGTTTTAGTACAAGAAACACCTTCATGTTACGATACAAATTTTTTTCCGAAAATTTCTTAACCAGCAGAAGTAAGAGTCTGACAAAGTAAGTTGTATTTATGTACAAAACCACATAGTTTTTTCGAACTACTGTCTTAATAAGACAACATTAGATTCTGTAAATTTGGAAAGCTACTTGGTTTGGAAGTTGCGTTTCGATAACTTAATGATATAAAACCTTGTTAAGATTATTAAAAACGTGATTTTAACCACTACACTATTTTTTTAACCCATGCGATACGCATGATCTGAAAGTTATCATTTTAGCAGATTATTTCACACATTGTGTATGAAATTATCACTTCAAGATTATGTATTCGTCAAAATAATTTTCAAACAAAAAGATTCGCGTGGATATGACAACAAATAATTCGTTTTCATGTCCGTATCCGCAAACATGACAACAAATTATCCGTTTTCGTATACGTGGATATAAGAAACAGATTATTTGTTTTCATATCCGTATCAGCGGACACAAAATGATGTTATCCGTTTTCAGAACTGTATCTGCGAATCTAACTTTTGAACGATCCGGCGCGCCTCTACTACCAGTGTATTCGTACTTTATTCATATTAGATTTTTTCCTTTTTAATTTAATTCACAGCTTAACCGAAGGGAAATCTAACTATGCAACATTCGTGAAACCATTATCCGAAACACTACGCTGGTCGCAGTTCGATTTTGAAATCTCAAAAATAACAGCTGCGCATTCAATCGGCCGTGAAATGTCAATGTCACGACAAGGCGTCCAGATTCGATTTTATGAGAATTCGATGTGAAAAATTCCTCCTCCATTTACTGATACGCATTCTATGTATTAAATAAAGTACGATCGAATAACTGTCGACTGGTTAGTTTTGAAATAGTTTAAAACTGCATTTCGCAAACAATACTATACCTGCCAGCCTGGGAAAACTAACATCAGAAAATTTTATGTGCTCATTTCAGTAAATTTCCACCTCACATCAGTAACAAAAAATAAACTTAATTTTACTAATAGCTTGTTAAACTAAGTTTATTTCTTGTCAAAATGCTCTTTGATTTTTTGTATAATCATTTTCCTTCATAAATGAACCTGTTCTACTCAGTGAAGTTTCTTTTTTTTTTCCTTTCCTGCTGGTTTCCTAGGTTGGGGGAGGGGGAGGTTAAAAAAATTAATTTTAAAATAGGAGTCAGTTTTTATTTTTACAGCATTGGAGCTTTAAATGAAAGAGTACTAAAGAAAAAATATTAACTCTCAACACAGATTGGAAAAGATTGAGTCGAAAGTCTGAACCTCCCCTATTCAATGAAATTTCTTTGTTGGTTTCCTTGAGACAGGTGGGAAGGGGGGGGGTAAAAAGTTAAATTTGTATTCAAAATAAGAATCAATTTTTACTCTTACGGCAATTCATATATAAAGAAGTGTTGAAAGGGAAAATATGCATTCTCTAGACGGATGGTAAAAGATTACATGGAAAAAAATTGAGAACGCTGAAAATCACCAAACAATTCGTAAAATTACTCGTCATATCCGCAGAGTAAATTAACGTCAAAAATCTGTATATTTTGCAGATTATCCGTAAGTTAACTGCTTTTACGCCAAACATTTACAGATTTAGTCCAACTTTTACGGATTATCCGTAAGTTGGCAGGTATGCAATACTTTGTAAAGTAAAAACATTAATGGGGCTTATATTAGTGTAACTGGATATTAGATTTTGGACTTTCTAGGGGGCAAAAATTAAAGAGGAATCTAATCTAAGCTATCGATGGGCAATTTACTTATTGATTTATTGAATGTTCCATTGTGCTCGGATCTGATTAAATAAATCTCTGAGCTTGGTGAGCTTGGATTGTGGAAATGAGATCACTAGTATAAATCAGGGACATATGGTCGAGCCAGGAGACCTGCTCTCACTTCACCGAAATTTAGATGCTTGTTAAAATTATTAATCCATTATTTTTTTTTCAGCTATATGCCTGGTTGGTATGGACATTTTTTTTTTTTTACAAACCTAAGCTGAACCCTAAATGATGCACGTATTCCAAGATTTCACTGTACTATTCTCAACTTCTATAAAGGGTTTATTTTCCTCCCTTCCTCTCTCTTCTCGTAAGATTTCTTCTTTCTTTCTTTCTTTCTCTTTTCAAATATCATTAAACAATGAAATCAAACAGTTGGCACAAAAAGTTCATTTGTGTTCCGTTCATTCCCAAACTTCATCTCAAACCATTCCAACTGTTTACCAAACAAACTTCCATGTACACTTTCTAAAAATACCGTGCAACACTACGCTATGTAGCTAACATCTTTCGCTTTGCCAAGTGACAAAGAATTATTCAAAGTGGAAATATACATAATATATACATTTTTTTTTCTTTTGGTGTGTGTGCAAACTAGTGATGTGGTAAACATTCTATTAACTCTAAGAACACGAACATCCATCAACCACTTAGAATTCGCGGATACGAATTTAGACAAAATTCGCTAACCGATTTTTTTTTAAATAGCAACACAGGCTTAAAAAAACAATAAAAAATATTGGGGTTTTTTTATTTGTTTGTTTTAAATCTGATTTTTTAACAGTTTTTTTTTTTAATTTAAATGCAATTTTTATAGAAGAGCCAATGTTCCTTTAAGAAAGGCATTTAAATATTAAATAATTATTTCAAATAAATATTAAATTTTAAATATAAGCACTATTTAAATTATTCAAAAACCAAGTAATACAATCTTATGTAACTTAATTGTTTTACTTGCATAACAAATTTAGAACTTATTACTGGAAAAAATTAATTTTTACATTTTAATGATGTCTTCTTATCAGATTTAAATCATTAATTTTACCATTAAAATATTTACTAAATTTAATATTTTTCTATTTTAAAAGTTTATTCAAATTAACTATTAGGATAATATTCAATTAAATTTCTGAAGTTGAAAAAATTTGAAAAGCAAAGCAGTTAACTTGGAATTTATTTCTTTAAAACATGAAATTTTGTTATTCCTTAAAAATAACTGACTGAAATTGATATCTAATTAAATCTTACCACTTACCTATCTCTCAAATTAATTTGAATAATTAAACTATCAATTCTATTATTGGGAAATTAAAATAAGTACAAGAAATACAAATTCACTTCCGGGGTGAAAGAATAAATGGTAGACTACATAAAAAAAATTTACAGGGATGCAGTCAGAAGGAGGAGGGTGCAGGGAAAGTATTTGATAAGTATCTGAAATCTACAAGTTTATGCACTTTTTCATTACATGAAATCAATGTATGCATATAACTAGACGCACTATCTAATACACACGCTAAAAACCTTTATACATACATTTATGGTAAATGCGGGGAGGGGGGGTAGATTGCAAAATGTTTATACTTTCTTCGAAAACTTAAAAGTAATAACTACAAATTGTATTTGTAAAAAGTAAATTTTTCCAGGAAAAAACTTCTACCACTTCAAAATTTCCGAAAATTTTACATCTCTAATTTACAGTAACTTTTTTTAACCTTAAAAGTTAATGTTCAAGATAAGATCCTTCTCGGAAATCTTTCAAAACTCAGGTTTCAAAACTACTACTGCCGGTTCTAACTCCGATTAAAAGAAAAAAAAAAAAAAAATCTGATGTGGACAACACATGACTTCCTTGCACGTCTATAAAATCAAAAATATTTTCGAAGCACTTCATCTAAACTTATTTTGTTCGAAAGAGATATAATATCAGTAAATAGTAAGGTTTAGCGATTTCTAGCCAAATATTTCGATTTCGCCAAGCTGAGTTCAATCTGAAAGATCTCCTTCTGACACTTTATTTGGCGATATTTCACCAAAAGTCGACAAGCTTGAGATAGTTTGAAAAATTTTGGGGATAGCCAAAGTACTCATTGACCACAGACTTTCAATGAATTGAATGAATCCATGCACATTAATGTATTTAAAGTCATTTGGCTGATCCTGTAAATAAATTACCCAGTCGATTGCAGTCAAAAAAGATATTGAAAACAGTTTATTACAATAGTTCTAAAAGATAAAAGTTCAAAATTCTACGGGTTAAAGTTTTAGAGTTATACAAAATACGAAATAATTTTTGGCGCCTAATTTGGCGATATTTCGGCGAAACTCGCCAAGGTCGACGACATAAGGCGAGATTTTAAGCATGGACCAAACAATGAATATCTCCAAATTTTGCGATATTTCGCCAAAGCTCGGTAAGGACGATGAAAAAAGGCGATATTTTTGACATGAACCAAATGACTGGCTATTGCCAAATTTGGCGATATTTCGGCAAAACTCGCCAAGGTCGACGACAGACGGCGATATTTAGGGCATGGACCAAACAATGACTGACAGCAGATGTAATATATTGAAGATGTCCATAGGCGTACTGCAATTCTTCTGGCTGGTCCTGTAAATAAACTCTCCACTAGATTGGAACCAAAAATCGACATGCACAACTAGATGTTACAGCAATCTTATATATGAAATTTCAACATTCTACGACTAATAGTTTTTGAGATTTGCGAGTTAAATACATACACACGTACACCAAAAGTCGTCAAGCTTGGCGACTTTTGGTGTAATTTTTAAGGGCGGCACGTGACCGTGGTCGGACCATTACCTAACTACAGGGTAGGTCTATATTGTGCTTTAAATGGGCGTACCTCCCTAAAATTGCCATTGGAAATCTTGAGTGTTCCTGCAGCAGAACTATAAATGATAAAGACACTTCTTTTAATGGAGAAATTCATTTTGTAACCCTTAACAGCATATATCACTGAGTCGTTTGAAATAGCCTAATACCTCTAAAATACGCTTTAATGAATTTAGGCCCTTAGAGCGTAATGTATTTCGAATCTTTTGGGCGGCCTTGTAGATAAACTATCAGTCGATTGGGACCACAAATGGAGGTGCACAACTAGACTACACTAGATGTTAGCGCAATCCTAAGTATAAAATTTCAACATTCTACGACCAATAGTTTTTGTGATATGCGAGTTACATACATACATACGTACGTACATACAGACGGCATGGAAAAAACTGGTCAAAATAAACTCGCAGTTGGTCAAAATGAGTTGCAGATGCATTTATGTCATCTTGCATGCTACCGTACGATGGGATGCATCGAAAAAATTCTTAAAAATAAATTTAGAGGTAGTCAAAATCTGTTTTTTCGTCGAAATTTGGCCCCTGAAATGTTTCACGATCACATTACTTCCTTGTATAGAGTATGAGGAAGTAAGCACACACACACAAAAGCATACTATAAAATTCTGTTGCAACAAAACATACTATAAAATTCTGTTGCAACATAACATACTATAAATAACTAAGTTTCCGCTAACTCACGGTAAACTGCAAAGCAAAGTACAATAGAACAGTAACACAATTTTTTTTAATCAATAGGGACTGCGTCCAAAGAAAATAAGACATTCTAATTAGGGTATCTGTCAGATCACAGCAATAACGTGTTTAATGACCCCTATCGATGATTATATATCATCCAAGGCAATTAAAACAAGAAAGAAAGCCGCTTCCTGAAACACCTAACCAGTTGCACGAAATTATATACACTGTAACAGTTCACTTGAAGCGTGGGCTTTTTCCACAGACATTGTTTACATATTACTTTTTACCATACTTTTAAACCGACATTTTCATTTAATTTATGATACGCATATATATATTGGGGGTGTGTGGTATTGTGGTATTTCATTATAATCCCGAGTGGATAGCTTTCAGTGCTAAAGTCTGAAGATGTTACCGCTCAAGCTCAAACAGTTGCGTTAACCCTTTGAGGCGCAACCCTTTCCCAATGCTGAAAAAAGGGCAGCCGTTGCCATCGCTCGACTTAACTACCAGAAAGATGGCGGACGATCGAAACGTTCATCGCGTGCCACAGATCTGGAGACCCTTTTTTGACCGCATGAACGTTTCGATCGTCCGCCATCTTGCTGGTAGTTAAGTCGAGCGATGGCAATAGCTGCCCTTTTTTCAGCATTGGGCAATCTATCCAGCTGTTCTCGCATTCTTCCATTTTTCAGCAGATGTCAGTGCTGTTAAAAATATTCGTGACCATTTTTTTACGGGAAAGGACGTGCTAAAAAGTAAAGGATTCTCGTGGAGCTATGTCACCCGTAACTATTTTTATAGAAATCAAATCTATTCTTCGTGACTGGCAACAGTCAAAACGTCAGAGTTTGGTGTTCCCAGAGCGGGAACACTGCGCCTTAAAGGGTTAATAAAATGGGAAAAGCAGGGAGAGTGGTAGTGCTTAACTCACACATGATGACAGGTTTTAATAGTTCACTTACATCGTTAAACACATGCAACGGTGAAGACTCTCCCATCTGTGGCTACAAACTGTGTTGCTATCCAGCCGGCAACACAGTTGTAGGCCCAGTAGGGGAGTCTAGGGGCCTGGGCCAGCCCAAAATTGAGATTTTTACTGGCAAAATGGAATAAAGCTCTGACAGAAATTCTGACTTTTCCCACATTTTGATCCCATCCTTCTCCATTTTAATTTGACAAAATGAAACAAACGGAAGGAGAATTTTCATTATTGCATCTTCTTAAAAAAAAGGGGGGGGGGAGACAGGTCAAATCTGCGTTTAGGATTTTAAAAAGGAAGAAAAAGAAAGACGATCTAGAAATTATGCTCACTCTTCTATAAGCAATTTTAACTAGAGAGAAAACAAATTTAGATAAAAGAGACTGCTAATAGAAAATCAGCACTACATACTACTTCTAAGTTTTAAATGTAAATGTGGTGTTACGGCCAATCATCTGAGCGGGGAGATCGATTGCCCTCAGTGGGGGGCTTTCTAAGGGATCCTAACCCGTATTTACGAATTTTTCAGAGAAAACCACGGAAAACTCCGAACGGTTAGGCCGGTGAACGCGCCCTGGTTTTGAACCAGGCACCTTCCGTCTCCAAGGTTAGAGCGCAAACGCGTTCAGCCACTGGTCGGGCCCTCCAAGTTTTAAAAGTTTAGAAGTTATTGATCTGTGAATAATTTAGTGAACAAAAACTGAAGGCTGGTTGTAATGAAACCCAGAAGTCAATGAACCGAAATTCAAATTTCAGCTGTTGAGAAGGTTAAGCATGTGGATAATTCCCTTCACAACGACTTTCTATTTTATCCGTACAATTTCCGCACAGAGACATTTCTTTGTAGATTATTGATATTGTGTTCATTTTTCTTTATGGAGAGGGATCAATTTGTGACAATAAAGAACAATAGGTTAGACAAGATACTACGCAATAAAACAACCTTTAAAAGTACTCTCTACATTTAAAGGTTGTTCCGTCTAGTTACACACAGAGGTAAAAAGATTTAGGGGGGAGGATTACACCAAACTGGAAGATAAACAATAGTAAAACAGTATAGCTTTATTTAAAAAAAATTAGAATTTTTTAAAAAATACAGCTTTGTATGAAGTAAAATTATAGTATAAATAAGCATAGTTATGTAATAAAAATCTTAAGTATGTACAATTAAACTTCTATGAGCGACCACCCCTATTAAGTGACCTCTCCCAGGGTTTTTATTGCAGGAAAAAAAAAAAATGGGTGAGAACTTTTCACTAATAGATTTGGGTTCGGTAAATTATCCAGTGGGGAGGGTATTTATTCCTATGTCGGGTAAATACCCAAAATACAGGTATTTATGATTTTTAGTTATTTTTATTGAATGTAACTGGACCTCCAAATCTAAATCAAGCACAGTTAGATGCAATAAAAGTAACCCAGTTTAAGATCCAAGATCAGAATGTGTTCCCAGGAGCCCCTTTCTTATTTTTCTTTCATAGACTTTAGTTCTTGAGAATCCACTTTTACACTCTTTTTTTTTTTTTTTTTTTTTTTTTTTTTTTTGAAAAACCGATTTGTACGGTGCGCGAATTTCTCGCAGTGATAATTTTTTAATGCAAGAAAAAGAAAAAAAAATGCGAGGTTCTCGGTCTCGTGCTCTAGTGAAAATATTGTCTCCTCTAAAGACCAATTTTTTTAAGGCACTGATTTTTTACCCTATTAAAAAGTCCTCTAGGTCTAGAAGACACCACACAACCCTCTATAAGCGACGTATCCCAGTTCCCTATCCGGAAATTTTCGTGTGTTTATCCGGAAGTAAAGTGAACAAAAAACCACACTACTAACCTGTCGGAAAAATTCTGACCTTGCTCGAAACACGCTAAAAGAGGCTCGTATATCACGGTATAAGAATGGGATAGATGTTTCGATTTTATAACATTTTTGGACTAATGATGTTTTATGATGCGAACTATGCGTTTCCTTTTCCTTTTTTTTTTTTTTTTTTTTTTTCCAGTCTTTCTGGTCAGTCTAGTGAGAAAAGTCCATCTGATAATGTGATTGAACAGTCCGAACTTACAATGATAGCCCAGGAGCTTTATCAGAAATAGATTTTACTGTGGCAAATTCGAAAAACATGAAGAACATCGGGATACATGCTCTTTTGGCAGATTAAAAAAAAAAAAAAAAAAAAAAAACATGGAGAGGGAAGCACTATCGGAGAGGGGGGGGGGGGAAGAAAAATCCGAAAATTTTAAATATTTATAAAGGAATTTAATCGTAAAATTACTTTTGTGTAATTACTAAATGCATTAGCATGCAATTTCATAAACAACACAGCGTTTTTGTGGCTATCAAATATTTATATTTCTCTGTGCGACCACCTCTCTTAACGACCTATTTTTCGTGGAACGGAGAGTGGTCGCTCACGAGAACTTTCACTGTATTGGATAATATCTATTTCCTTCTCTGTTTAAGCTCCAGTACATACGGAAATAGAGAGATAAAAGTGAACTGTAGTTTGGAACCTATTTTAATCAGTTATAATATTAGGGGGACAGGAAAGCAATGTCCCTTTTATCCATAAAATTCAAACAAGTAAATTTTCAACAACTTTTTAATTATAAGGAAACTGTGTCTAAAGAAAGGATATTACATTTTAAAGCAAGAATCATAGATTTTTTCTTTCTTTCTTTTAAGAAAGGTGGCCACCCTTCCCCTTTTTATGTGTATCCTCCTTGAAGGAAGACATTCAAAATGTCCTGAAATCAGGGACGTAGCCAGGAGAAGTGCCCTAGGGGATGGGCACCCCTCCCCCGAAAATTTTTATTTCTATAAATTAGATGTCAATAAATCAAGCATTTTTGTAAGAAATTCTACCTTTTTTACCTCCTGGACAGCCCCCGAAATTTGTTTCGCGTTACGTCCCTGCCTGAAATTGACTTTTAGGTATTCGAGAGTGCTATATTTTACTCACGAATTACTTCACGAATGTAGATTTTTTTTAAGATCATGCGGGATAAGCAATATGAAAAAAACAATTTGGCCCCAACCCCAAATGGTTACCAATTTTGGAAAATGCTGTTTAATCTAGCACCTATGTCAATCTCACATGTATGTGAAATTTCCTATAATTTTAGCTTCAGTAGTTTTGACTAGGCGAAATACTGACATACGAAACAATGGCATTACCTTTCCAGTCCCCTTAATATAAAACTGTACTTTGTACTGCCTCCTACTCTAATTAATTTCAAAGGAATTTTAAAGTTTAATTATGAAATTAGTTTCCTGAAAACGAGCAAAAGTAGTGCTGATACTAAAAACTAGATACCAAGCTTCTTTTGGAAGGGGGAAAAAAGAACGGTTAACATTAGTAATAATTACTTAGTCTTCTAGAATTATTTGACAAATGCAGCTCGAATACATGCAATGCAAAAATGTGAATGCCCACCCAAATTTTACCTATCTCAAAATGATTTAAGGTAGGACTTTTTACAATTAAAGTCAGAATAAAAACAAATTTCTAAAGAAGAGCCACAAACAAATGCTTATAAATGGTATATTATTCCATTGATTAAAGTACAACTTAAAAAATAAAAAAGCAATCCCTTTAAAATATCTTTGCAGTGCGATATTTTTTTAAGATATGTATATTTCCAGCTCAAGTAAAATTTTGGAATTTTTTATTTCATACATACTTTAACTTTTAAAACAAAGTTATGTTGGCGATCCATTCGATACCAAAAAATTTCCCTATTTTAAGGGGAAGCAACAGGGGGGAAAACATTCAGTTTAAAATGAAAGACCTCAGACAGATATATCTTGATACCCGCTCACATTTTGAAAGACTATTATTACGCTTTCAAAAGTATTTCAGCATTAATATTTCAGCATGGAAACAGACGCGAAACTACTTCACATTTCGGGGCGTTTCTTTCAGATAAAGGGACGTTTTCTTCGTTACCTGGTTATGCCTCAACTCTGATTAGATATTTCAAAAAAAGAAAGAACTAGCAATAAAGAACTTTATGCATCAGCAGTGAGACAATTATGATTGCTAATGTTCGTACGGTAAAAGAGTGGGGTTTTCTCAAAAGGTTTAGAGTACTTCTGACTTTTATTAATAAATCAAACTTTATTTTAAAAAATCTTGCATATTGAATTTCCTCTCCCACTTCAGATTTTCATTTTGAAAGAAACTTACGGATATTAGGAAAAGATGGAGGAGAGAAATATTCTTTTTACTACCAATAAATAAATCAGTTAAATGACCTTAAAATTAGGGATGCAGCGGATATCAGGCAAACATACTGCATCCGGCCAACATGCCGGAGAGTTGGCAGTAGCCGGATATTTCAAGTATCCGGCAGTACATCCGGCCTAAAATTATATATTGAGAAATAACGTTAATAAACATAAATGAATGCATTCTAAAATTGCAATAAAAAATGAGAAAAAATAAAGTTTTGTGAAAATATTTTGTTTTAAAAACTTTTTAGAATGTAATTTTATCCTTTACAGAAAATGGGCGGAAGGGAAAATTAAGAACTTCCATCTTTTTTTTAAGATTTGAGGAAATTATTGTGTAAAAACACCGTTTTTAAATCTTTGCAAGAATTTGGTTACCTTCCCCCCCCCTCCATATATTAACCTTGCTTATGAAATTATTACAGTTCACTTGCTGTAGTGCTGCTGGCTGGAGAGAAAATGTCTCCCCGCCCCCCATTTTGATTAAAGTATGGAAATTTTTTACATTGATTTTCCAACAGTTGAATGAAACGTCATTCTTTAAAGAACTGATTTTGTAAAGATATTTATCTAACTCTTGAAGGAGAACATCAATGAGATTTCAGCTTTATGTAGGTATTCAGCATTAGCATGTATCAGCTTTAATTGCAGTAAAACTGGTACTTATTTCATGGAAACAATCCCAAAAAGATTTCTGATTTTGAATTAAATGATTTGGAACCAATGGGAAAACTTAAAGAAAAAGTAATAGCTTAAGGATCTATTAAAAAAAAGTGAAAATAAAACAGAAAAAGAAGAAAACATATTGCTGCCGGATAACCGGATATTCGGTATCCGGCCAAATTGATGCCCGTTGCATCACTACTTTAAATAATTATGAAGGGAAAAAGTTGCAGAAAATTAAATGAAAAAAAATGTTTTGTCGATTAAAAAAAAGTGACATGTTTTATTTTTCCAATAAAATCTTCCTCTACGACGGACAATTTATTGTCTTAAATGTAAAAACTGTACTGCCTGGTCCCTTGTTTTTTAAACAACTTTTATTTATAACGAACATTATGATGTTTTAGTTCTGAGAGTCCATTTAAATAGGGATAGACACGAGGTGAAAAATAAGACTCGTCTCGCAAAATAGCTGGAGTTGGAAAGCTTTGTCTCGTCTCGCAAAATCCCTATATAGTAATGAGAAAAACTCATCTTCTCTCGCCCCCATGCCCATCTAAATGAGAAACCATCAATAACTTTCAATAGAATAATATTTTCTGTATTATAAAACAATTTATTTTACATTGAGTGAAATCTTAAAAGAAATCTTTGCCATATTCATCCTATGATGAGAACAAATTTGAGAATACTCCCTATACTGCATAATTCTAAGAAATATTTTATTGGTTAAAGAAGTTTTGTGGTAGATTTTTAAATCTAACAATCATTTTCAATACGTTTTATTTATAGATAAAAATTGAAAAGGAAAATGATTTTAATAATGGACGTACACACTTAAAAACAATTACTAATCAAGAGTATTGTAAATAATTCTAAAGTACAGATTTAGAACAAGTTGACAAAGAATACGAGAAACAGAGAGCAGTTTTGTAGTTACAAAACTGTTGTTAAAAAACATTCAATAAAATAAGACTTTAATTTATTAAATTAATGTTTTTAGCGATTAATTATGAACACGTAGCATTTTATAAATAAATTTGTACATGCATTTTAATAAAAATAAGAAAATCCATTGCAAATAAATTTTCAATAGATATTCCAAGATACTTTATTGTGTGTTTTATTCAAAGTTATTTTTAGTCATAAAAAGTCATAAAAATTGTTACACCTTTTTGTAATTTTCTGGGAACTACCAAGGTTCAGAGCAAATTTTTCCAACAATTTTTACATTAACTTTTTCAGACCCTGTGTCAAACACTGATGACACAAAAATTTCCTTATACTATCGTACATGACGGATGCCCTATTTTGTGCACACTGCACATTAAAAAAAACTAATTTTCCTTAAAAATTCAATCAGGTTTTTTATTTCATTTTTTTATTTACAAATTTAATCTCCATTACCAAACGAAAAATTACTTAATTCAAAGAGAAATTATTTAATCAGGTCTGAAAGGTTTAAACAATTCCCAAAAGATATCACTTATCTTTTAAGATCAAAAATATTTTTCTTGCAAAAAATATAAAATTTCATCCGGGATATTTACTATACCATAAGCTTTACTTCCGACATTACATATATTTTCGTCTGCATTGCTGAATACGGTAGCTCATCCACAGCAAATATTTTAGAGCTTTTGAGATTTAAAAAAAAAAAAAAAAAAAAAAATCTAAGCAAATGCTTTTCTGCATGACTTGTTGGGAGGAAAAACATTTCAACAAATATCTTTCTCAACAATAATTGCACGGTTGACAGGGGGGAAAAATGATGCCTAATATTTTATACAATACATCAAAACCAAGCAAGCAGGATTGCTTTAAGATCATAGACGCATTAGCATACGTTGCATAACACTTTTAGAGAAAGCTTTTTTTTTATTGATGATAGTTTAGTGTTTTAAGCGTCGACATGAATGCGAAAAAAAAGTAAAAGTGCGCTATGCAAAATAATACGAATATTGTAATTTTACAATTCAAGTACAAAAGTTTTCCTGGCACAGTTTATAGCTTCTGTTTGCCTTTATCCAAGTTTTTAACTGCCACAAACTGTGCGAAAATTATCCAAGCTTCTGGTTATGTACTATGTGCTGATATATAACTAATTGGAAACTGTGTCGGTGGTATTTTTGTCTTTTGTGCTGTAGCGCACAAAATATTTCTGTTTACAGTATGGTCTGTGAGCAGTAATAGCTTAAAGTGTATTTAAAATATGGTAATGGGTTTAAAAAAAATATTTACATATCACTGAGGTTCGTAACATGCCCCCTCTCCAAAATAGAGAGCGCAGCCAGGTCGATCCAGGAATTTTTTCCTGGGTCCCATTTTTGTGAAAACTTTATTTTTGCGAATTTCAACAACTATTTTTGAGAAAGCCTATTTTTCTTAACTTTCTTTCTTATTTTAAAAACAAATTAAAATATAGGGTAAAATGCCACTGAAAGAATTTTCCTAAGCGATTGCAATTTTGCGAAGGGACTGTTTTAATTAATTGTAATTTTATAAAGGGGCCGTAAAAAGGACGCAGATTTGGTCTGCATCGATCCCTAGTAGCATTTACAGGGTTTCGTAGAATAACTAATCAGACGTAGACAAGGACGTGGATATCCGAGAAATTTCATTTATTTATCCACGATTGTTTTCGTGCCCCCCTTCCCACTCCTAACCAAAAACTTTCCTGACTACGACCCGGATTCTTACAGATTACGTTTTAAGGGGGGAAAACCAAAAACTAACAATTCAGTAATGTTGTTTTAGTTGCTTTAATCTTGACTCCAATTGTTGCAAAGACGCAAAGCCACAAATTTCTTTTGTAAACCAACGTTGCTTCCTCGCAAGTCTGAATATCAAGACTGACATTCAAGGACCAATATACGGAAAGCAATACTGGGCACAGAAAGAAAATCTGTACCGTTGCGTCTATCTAATGATGGAAAGGAATAGGTTAATTTTTCGTTATGTTGTAGCATGTATATGTGTACAAATGAAACAGATGTGTTGGAAAGTAATTTATGATGGATGTCGTTGGGCACGTTTTCTATTTTATTATTTTTTTAAAATTGTATATTTCATACATTATTATATTTACTTTTGTCACTAAACTACTTATTAATTTACTTATTGAGATTGTAGTTTAACTTTTTCTTCTTAATCTAAGAGTCGCACATGAAAAAAAAATTGACAAGGCCTTCTCTAGCAAACACTATATTATCTTCTGACACCACCTACATATCAACGCCACGTTTCATAATGTTAATTCTCACTTTCTATGAGATGTGGTGTGAAAGCAGACAGTGAGAAAAATTTGTCTTGAAAACCGGATGTTAATTCTTGCTATAGAATGACCCAGCATTTCAAGAGTTTCTCAGGAAATGTGAAAGAAGATCGTTATTAAACGCAGCATTCGTCATTTATTTTTTAAAATGTCGATGTGTTTTTAAAAAATTATTTATTATTTAAAACATATTTGTCAAATTTTGATTTGAAACGCTGAATTCCAAGCAAAGGAGGAGGGAAGGTAACGCTAAATTTCTATTCCATTCAATATTTTCATTTCACCCAGTGTTGAACTGAATTAAATGTCTTGGAAGACTGCAATCATCCAGAGCTTAATTTTCATAGAAGCTCGCCGCAGCTCAGCTTCTGTACTTCTTTCTTCTGAATGAATATTTACAAATTAGGCGAAACCTAGCGGACTTACGAATATTGCGCTCCGCAGTCCAACACCAGTACATTTGAAAATTTTCCCCTTTTCACACACCACACACAAACCGATTTTGGCGTGGGACAGATCAAACTACTGAGATTTGTTTCTTCTACTGTGTGTGTTGTTTATACTTTATCCAAATTTCATTCCATCTCACTGTTCTGTGAAACAATAAAAATATGTCAATATTATTAGATGCGAAAAACTTGGAATCGTCATTATTTTAATTGAATGTTCTACTGATCCTTGTATTGAGGGAATTGCGGGGTTTACAATATGCCATTGAGTGTGAACATATCAGGGTGCCGGCACTTTTGTTGATAGAAATAAACCCCTGCAGTCGACAAGTACATTTTCGTTCTTTTAGAACGGAAATAAATTTTAAAAATTATATGAGAGCATTACAACAAAGAAAAAAACTGTCTAATTAGCACTAGACTGCTCTCATTTCACAAAAGGCTAATAAAAATGTTCTAGCCACTCCCATAGGCGTCAAGATGTGGACCCATCGTATTCTAGCCCTCCATTCCCCCATAAAAATCTTTCAGTTCCTCTGAAAATCCATCCATTATGTATTTTACATAGTGGCGTACGCAAGGGGGGGGGGGGTTGGAGGGGGTCACCCCCCCTGTCGAAAGATTTTTAACATAAAGTTCATAAATTTTTATTATTTATATAAAGATGCGTCCATAACACACAACCCTTTCAGGAAGTCTGGTACCGCACTGATTTTATGTGCATATCAGAAGATGGACCACAGCTATCTTCTCCCCCTCCCCCCAACTTCGCTCCGCTCAACAATTTTAAAATTTTAGCCCGGATGAACATCTCCACTCTGCAAGTGTAACATGTTGGTTTTTATCTTATTTTAATACCCATAGTGTAAGATAACCACCGGATTCCGACCCGAGGGTTTACGGCCAAGATCCCTCCGGGGACCCATAGTGGGAGCAATAAATTTAATTTTGATTTGAGTTCCGCTTAGTCCAAAAAAATAAATATTTTGAGTCTTCACTGCAATTTGAGAGTAGTCTTAATTATTTTTAATTTACGAGAATAAAATAAGCATGTTAGGAAATTATTTCCCATCGTGATTTAATTTTGGTTTCATTTAAATTGAAAATACTGCCTGCAGAAAACGTAGGTAAAATTTATCCAAAAAGGAACACGTGTTTATAAAAATTATTCTTTTTAATTTTTGTGAATATGAAATGTACACAATTTTAGAGTTTTGTATTTTATTTTATTTTAATTTATTTATTTTTTGATTGGGTAAAAAAATTTTAGTAGTGTTAAAAATTTACTATAATTATCGTTAAAAAAAAATTTATAAATCAATTTTGAAAAGATGTTCAGGTTCTAACTTTTTTCTGCTCAGACAGCATAAATTTTGTACATACTTTCCTGAAAATTGAGTCATTGCATTTCTGAAATTGAAAGTAGCTATTTATACTTTTATCTTGCTTCAATACAGTCCCTTATATTTTAATTTTTGCTAACACCACTTTATCGAGTTTCAAAGTCAGATGAGTTAGAATTCAGCCTAATTTTATCGTACGCATCAAGCTTTGGAGGTTTAAAAAAACACCCAAGTTAATTGATACATGGAAACTATAAACAGTAAATGAGCTAGGAATGGCTGGGTGGTCGCTAATGGCCAGGTAAACAAGCATTAGCATTATCAATAGAGTTTGGTAAAAGTGATGGATTCGCCAAGATAACGAACGGGGGGCCTTTTACGTCATTTTCCTGCAACGTCCCAGATAAAACAGATAGGGATGTTTTTAAAATAAACTCCGTTACTCTTTAGTATAAATACTAAAAAGAATAACGCATTTTCATGTTCAACTGCTCGGGACGGTGATGAATAAACTAAAATGCTTAATTAGCTTTGCATGTTCTATTGAAATATTTAAATGTTCAATATCCGAGTCTTAATATGCTACAGTATCTATATAAATAAAGCAAAGTGTTTGTATATCTCTGTCGATCGCATAGCACCGAGACGGGTGGTCATAGACCTACAAAATTCTGAATGCGGTTTCACTACAACAGGTCCTAATACACTTCGAAAACGATTTTTTTTTTTTTTTTTGAAATTCGAAATCAGAAAATTTATTTTTCTTTATGCTATTTTTGGCATTTTTCCTCAACTAATGCGTAATAACGACTGTAATTACATTTGCATTATCGGATAGAGGAGAAAATTTTCTATTGAAACAGTTCCGAATATGCAGATGCATAATTTGTAGATTATTAAGAATTTTTTTTTTTAAAGATTACTTTTGACAAATGATGAAACATTCATTTAATTTTTTAGGATTTCTATGTAAAGTAATGTTTAAAATTCAATAGCAGTTGCTTGAATATTTTTAGGCCCTTTTGAAAATCAGTCATAATATGAGTGTATGTATTATGTTGCCATAGAAATTATTGAATAACTTTCAGTTGAAGAGAATCCATTGAAGAAATTTCTTTTCAATCATGGATTCATCATTTTTGAACTGCCGTCTTACAACTCACTAAACAATAAGTACTTTACATTATTATATATCCTACGTAATTTCAACAGAAAAGACTACCTGAACGTTTTTTTTTTTTTTTTTTCCCGGTCACATTTTGGGAAAATATTCGCTTTTTCTCGCATAAGAAAGGGTACGCAGCTAGTATTATAATAGAAGTTGTTTTGACAAAGCATGCCCAACAATATTATTGCAAATTTGTGAGACTATCTCCTTTTTAAAACTTTAATGCGTCTAATTAGGCTAAAATTAAAGTTATCATGGTCAGTTTTATATAAAACGGTTTAACCTTACAGCACAGTCAGGAAGTTTAACTGACCGAGAGTGAAGATAATCATTAAAATTTGTATTTTATCTTATTAAACATACTTTAATTGTTTGGAATTACTTTACAAGCATACAAATTTATTATTCAAGAAACTCGGTACGATAACCTAGAAAGTTGAGATATTCATGGTCGTATTTACTTGTAGGCCCTACATTTCAAAGAAATATGTGGATATTAAGGCTGTTCTTTTGAGAAACAATTTAAATTTTGAACAGCGTTCTTTTTACTACAGTAAAATTACATCAGACTCGAAAAAATTCAAAGTGCCTCTTCCTCTTCACAAATTGTACTATGCACTTTTCCAAACTGCAAACCCATGTAGGACATAACGTTCAAGGGAAAAGTTTTTACAGTAGTTTGTTATTTTTATACACTACACAGACTGGCTGAAGTGCTCCTTCTTCAAACGGGAATACGGCTTATTTCCACAACCACAGTGACAGTATGTTAACATTACAATTGATTACGTGGTTCGAACAGATAAGCATATTCAGTACTCGCCTTAACCTTTATATAGAACTCTATTTTTCTATACAGTGACCAACTAAGGACGGCGCACACCAAATCTGCATAGGCTGCAAAATGCAGAGGAAGCTGAGGCTGCACATTTATTTAAACGTATTTCACATTATGTGCGTCTGCACTTTCAGTGTGTGTGCACTCTCATTGCTTCATTTCGCGGGATGTGAGCTTTGTGCACCACTTGCGTCTTTCGAACTGCCTTCGTGTAAAAATGTAAACGATTTACATTCATTCGAATAAGCATACTTAGTAACAACGTTTCTGCTGTAATAATGAAAGGTTAAAGAATAGATTTCTAAAATTACGTAATCGGGAAACTACTTCCATAATCGACGAAACCACCAGATGTTTATTAGCAAACGATTTTTGATATATTTTCATTTTTATTGATAAGATAGTGAATCGGGCAACTTTACAATGCAAATTCCTTGCTTAAGAGTTTTTCCTGAAAATCAAACCATGCATAGATACAGGTTTACTATTTAAGAGTAGTGTAATATAATTCTTAAAGAAAATCCTAAGCTTTTTCGAGCCCCTAGTAAATTTTAAATGTTCTTAAAATTTTCCAAATATAATTTTTCCTCCTACCCCTAAAACAGCGTTCAGAATATAAAGCTCTAAATAAGAAAACAGACATCAGATATTACAGGGAACATGGTGTAACTTACTAGAAAGGATATTACAGGAAGCAATTTGCCACCCTTCCTCGATGTTACATGCCAATTTACACCAATGATCTGGGGAGGAGGCCTCGAATCTTTTTAATTCAGCATTTCTGGTATTAGGTAAATGAAGATAGGCTTATGAATTTTATTTAAAACCATACAATCTAAACTGAATAGTAATTTACAAGTAATTCAAGTTAGTTATGAGTATAATTCGAAAACGTAAAATAGCACCAAGAGATCCACAGCTCAAAAACTGTACATAGGTATTTACCGTGAACACATAATCATAGCGTGACCTAAAGTTTTTAAGAACATATATAATATTCAACTGTGGAAAAGGGGAGATTTTCTTAAATTTTGAAAAAAGTATTAGATCAAAATAATTTCGAAGTTGGAGGGGACAGGGAACGTGTTTCTCATTGCTCCGTAACTGACCCAGCGCTTATGATAGTGAACAACAAAAAAAAAATTCTTTAACCTTCATTAATTATGCAAAGTTTGAAAATTGCACCAATTTACACCTGGGCATTATCAAGTATAAGCCAAACAATAATGGAGTTATTGATTAAAACTCTAAACTATTTTTCTACTGAAGATAATTTTAAATCCATTCATTCTATAAGCATGAAAACATTTATTGTATTTTTTTAGTATGATAAATATTATACGTTACTTTTTTTATAGAGAAAGCATGTTTACATTTAGAACCATTAGAATTCACAAATGTATCGCAAATTCTACTCGAAAACTCACATACTATCATAATTCCCTTTAAAGCGAAACTACGTCACTGCCTCCCTTCTTCCCCCCAACGTAAATATTTACAGCCCCTCTCAAAAATCGGCATAGTTTTATAAAAGAAGAATTCATTGAAGTACGTGATTGCTCTGGGGCCACCAAATCTATATTAATAAATAGAAACGATTCTAGTAAACTTACCGATTCCATACTGCTGTCCCATAACTCACGTATCCCAAAAATTGTATTCCCAAAATTCTTTTTCGGATCACACGATAAACAAATTCTATTTCGGCGTTTTCATCTTTTCAATGGCGCCCGCGCTTCCCTCGGACCGTACGTACCTGTCCCGCTACTGTTATTGATCTGAATACAACACAGCAGCCGAGAACGGCAGCCACTGACTGAAGAGAGAAATCTGGCAACGAGGAACCGCGCTCTCGGTTGTCATAGCAACGCGCAGACAAATTCATAGCTTTTCCCGCAATAGGGGTGTCGACCTGGAACGAAGGGGGCGGTTTTTTGTTGTTGTAGGTTCTTTTTTTTTTTTTTTTTTTTTTAAATAAGGAAGCTCCGATCAGTTCGAATGCGTACTGGAGAAACATTTACCAATAAGTTTTTTTGCTTTTTCCTAGGTAAACTTTCTTATAAGTTTACTCAATTTTAGTTTTAAGTAAGCTCAATTTTAGAAAATTATTCGTTGTTGTATGAATGTAATGGATATGTTTAGCTTCTGAACTTGAGGATTTCTAGAAGCCGTTTAAAAGCCTTCGTCCAGTGTCCAGTTCATGCCACACTTTGAACGCTGAAGGGAAAGGGGACTTTTATATAACATCTACAAGAAACAGCTTACCTAGCAAGTAGTAGCGCAACCTAAGGCCTTATGACTGAAAAAACACTCAAAATACTGGTGTTAAACGATAAAGTAATTAAAAAACTTTGTAAAAAACACACATAAGAAGTAGTGTTTTTTACAAAGTTTTTTAATTACTAAGGCCTTATGCTTGCAGTTTTTATCTCCCCCCTTCATAGGCGTAACTCTCTTAGGAAAGGGGACAATTATCACCCTAAATTTCAAGAAAATTCAGATTCCTTTTCTACTATAGAAAACGTTTTTCCCTCCCCCGTCTATGTTATCTGCTAGTTAACGGCAATACCGGCCCCCTCTATTTAGATCCTCATCAGAAGGCGCAGCCTTCTGAATATCGGCATCTTTCGAAATCTCCTACCGACCATTGAGAGGAGTTTTGGAGCCACGGATTTAATGTACACATACACTGCGTGTGCACGGTGATCTTAGTTGAATGTATGTGGACGGTTGGTAACTGAATCGTCTTTTGATTGCCTTTCCAATTCTTCAACCAATGGGCAACGAGCACTGTAATCCGTCCTCTGAACAAAGCCAGCTACAGAGTTATACAGCCTGTGCTGCAGCACAGGGCGCCGAACGTGTAGAGGCGCCCCTGTATTTTGTAGTTATGGAGCAATGTACGATACATAAGAGGAAGAGGCGCCAGGAGAATTTCGTTCAGAGCGTCAACTACTCAGGAGAAGAATCTGGAGCTCTAGCACGATCTTATCGGAAAGCATCCGTCACGGATAATTCTCACTCACGGATACTGAAAATCTTCGGATAAATATCCGATACCCTCATTTTGACTCTACCACCATGGTTTCGACTAATGGAAGTGAGAATTTTTATGCCTCTTCCGAGAGTATCGGAAGGAAACGCTATCAATCAATCAAAACAAGGCACTCTTTGCCGCATTCGAGCACGTAGTTTAAGTTCATGACATAGTACTTAAATAGGTACCACGTCTTGTCTTATTTTGTTAGTCGATCTCTGGCTGTGTTATACCATGTGAATATACAACGTGTAAGATACTAATGCGCAGTACTCAAATACAGTCAAAAAAAATTAATATCGATTTTCGAACCGCTTTACCAAAACTTTAATTGTAAGTTGCGTGCAAAGTTAGTTGCGCTTCGGTGGCTGAATCGGTAAGACGCGGGACTATTACTAGGACGTTAAGTGATCGAACCACGTGCTGCGCAATATTTTCCTGCACATTTTTTTTTTTAAATACGCGAATCTTGGTAATTAATTCATCAGAATTTTACACTTTCAAAATAAATCACTTTTAACACCCACAAAACTCAATATTTCTTTAAGGTACATTAATTTTTGTCAGACAGACTATTTTTTCCCTAATTGTCACCCGTTCGTGATGCAACAGCAAGAGTATTAATTTTTTAAGCATCATCAATTGTAAAAATATATTCTTTGAATAGCAGAAATAAAATTTTAAAAATATATAAATAAATATACAGTCAACTCACAATTTTAGGACCCTTCCGATTTAACGACCCTCTGATGAAGTGCTGACAGTTTTTCAATACCTTTTATAAACTTTATTTTACACTCAGTATATTCACATGGCCATTATGACCATTATGCCAAAGTTCATTGAAATCCGCATTTTCCTGAAGCCGTGCCTCCTCCTTATAAAATAAAAACGGTAATATTCGAGTAAAAACAAATCAGATTGAAATTATCGTCCAAGCAATGGAAGAAAATCATTACTTAAATGAAAACAACTTTTCCAGTTTTTATAGAGTGCAGCAAACGAAATGAGGATTTGAAATCTCTAGCACAAAAATTAAACAGCAGTGGAGGTTTTATTAAAAATGTGAAAGCTTGGCAAAAGGTAAGCAGACTGTTATTTTATAAATTTTAAATATCATTAAAAATTAGCATTATTATATTCTAATTGTTCTAGGCTCTAAATATTTTTTTTAACTCTTGAATCAGTTGGAATGCTAATGATTTATTCAACCGAAAATTGTTGATAAATTCATCGTCGCTTAATTGAAAGGATTTACACCTAGGAATCGAATTTCGATTCCTATGAACCCTTCTAGCATCTTATTGTTGTGCAACAGTTGCTACAATTAAAACTGAGCCATTATTTTGATGTAAACAACTACCATCAGAACAAATAACCACGCACGCTGACTTGTATCCGAAGCGGAAAGAGCTTCTCACTCGCGTTTACCGTGCCGGGAAAAAAAAGTGGAATTTCCGAAAGGGTTTCCGATATCGGAACGTTCCCGAGAGCATCGTGGTAGACCAAATTGACGCCCTTTCGGAATGTGACGTCATGAGTGAGAAAAGGGTTGTTTTTCCGCTTCGGAAAGGTTTCCGAAAAGATCGTGCTAGGGCCCCTGTCCCGGAATCTCTAGCGACCGGCGAGAAGGAATCACGTCACCGATTTTATCCTTTAATGCGCAGTGTTCCCGCTCTGAGAACACCAAACTCTGACGTTTTGCCAGTCACGCCAGTTGTTTGCCAATTGACTGTTGCCAGTCACGAAGAATAGATTGGATTTCTATAAAAATAGTTGCGAGTGACATAGCTCCACGAGAATCCTTTACTTTTTAGTAGGGATGGACGCGAGACGCGAGAATTCTCGCATTGTCTCGCGTTCTCCCATTGTCTCGCGAGACGAGACAGGCATTTTTTTGCGAGACGAGAAAGAAAATATTTTGCGGGACGAGACGCGAGACGAGACAGAGTCTTGTCTCGCGCGAGAATTCTCGCATTTTTTTCCGTCTCGCATAAATACGATCTGAAAAGCGACAATTTGCCTGAAGCCTCTACCGTTTAACTTAAGCGACAATTTAAGCGACCTCTACCGTTCTTAAGCGACTCCTTCGTTTTCGGTCCTGGTATACTATCAGCACTCTACAATACGCACAAATACGTAACATTTAAAATTAGAACAGACGAGAGATATACAAAACACACAAAGGAGAGGATACAGAAAGAGGCGGAAAAAAAAAGAAAACAGAGAAGAGTTGAAAGAAAAATAATAAGTAAATAGGAAAGGCGGTACGGTATGTTCAAATCTGACCACTTTTAGACGGGGCCCGGGGCATTAAGTTTGGAGCCCCCCTTACTATCCCCTTTTTTACGCATTAAGCCCCTTTACTGAGCTCCGCTTTTTTAAGCAATTTAACCCAGTTTTGACCGCTGTTGTACTCGAAAATTGCATTTCAGTTAACTGTAGTTTTTGTACTTTAATCAAATGGTATTTATCACCCCAAAAAAATATCTCTAACTTGATCTAGTGATAGACAATTAGGTAATACCTATATTATAGAGGAAATTCAGCTTTTTCCTTTCAGTACATATGAATTTATAATTTAGATAATCGGGATATATATGGGCCCCCTTTTTCTTCAGGGGCACCGGACTACCGCCCCCCCTTGCCCCTGTAATAATCGGGTTTCGGGTATATCAGAGAGAGATTAGAAGTAGAGCAACTTGCATTCGCATTGATGCTTAGTCTGAGTAGGTTGAAATATGGTTGAATATCCTTGGTTGAAATATCCTTGTACCGATATTATCCTCAAACTTTCCCAAACGTTGCGGCGTGCGTAAGAGGGGGGGGGCGCCCACCCTGGTAACAACTTTCTAGGGGCGGCTAAATCCCTATTGTTGGCCTATTTTAAAGAGATTAAAATGACATTTTTTATTCTTATATATTAATATCGGACGGAAAAAAATGCAAGCAATTTTTTTTAAAACTATTTCTCTTTTCGTTTATATTATCATGTTTTCCCTTCCTTCGGCTTGCAAAACTTTTATAATTTTTTTTCCTCCCCATCATTTTATCTTGCAGTTGGGTTCCTATTCTAAAATTATCTTCGCCTGTATAGCTGTCTTTTCATTTTTAAAAAAAATCCACACTGGATATACATTAGGGGGATTATGGTTTAATTTTTCTGTAAACAGGGCGACCATAACGACTGTAGTACTATCGCTAAAAATTATTGTGGAAAAGTACAAACGGATAGTCGTCAACAAATTAACTGTTCAGTAATTTAAAATATAAACAAAAAATAAGACGTCTATTAACCAACTGAGATACTATAATGAAATCTAAAAATGCATACACGGTAATGTTATTGGAAATATTAGGCAAATAATTATAATTATCGTTAATATAATCTTGTTTTCATTAATATAAAAATTACACATATTTTAGAGACTTGAAATTGACGTTAAAGTAAATAGTAGAGATTTAATAAAGACTAAAAGTGTTCTGTTTATAATTTTTCAAGGGTTATCTTACAACCAACTGAACGATAAGTAATTCCAATTTGTGTTAATATATCCCGCAGTAATTTCAACAGAGGAGATTACTTGAACTTAAAAAAAAAAATCTGTTTTGTCTCATGCAGATATGATTTTAGTAAAATATTCGCTACTTCTCGTATGAAGAGCGGATGCTCAGCTATTTTAAAACAAACGGTTGTCCATTTCATGTAGTGTCTGAGGTATTTAATGCTACAACTTGAACAGTATGATGTAGAAATAACACATTTTGAAAGTCAGGAGTTCTCTGCAAACCGCTAAGCTTTTCACTTTTCTGATCGCGAATGACACTGACGTAGTTTTTTGAGTCATTATATTGCAATGATGCCAGGTTAATACTCATGACGCAAACTTTACATCAAGAGTCAAATAATTTTGCTTTTATTTTAGATTCCACATCACTGGAATTAATTGAAATTACTCATGTTAGGAAAATTTTCGTTTACTACAGTGCGAAGAACGGGCACGCAGCTAGTAAATAAAAATAAATACTATATTTTCGGTGTGACATTATATATACGGATTAAATCTCAATTTCTTTTACTTCAAATGGCGATATATGCTGATATAGTTTTTAATATATCTACTAATGTGGCTATATGTAAGTAATTGTTATTATTAATATTATTTTTCAATAAAATCCCAATAATAAGTTAGTATAAAATGGTAACGAAATCGCAGTCCTTAATTTTGCGAGACTCGCGAGACGAGACAGCAATTTCTTTGCGAGACGCGAGACGAGACACAGTGTTTGCGAGACGAGACGAGACGCGAGACGAGACAGAGGTTTTCGACTGCGAGACGAGACGAGACAGCCCCGATTCTCGTCTCGCACGTCTCGCGTCCATCCCTACTTTTTAGCACGTCATTTCCCGTAAAAAATGGTCACGATTATTTTTAACAGCACTGACATCTGCTGAAAAATGGAAGAATGCGAGAACAGCTGGATGGATTGCCCAATGCTGAAAAAAGGACAGCCTTTGCCATCGCTCGACTTAACTACCAACAAGATGGCGGACGAGCGAAACGTCCATCGCGGTCCACAGATCCAGAGACCCTTTTTTGACGCATCTGGCTGTGCGCGCACAGCCAGATGCGTCAAAAAGATGGGGATCAGACCGATCCCCATCTTCCTTCGTGTACGACGAGAACCGTACAAAATAATGGAGTTATCAATACATCACTTCTCATTAATTTAGTAGGAAGCTTTCCAGAGCTGAAAATTGCGGAAAATAGGGGAACGGATGAATTTACAGAATTTTAAGGTAGACTAGGGCAGGGCTTCTTTGTACCATTTATTTTACATACCTGTGCAAAATTTCAAGCTCATCGTTCTAACAGAGTAGAATTGTATATCGGACAAACAAACAAACTTAATGTATTATAATATTATTGCGAATTTTCGGGGCAACCCGCTGTTATGGGGTTTAAAATATCTGGGGTTTTGGTCATTTGGCGCGATTTTCCCAATGGGTTTGTAAAGTTAGTTTTTCTGCATTAACATGCATAATAGCCTAATACTTCTCTTCTATGGCGTAATCAAATTTCCCGCTTTATGCGGAATCCTCGAGATATAGCTCTTCTAGAAGCTCCTTGTAGCTCCTGCGACACCTATAAATACCGGCATGACAGACCCCCAGTTCAGTGTAGATCGAGCTTCCGATGAGTCTTGCTTCTGCTTACGCCAAGAGCAGATGTCCGTGAAAGCTTTGGGCTTTCTATTGACGCTATAAAGGCGGTGTTTTCGCTTGTTTATGAAGCTTTGTTTTTAAGTCCTGTGTGTAAATTCTTCATTGCTGAGTCTTGAGAGACTGTTAGTGATATTCCTCGTATATTTTCACTGAACTTTGCCTGTGGATGTGTTTCGTTTTATATGAGGAATTCAGCATTTGGGATAGCTTCTGTACTAAGCGGACTGTTAAAAGCACATTACTGGCTGATTGTGCTTGTGGATTTTGTATAGCTGATTGTTCGACAAAGTGCTAGAAGCAATAAAGTTTGTGTTCCATCCTGACAAGTGGATTCTTTACTAGAACTTTCTACACCAACTGTACTTTAGAACGACGAACCCAGGAATTAGCAGAGTGCTCTGCAACAATATATATAGGAATAACTATGTATAACATATAACTATTTATATATTAGATTAAAGGTAGTCTAGATGGGGAACCAAGTTCAAAGAGATCAAGGCCGTAGCCAGGATTTTTTTTCGGGGGGGGGGGGGCACAATATGTACGCTCATTATACCTATGTAAAGGGGCGTAGCCAGGGGGGGGATATCGGGATATATCCCCTCCCCGAAATTTTTTGATTAGTGATGAAATTCCGTCTATTTATACACATATAAGTTCATATCCCCCCCCGAAAAGTTTTCCTGGCTACGCACCTGCCTATGTACATACATACATCATTTATGTATGTGTGTATATAAAACTATTAAAATATTTTTTCGAAATTAAAAAAAAATTCTTTAAACTTTTAAAGGTTTTTTTTTTTATTTATTTTAATTTTTCTCTGAAACTTTTATTCACTGCGATTGTCATAAATTGTGCTTCATAAGAGAAAAATAACTAAACTATGGGCACCGGCAGCATGCGGTAAGGGGGGCAATGCCCCCCCCCTGGATTTTTGTATGCAGTGTTTTTCCTTACTTTTTTGTTCTTTCCAACATGGTAACCATACGTTGAAGTAGTCTTTGCCCCCCGGAGTATTCTTTGCGCTCCCCTTGGGAAATATTCTGTCGGCGCCCATGAACTAAGCCACTACCTCCTCCAACCTAACCCTGATTTCTATCAAAAAAATATTTTACAGTGAAACCTCCGAAAGTTGGACACTTGCGGGTTCCCTCAAAATTTGGCCAATTTACTTATAGAGGTATATTTCAGTGTAATGTAATTGGAACATTCGTTCTCCAGAAATTGCCCCAACTTATGGGGGGTCCCACTTGGGAGGTTTCACTGTTTCTGGGCCCTAATCTGAGATTGAAATAGACTCTCAATAAATTGGAGCCGGAAGAGGACTTTTGCAAGTGGCAGCCAAACCTGTTTAAAGGAGAGGGTAACAATTAGCTGGCTTGAAAATGAATCGCAATTGATATTAATTGCAATGTCGTAGACTTTTTTTTGTGTGGGGGGGGGGTCATAATCTAAAAGAAACAAGCAAATCTCGGTCACATAATCTAGAAGAAGAAAATATTTTGATTAAGAAAACTACAGATAATTTTACATTCATTTTATTCTTCTTGGACCGAAGCATATTTATCAATAACATTTTTTTTTCATTTACGACAGTATCACTCTCATCCCCTGTGCTATTTCTGAGGTAAGTTTTCAGTCTTTTTAGGGTTGAAAAGGATCGTTCAACGAAGGCGGTTGTTACAGGTAGAACCGCTAGAAGCTGAAACATTGATGTTTGGAAAAATATCACTGTTGCACTCCTCGAGTGCATATTTAGGCACATCGTGTGGTTTTATGGCAACTGATTTCTTCCATTTGAGTACCAACAGGTCCCACTCCCCTTCTATTACAGAAAAGTTTTTATGTATTAAATCCGCCATATAAAATCTAATTGCTGGTTCTATATCTTTAAATGACTTTTTGGATGCAGTGCTGCTGTATTACATTGTGAAGAGCAACAATTTCATTTTTGTGTGCTGTGAAGCGCGCTGTTAATGGTACTACTAATTCCTCCAAATACGGAATAAAAACTAATTCTAAGGGCGAGATTCAAGTGAAACGCAATTCGAACGTTTTTCACGTCGAACAGGGGAAACTTCGAAATATATCAATGTTTCTTATTCAGCCGAAACAAAACAATCGTGTTTTGATCACGTGACAGCGCGATAGGTTTCTTCATTTATTTATTTGCCAGGAGAGGACAGCTCGCGTCACTGAAAGTGTCACTTAGAGATACATATGCGTCCTTCCCGGAATTTCCCGCCACAATTTGGAACCTCACCAGAAGGTGGGGGACTTCTGAATATTGCCAGCCCTCGGAAACTGCTAGCGGCCGCCGAGAGGACTTTCGGAACCACGGATTTAATGTGCACGTACACCGCATGTACACGGTGGTCTTTAGTGGTACGCCGGTATCGAACCCGCGACCGTCCAGTTACAGAGTCCAACGCCTTAACCACTGGGCTACCACGTCCCAGGTTTGTTCATTGCAAGCATTCTGGGGACTGAAAAACGTTCGATCCGAACTCGACCGCGTGCGTTTCGCTTGAATCTCGCCCTAATATTCCTCAGGAGAGCTGCTAGGATAGTTTTCTCGATGTCTCTGAGATCCAACTCAACGAGGCAAGTCTGATATAATTCCGAAGCTACCAGCCAATATATTTGCTTTTGAAAAAAAATTCCTAAATTCTTCTTCGGCATTCTTTCTCATACTTGAAAGAGTGGATTAGTGATAGAAAAAATTTCAAGTGCAATATGGCGATCCACCTGCTTGGTATGCAAATATTCGGAGAGTGAGTGAGTTATACCTAATTATTTTTCGATAATTATTAATCCAATGAGAAAATCATAGGAGCAAATATATTTTTGTGCAACGCAGACGCTCTTGCAGTATCATTAGAACTTCCGTGGTTATCTCTAATATTTTCTAAGGCTTGAATTACTCGTATTTGAAGAATAGTATCAGCAAAACGTGCAACAGCTTCGTGTCTTTCGGCCCATCGCGTATCACAATATCTTTTTAGAGTTCACACTTTAGTTTTATCACTTCCTTTTAATTCCTCTCTTAAAATATGAGCATGTTTTGCCGAAGAACGGAAAAATGTGCATGTTTCTGATATCGTCCTCAAAACGTTTCTTATACATTTTTACCTAAGAGGACCCAGCCAGAGAAAGGTTCAAACAGTGAGAAACGCAATGGGTGTATACCGCTTTTGGGCATTCCTTTTCAATCAGTGCTTGAACTCCCTTAAACTGACCTTTCATGCTGCTAGCACCGTCATACCCTTGGCCGCTAAGTAAAGAGATATCTAAACCAATTTCAAGAATACTAGATTTTATTATCTTAGCCAAACAGTTTCCGGTTAAATTAAAAACTGGGACAAACTTTTAAAAATCTTCTCGCATTTTACATTCTTCAGTGTCAATACATTGAATGCACAAAGAAAATTGTTCTGTCTTATGTCTAGTTCCATCGGTTAATAACGGAAAAATATTTCGCTTTTAAATTTCTAATTATTATTTTGTGGTTGTATATCTTCACCTATTAAACTAATCAAGTCATTCTGTACAGGAGGAGTTGCACATAAGGCATTATTTCCCGATGATAAACGTATTCATCAAGGACCTTGTCTCCGCATTTTATTCTGTACCGAATCAGAGCTCTAAAATTTCCATCATTATGTTTAGGCTCCTCCAGACATATTCGTCCATGATCAGCTGTTCCACTTAAGGCAGTTTTAAAAAAAGATAAATTTCGGGGGGGGCTCGGGCCCGTCGGGCCCCTCCCTGCCTACGGCCTTGAAAGAGATGTTCCCTTGTTCAAAGAGATGTCCCTTTGCACTTTTGAATCGCGACCTTGCTGGTCGCTGTCGAATCCAGAGTTTCCCGAGGACAGCCCTTGCGGACCACCAAACCACCGGCCCATCGGGTGTTCACCTGACCGCCTTATGCCCAAGTCCGGCCTTGTTCTCAAGTACCTCTCGCAACCATCCCTAGTTCGTGTTAAAAGTATTTTGCAAAGAGATTCCATTGCATGCAATTAGATTTTGATATTTAGTACCCGGAAGTAAATATGAAGCAAGAGCTCATCCGAGGGGAGGACGCAGGGATGGCGCGTCCCCTCCGAGGAAGATATATCTACACTAGATAAAATGGCTTTCTTACCTGACAATGGCATATTTCATGCAATTTTGATGGTATTCAAATTTTGCGCAGCCCCCCCACCACCACCACCCATCAAAAAAAAAAAAAGGATCCGCCACTGGTATGAAGACAATATGTGAAACCGCGATAAACGAGAGACGACTGTACATTATTTACTTCATACAAGAAAGTGAAAATAAAGACATTTTGGGCGTCAGATATTATGCGAAACTGGTCTCGCGGTCTCGCACAAGACGAGACCGCGAGAGAATACCTCCAGGTGCGAGACGATACCTTAGGGGGCGAGACGAGATCGAGAAACGATACTTCGATCTGAAAGTGCAGGGCGATATCAGACCTGGGGCTATTTCTCGTCTCGCATGGTCTCGCTTCCATCCCTAATACCAGATAGCCGGCAACTGAAACAACTGATGGAATGGTGATTGAAAGTCCAAAGGTCTAGAGGAGAGCATCGTGCCATATATCAACCTTGAATGAGGTACTGTGCTGTTATCTGAGTTGCTAATTTAAAAATAAAAATCTGGAGTGACTCCACTCGACTTTCCGAACACTTTATATTTATCAAGTGTTTAAATAAATTTCATTCAGCTCAATCGGATCTAGTGTTCCAGTGCACTTGAACTGTTTTGAGTGTATAGGCCTCAATGTCTAAGAAAACTTTTTTGTAGCCCTGTAAAAAACTGTAGGGCATACACTCGCTCAAATTTAGGCACTAGGTAATGCAAGACAGTGACTTATAATATGCGTACCTAATTTAGTGTCAATCGAATGCACCATTTTGACAATAGCTCTCTTTAAATATTTGCCGTAATATATAAGAATTACTTTTTGCAAGACTGCGAACAAACTATTAGCTCTACGCACACCAAAATCTATGCAGGTCATGAGACCGCGACCTATAATATACATACCAAATTTGAGCTCAATCGAATGCATCCCATAGACACTAGCGCACTTTGAAGAGTTTTCGTCCATAGGTAAACGTAAGAGAACACTCATTTGTTGCATTGTCAAAAAAACTATAGGTCCTATACACTGAAAATCTATAGAGCAAATATTAGATTATACATGTTGTGTGACGGTGACCTATAACATACCCAGTTTGAACTTCTTCAAATGCACCATTTAGACATTAGCTCCTTTTAAATAATTTGCGTCTATACGCCTTAATGTATAAGAATTATTTTTTGCTATCCCGTGAACAAACTATCAACTCTACAAACACCAAAACCAATGCATATCATGCGGTGACCTTTTACATACTTGCCCAATTTCTGCTCAATCGAATACACCGTTTAGACGCTACAGCACTTTAAAGAATTTCTCTCCATAGGCCATAATGTAAAAGAAATCTTTGTCGTAACCCTGTAGAAAAACTATAAGTCCTATACGCATAAAACTCAATACCGGTCTTACGACGGTGGTTTATAACATATATACCCAATTTGAGCTCAATCGAATGCCCCTAAGGAGCTATAATAAATAAAAATAGCATAAATGAATTCAGACCTCAAAACGTGTAAATACACTAAAATCTCTAAGCCGAATTTTTTCATGATTACAATACTTTCCTTACATGGTACATGTTCGGAAAGTAAAAAAGAAACATTCTCTGGATCCGCCAATCATCTCCCTTTCCTCAAGTAATAATTGTGTAATAAATGTTAAGCTTAGCTTTGTTCTCAAAAATTAGGTATTGATTGAAATTGCATATAATTATCCTAGAAAGACTTTTTGAATAAGATTTAATAAAAAGTTGATCGGATAAAAGAATGAAGTTTTTCTTAGTTAATCTTTTCCAGATATTTTATTTAGGTCCGCCGTTTTGATATGAGTCGAAAACACTAAATTGGAGGATTATGTTCTAAGGTAGGTGAATCTCGGAATTTTTTTTTTTTTTTTTTTTTTTTTTTTTGTAGTAACGCATGTTAAATAAATAAAAATACAAAGAGTTAATAGCGGGAAAATTTGTTTCTTTTTTTTTTTTTTCCTATTCCTCGGCCTTTCACCCGTTGTTTCACAACAGTCACTCAACTTAAACTGTAGGCGTCGAATTTTCATAGTTTTGATTAAATTTTGAAATTTTGCGAAAATAGTTTCAAGTTACGCAGATGTTTGTTCACGCATCACCCAATAACGATTTTAGCGAATAAAATTAAATTTAGTGACACAACAGGTGGTGACGCAACTTAAATTATAGGAGTTGAATTTTTTTTAATTTTGATAAGGTCCTCGGATTTTGGGAAAATTTAATTAACATGTGCAAATATTTGTTCACGACGCATCACGTAATAACGTTTTATAATTTAAACGAAATATAATGACATGATGGTACTACAAATTAAACTATAGGAGTCGAATTTTTTGTAAATTTGGATTAGATTTTGAATTTTGCGAAAATTTATTCAAAATGTGTAAATATTTGTTTGTCCATCATGTTTAAGTCACTGGAGCGAATGAAATAAAATTTAGCATCATTATAGGTGGTTTCTCTAAACTATAGGGGGGATCAAAGTACTTTAAAATTTGCATTAGATTTTGAGATTTTGTGAAATGTAAGTATATAGGATCACATAAGTATTTGTTCTCGCATACCTCAAAAATGGCTTAAGAGACTAGAATGAAATTTAGTAACATGATCAGCAATGACTGAGACGGGATTTTTTTGAAAAATTTGAATAAGTTAAAAAAATTAAGAAAAGGGAATTATCTCTCTCCCTCCCTTTTGTGCGCGTGTGTGTGTATGCGTTTAAGCGGGAGGGGGGGGGCGATCATTTCAAGGCGTCTGGACGTAATTAGTTGGTTATTCAACGTAAACAAACTTTTATTTTTTAAAGGTTTATTTGCATTTTTAGATTTTGTGAAAAGTGTGCAAAATTTTCTTGGGTCACAATCTATAATGAATCAAATAAAATTTAGTTTCAGGTGAGGAATGACCTTGACTTGCACAAGCAGGGGGGCCGGTAGGATCACGATGGCCCGGCTTTGAGTACAGTTTTGGTGTACAAAACCCAATGTTCGCCAGTTTGTACTGCAAGTTGCCAGTTCTTCTGCGTTCACAAAGGAGGTAAGAAGTATTTTGACTCCCAGGATAGCCCAAAGATAATTGAACCTCCGCTATTCGAAATACTTCTTGGTTAAGCAATCATTTATCCAATTTGAGACGCTTGACTGGCAAGAGAGATTCCTTTATTTATTTTATTTTCTTCTCCTGGATAATACCATTTTTTTTTCTCTTGATCAACATAAAAATATAGAATATAGAAGGCCTTATTTTTAAAAATAGTTGCTAATCGTCAAAAAAAGGTGGGGGGATAGAACTTTAACTGTGTGTTTATTATTGTAATTCTGTTACTTTTACCCAGGGATCCGTAACTTAACGTAATGCGCGTTATAACCAATTCGTTATTCGTTACAAATCATAACGTTATTCACAAGCCGAATAACGTTATTCATACCGTAACTTTCAAATCGTTCTTCACGAAATAACGTTATAATCAATAACGTTAATGATTTGAGAAATCAGTATTCGGTTACTTGACCCAAAACTGCTCGGGGAATAACGTTATATTTAATAACGATATTCAACGTACACTTATTATAACGTTATTCTTTTCTGTGCTATACATAATAACTCTAAGAACAGTAACAGAATGCATTGGGTTAATCATGTTAACCGTTTAGTTTATAACGTTAAACTTACATAACTATTTGATAACGATACAGTATCAATTAGTTAGAATATAACCTTTCGTTCAATAACAATTTAAGTACGGTATGAGACCATAACGTTAAAGGAACAGAACGACATCTTCATACCGTTATAACGCAATAACGAAATGCCATTCATATTGACACAATCCGTTACAAAATATAACAAATTGTTCCAATATATTTAAATACGGTATAAAATCTAACCGTTCGAGTAACCTAAAAATTTTGATCCGAATCATCGGCTTTTCGGACTGAGAGGAGGGTGAATGAAAGGTAAAAGTATTGAGTGGGTTCACCCCCTGGACTCGTGTTCCGTACATAAAACACAGGATACATGCAAGGACTGATTTCCAGCATGGCATTCGGGGCAATTGCCTGGGCCTCCAACAATAAGGGGCGCTCCCAAATAACCCTTTAACTTGCACATTTTGAATTTAATTTAAAATGAACAGGGTAGATACTGACAGTGGAGGATCCAGAAAAAATTCTGGAGGTGTCACAAAACATTTGGCTCATATTTCTGGTAAATAAATTCACTTGAATTTAAAAACGAAGTCAATATTCTACACTGTAATTTTCAGGTGGTACGTGTTCCTGTGTCCCTCCCCCCACTCTGGATCGCTGACAATGTATATTGAAGAGGATTTTTTTTCATTTTTTTTTAAAGCTGCTACTTCAGCTAGATTATTTTATTGAAGTATTGGGGGTCAAAGATAATTTTTCGTACTTTGATTGTATTTCCTTTTATTTTTTAATAAAAAGATAACCTTTTGTGGACGCAGTTTCAGCATGTCACTTTTTTACAATATTAAAAAAAAATTGTTTAAAGTGTGAATGTCCAGCGTTTTGTCCTATTCTGCGGCTGTCAATCTAATAGTGTTGAGTTTTGGTCGCTTTTCTCCAGTTACAGCGTGAATACGCGTTAGAACCCTTTAAAATGTCCTTCGACCAAGGCACCCCCCTCTCTTTGGCAGATAGCCCTTGCGTAATTTCGCAACAATACAATATAACAGGAAAAAATATTTTTTTTAAAACACAAAACGCTTTTAAACTCTAGTCCTGTCAACTGTTAGTAATAGGAGGTGTGTTAAACAGTAGAACTTTTAATTAATATTAGATTGGTGCATATATATAATTATCAAGCGTTTCCCTCTTTCTCCATTTGCAAAACAATCCCAGCTTTCGATGCAGGGTGGTTTGCCCGTTTCAAGTCTGGTGACATTAGCTTGGAAGATAAGCCAGGACGAGGTCGACCATCGGATTTTGACGACCAGGCACTTTTGGCAGACTGGAAGGGAGCGAAAGCTGGGACTGTTCCGGCCGATGGGGAAAGGGAAAAACGCCTGATAATTATGCACCGACCTAATAATTTTAAAAGTTAAAATAATTAGTAGTTGTTCTTTCTTTACTTTAAAGAAATGTAAAAAAGTGACATACCGATGTTGACACCGCCCCTGGAAAGGTTAAATTGTAGGTCTATTTAAATTTTTTTTTAAAGGAAGTGTGAGTTAAGGGCTTAGCTGGGGATACGTATCCACCTAACACCGAAATTTTTAGATCAGTCAGTGTTAGCATTAATGAGTATGTGAATATTTTGCTGAGGCAAATCTAACAGACGGGTATCTGCTTAGCGGGGGGGGGGGGCGTTGCCTTGGACGAGGTCTTTTTCAGAAACTCAAAGCATATTCGCGTAACATCTGGCAAAAATCGCCCAAAACTTCAGACCGTTAGACAGACGCAGTTGGCTCGAAGCCTGGACTTTAATAGTTTAGCAATCCACCATACTCAATGTTTTATTCACTTGGCCACGATGCGACCTCATAAGCATTTAGATTTTTATGCCTTGCGAAAATTACGTTTATTTATACACAACTCCAATGCATAGCTCCTTCCAAAGAAACTACTCTCTGCACTGTCGCAAGATAATGGAAAGAAATCCGGAATCACTGATCTAGTGCTATCAGGAATGTTAATATATTTGAAAAGACATACAGTTTTACGTGTTATGTAACATCATATGTAACATCACTGATCTCATGAACTCCAATTATGTACCAATCATCCATTACTTTTATGTTTTTTCTTGTTTTTTTTTTTTTTTTTTTTTTTTTTTGCAGAAAGGGGGGGGGGAAATGATGTTGAGTGCGGAGATAGTACTTTCTTAATGTGCATGCAAATTATGTCTTCCCTCCCCCTCCCCTTGAAGGAAGTCTGCGTACTCTACAGTGGCGCGTGGATGTACCCATACGTTACGTTAGCCATACTGCTCAAAAGGGTTATAATTTAAAGGTCCAAAAAAAAATAAAATGGTGCATAACTATGAAACTGCTACGATAAAAAAAATATATTGCTATTACGCAAATGTGATGACTGATTTTCGGAATACTATTTTGTCATTTCTCTCAATGTGTCAATGATCCTCATCTTTAAATCTATCGTATTTTTACTTTCCGAACATATATGGAAAGTATTGTAATCATGAAAATATTCGACTTTTAAGATTTTCATGTATTTACACGTTTTCGGGCATTAATTCATTTATGTTGTTTTTGCGGTGATGGATTTGTGTACGTAAGCAAACACGATAGCTCCTAAACAGTGCATTTGATTGAGCTGAAATTTTGTATATATATTATAGACCACCCATATTGATTTTCGCGTGTACAGGATGTGTAGTTTTTTACAAGGCTGCAAAAAGAATTTAATACATTGGGCGGGAGTTCCTGAAAGTGCGCTAGCGTCTATTGAGTATTTCAGTATTTTGTGTTATGGCAAGCCTACACGAAGGGCATCTACCCACGGGAGAGGGGGACTTGGGCGGAGGACCTTTTTAAGGGGTTCTAACGCGTATTTACTTTGCATCTGCATGCAGATAAAACCGCCTGAATCTCTAGATCCTTTGATCGACTGCCACTCAGTATGCCCCAACGCGGGACCAGTACACTTTGGCTGTCTACCATACTCATTGTCTTAACGTTAGTTCTAAACGGTGTATTTCATTAAGCGAAAATTCAGTATGTATATTATAGATCTCAGGCACATGACCGGCAAATATTTTGGTGTGTGCACAGCTTATAGTTTGTTAACAGGGTTGCAAAACAGGATTCTTATACATTATTATGGTCTATAGACACAAATAATTTAAGGTGTACTAGTGTCTAAATGGTGCATTCGTATAAGTTCAAATTCAGTATGTATATTGTAGGTCTCCGTTTTACAACCTGTTTAGATTCTCGTAAGTGTAGGATTCACAGTTTTTTCATGTCACAAAAAAGTATTCTTATACATTGCGGTCTGTACATTAATCTTTGAAGTGCACTAGCGTTTGAACACTGTATTCTTAATTATTGAATGTTCCAACATACCGAGACAGAACTAATGTGAAATCGTAAAGCTGCCGTATTCAAATTCTGAGCCTAGTTTTATAGAAACTATGTCAATTTGTACTATTTGATTTATTGTCTTCCGAAGAAATTTTGTACAAAAAGCAGTTCGTGCATCCTGACCACGATGAGTTTTTAGTCATGAGCATGAGGAAAGCATGATCACATTGTCCCCTTTTAAATATGTAAATTCATTTGACAGAAGACCGACGATGTAAGAACACATGAAGCCGGGGTTGAGGATATCGGGATATATCATTCCTCGGGTAATTTTAGCATGAGTTTTAATATTTTTCCATCAAGCCGAATTTAAGTTTATACACTCATGTCCATAAATTAAGGATAATGAAGTTCAGGCAAAGAAAGAGAAAGAAGCAAAACAAATTTGACTTATTTGTAAAGTCTATTTATTAAACAAAAAGTAAAGAGCAAAAAAGATGCTATATGTTTGACATAATTAATAAAAATTGCAAGTTTTACTCCCTTGACCAAATTTCAAAAAAGAACCTATTTACAAAAAACAGTATAACATGCTTAGTAGGATGGTTAATACGGAGTATGTCTCCCGGACGATGCAATACAGGCCTGACAACGCCTAGGCATGCTGAGTATCAAATGATCAATCTGATCTGGGGGAATATTACACCACTCATCAAGCAATGCACTCCGAGGTTCCGGTAGACAGGTGGGAGGGGGTTGACGGGCCGCAATTCGTCGGCCAAGCATATCCCACACATGCTCTATTGGATTCAAGTTCGGTGAGTATGCTGGCCAATGCATACGGGTGATATCCTCCGATTGAAGGCATTCGTCTACAATGTTTGCACGGTGAGGACGGGCGTTGTCATCCATAAACACAAATTCAGCACCCATGGCGCCCCGAAACAAACGTACATGTTGTTCCAGAATGACATCCCGGTAGATGTGGCCTGTCATCGTTACACTCTGAACATGCAGGTCAGTTCTGGAACCAAGAATAATTCCTCCCCAAGCGAGCCATCCTGCACCACCGTAACGGTGTCTTTCAATGGTGTTCTCTTGGTGGTAACGGGTACCTGGCGCTCTCCAGATGAATGTCCGGCGAGAATCAGACTCCAAACTAAACCTGGACTCGTCGGAAAACATCACACAAGACCACTGTTGCGGTGTCCACAATGCATGCTCTCTACTCCAGGTTAATCGCAGGCGACAGTGAGTTGCGGTAAGTGGAACACATCTGACAGGCCTACGAGCATATAGACCAATGTGCCCTAAGCGTCTGTACACGGTCTGCCTTGAAACTGTCGTACCGGTAGCTGAAGAGAGCTGACGAGACAGGTCTGATGCTGTACTCCGTCTGTTTCTTTTGGCAGTAACTGCCAAATAGCGGTCCTCATTCGGCGTTGTAACTCGGGGGCGACCTGTGCTGTAACGTCTACTCACATTACCATCATCTTGGAATCGTTGCCAAAGCCTGGAGATGACACTCTGGGCGATTCCAAGTTCCTCGGATACTTCCAGCTGGGTACGTCCACATTCCAGTCGTCCGATAATTCTGCCACGTAAAACATCATCCAAATGCCTCCTTTGTGCCATAACTATGCGGTTTTTGCACTGAAAGGCTTTCACAGCGCTTGTGAACAATTTTACTTCTTTGCCACCATTCCTTATATACCCCTCTCTTACACTCTCGTCATTGTGACGTACCATCCACGCCATCTGGTGGTTTCCTGTAATTTGCATATTCTTCTTCAAGATGTGTGTGATCATTCCACAGGTGAAATTTTTATTTTAGAGATCAATTTCTGTGTGATTCTGAATTATCCTTAATTTATGAACATGAGTGTATACGTACGGCCACAGTCGTCGACTCCATGGGGCTTGCGGAGGCTTCAGCCCCCTCAAAAATTTCGTTCCAATCTTTCTACTGTCAAATATTTTTTTTCTATATTGGTTGAAACTCAAAGAGTGTGGTGCTACTATTTTTCGATAAGACAAAAGACTGTGGATACGGAGCTTTTTCACAAAGTACTTAAAGGCTTTTGTGAGAAGTAATCGTCTCAAATGAATTAGAAGTAGCAAGAAATATTTCTTGACTTTGCAGATGATTAGCAGATAAAATAGCCATAAAAGGATGACCTTGAGACTGAGGGGGCGACTTTCTTGCAGAGGGTTGTTCTGCTCCTGGAGGTGTCAAGAAAACCGCAAACTTGAGGTGGTCGACAGCTTTCGGTTGAGAAGAAAGAGCAACAGCATTGTAGCAGAGGTGTCATGATTGCTTCTAGCAGGGTTTGAATTTTGCGCCCCCTCAACACAATGTTCGGATAGTGCTCCTCACAAGGGTTACGCCCCTAGCAGTGGTATACAGTAAGCCTCCGAAACCCCCGAACACACAGTTGAAAGTTACCCCGTAGTGCGGGGGCAGGAGGGTGAAGAGACCTCCACACAAGGAATTATTTTTTAAATGAAATTAAATATTTTGTAATTTTAATTTTCCTTTCGTTTTTTTAAAGAAACCGCAGAATATTAGAATTTATCTTAATACTTTACAGAGGATAGACAAAAGAACAGACATATATTCAGAGTGTGTCACAATTCCCTCCCGAGTTTGGAAAGCTTATTAAAAAATATATTACCAATACAGCAACAAAGTTCACTTTATTGAATAAAGAATGTTACAAGCTTTTTTTTCATAAATGTTCAATATGTGAACCTTTCGTGATGTGGCAGCTATCAAGTCTAAAGTCAAATTCTTCCCTCCCATACTCGCTTTAACTTGTCGCGATCAATGGTAGCGAATGCGGTTGTGATCCTTTGGCGTAAATGAGGCACAGGGGGCACAAACACATGATTTATTATATAACTCCATAAAAAAATCGCATACTTATGGTTTGGAGAGCGTGGTGGCCACGGATGAAGGCGATTGTCGTCGATAGAGCCTCGACCAATTCAACGACGAGGAAGCTGGTTGTTTGTGAAAAAAAAAAACTTGTAATGTTTCTTTTCCCCGTAAAGTCAACTTTGATGCTGTATTGGTAATATATTTTATAAGCCTTCCAAACCGGGGGGGGGGGGGGATTGTGACACACTCTATATGTATATATTTAGGGATACAGGAAGCTCGTGATTTGTGAAACAAAACTTGTAGTGTTCCTTTCTTCAGTAAAGATAACTTTGTTGCCGTATCGGCAATATATTATTTTTTATAAGCCTTCCAAACCCGGGACAGAATTGTGACACACCCTGTATTTATAAATCCCTGATTAGATACATCGTTGGAAAAAGCAACTAAAAATGTGTAGGGGTTGCATTTTCCTCACGTTTTCTCCCTTTTTCAGCCTGAAACACTTGTAATAACCAATTCTTCGATAAATCATTCGTAATATTTAAGCGAACTCTTTTTCGTGATGAAAGTATTATTATCCATAGTAAAAAGTTTTCAACAATTAACCAACTACTGGGCTTGTATAAAAAAGACTCTTTTTAAACTTAAAAAAAATAACCATAATAAATTTTTGATAAATCTAAGCTGAAAGCGCAAATTTAGAGTTTATTTTGAATCTCGATTTTCGAATCTTTCTGTCTAAACAGAGTTGAATTGACAGAAATGTGGCGGGACCGTTAGAAAATTTTATTAGTTTTTAGGGCTAAGCAAGATGAGTGGATAAAGAAACATCTTGAAGATTATTTCCGGATACTCGGATTCGTTACTTTATAGTTTTGCAATCGTGAAATTTTCTAATGCGAAATAAAAGATAATTGACCCTTTTTTTAAATATATTGATCCAAAACGATACCAAAGAAAGTGAAAGTTATTTTTAAAAATCATACGCGTTTAACATAGAACCTCTTCCTTTTTTTTAAATTAAGTTAAAAAACTTGATGTGCCCCACCAGTGGCCGAGCACATAGTGCTCTCAACTAGTAAACGGAAGGTGCCTGGTTTAAATTCAGGTCGCATCCGCCTACCTAGCCTTCCGGAGATTCCCGGATTTTCTCCGAAACTTCGAGTAAATACAGTTTAGGACCCCTTAGAAAAACACCCACGGAGAGCACTCCCCTCGGACTAGATCCCCCGAGTTGATAATCAACGTAATTTTAAAAAATGCGAAAAACACATGATTTCTTTCATGTCTATTAAATTATATACATTTCTATGCGCTCCATTTAAACTTATTTAATTTGAAATTAAGATAGGATACTTGAAACAATTATGCAGATTTTCTGAAATGTAAAAATAATTTTTTAATATAATGATTATAATGAAAAATGCACATTTTGGAACGTAATTACAAAAATCCTGATTCTATGGAAACTATTAAACTATTGGTTAGTATTTTTTAACGCCGCCCCCCCCCCCACGTCCCAACGAATCATTCGAGCTCCCTCAAAATTTTTTTACAATTCGGTGCCAGGGTGCACCGCTGCCTTTCACAACTTCTCCAGAAAAACTTCTGGCTATGTTTGCGACAAAAGATAACAGCGCAGAAAGGTTCTTCGATTTCATGACTTACATTTGACTTTGTATGTCGAGACCTTTCACCGAAATATCCCATCCAATCACCCACCTCAGACAATCAGAATATCAGAACTTAAGGAATTAAGCCGTATTCTTCCTGTTTGAAGCTATTTCTGCCATTTCTAGCCATTTTAAACGTCGTTAGTCATAGGTCCATTCCGCTTGTCCGTGTCTGTAGTTCTCCATTTGCATCATTCAGGGGCGTAGCCAGAAATTTTTCATGGGGGGGGGGTTACGACTACTACAACTCATATATATGTATACGTGGGTGTGACAATGTAGTGAAGAATATACATTTTGTATGGCAAAAAATTCCTCATGGGGGGGTTATGACCCCCATAACCCCCCCTTGGCTACGCCCCTGGCATCATTAAATGTTATTTAAATTTATTTTATAATGCGCATGCGCAAACATGATGGTATAAACGATGGTCTACGTCTTTTTAAAAGCGTAGACATTCTGCGACAGCGAAACAAAACTTCGTAGACGACTGTCTGGATGTCGAGAACACAATAGCGCACCTTGACTTGATGTTACAATTTATTCCTTTAAGGACACGTTCAAAACGAGGCACAATCAAAATTTTGTTTTGTTATTGCAATTAGTTTATTAGTAATTTATTTTTCTCTCACCTCGAAATAATTTTTAGCCATTTCTATCCATTTTTCGCTGTGATTCTAGCCACTTTTAATCCGGCAGAGTTGCAACTAGGGATGGACACGAGATATATCGCATCGTGTCGCGTTCCTGTTTAGCATGCGAGACTAGAACGCGAGACGAAACAGAGAAAATTTTTCGAGGCAAGACGCGAGACGAGAAAGGAAATATTTAGCAAGGCGAGACGCTAGACGAGACAGAGAATTGTCTCACACGATATTTCTCACGAAAATTTCTCGTCCATAAATTTACGATACGAATCGCTTTTCAATCAGAATAGAAGTGCTGTATTTGAGGCGGTATGCCATCCCCTTCACCGTATTTTTTATTTTAAAAGGAGACGTTTTTTTTTGTATAATTATTTTGAACATAATGATATTTTTATTTTGTGATTTTACAACGGTGTGATGTGCAAACGAAAAGGACTTTTTATAGACCGCCCAAATAGATTTCCGTACAATCTTTTTTGTCAGAATTAAAAAATATGAACCTATCTTTAGAAATATAATACATATACGAAGAACCTCACTAATGCAACGACAAACCAGGCAGCTATTTGGTCCCTGGTATTTTATTTTGCATTTTTAACCTAAAAATAACTCTAAATTCTGTAAGTGTATATCTAGCGTGAAGTCAGTTCCATGACTCGCATTAACTTTCGTATAAATCAATAGTATTCAATCTATGGATCGTGTCGTCATTCATGGGTTCTTATAGGAGCACTTTTAAGGCAATTTCTTGCATTTCAAAGAAGAGGGGAATGGTTATCTCAGTCTTTGAAATACTTTAAAACTGAAGTAATACAAGAAAGTTCACTATGTTATAAAGATGCTTATTACACCCAGTGGCGGATATACAGGTTGTGTGACGGCGATCTATAATATTCATACCCTTTTTAAACTTATTCGAATGTACCATTTAAACACTAGTACGTTTTAATTGATTTGCATTCGTAGGCCGAAATGCATAAGAATTACTTTTGCAATCCGGTGAACAAATTACTAGCACTACACACACCAAAATCTACGCGGGTCATGCGACCGTGACCTATAACGTACAAGCTCAATTTGAGCTCAATCGACTGCGCCGTTTAGACACTAGTGTTAAGACAATGAGTATGGTCGATAGCCAAAGTGTGAAGGTACCGCGTTCGGACATACTGCGCGGCTGTCGATCTAACGGTCTACAGTTACGGACGGTTTTCTGCCGATGCAATAGCGCACTTTCAAGAATTTCTATCCATAGACCATAATGTAAACGAATTCTTTTTTACAGCTCTTAACAACTTTCCTTTTTTGCGCCCCGAGTTTTAAGTCAGAAGACATCTGGGTTGACAAATTTTTGTGATGTCGTGTGAGTTACATAATCCCCGTGAATCAAAGTCAAGTCACTGTCAGTCAAAATGTTCCTGTAGAACTGGCGAAAATCGTATTTTTTATCTGAATGTTCCTTTTAATTACTATTTAGCCTTACTTGCCGGGCCGTAGCAACAAACTGCTAAAATGTAAGATGTAGTTATTTGTTTAAAGTAAATACAGGACTATTACAAGCTTGAATTTTTCCTAGTTGGCTGTATTATTTTTTTAAAGTTAAAATCTGAAACACTTAAGAACACAGTGCGTATTTAAAATCTAAAACACAGATTTTAAATACGCACTTGAGTGCTATGTATTAAAAGCATATCATAGTCCATGCTTCTTCCCTAGTTTTCTTCCTTATTTCATTAAGTTGAAAAGTGTATCATTATTCATTGTGCTGTATTTTTTTTCCTTGCTCCATAAAACACATCTTTGGATTCTAAATCTATCCTTAAATCACCTACTAAAACTGTTTTACAATACATACTGTTTTACAAGCATATTCCAACTATACTTCAGCATTTTAAATACTGTTTGGAATGTGCATCATAATTCATGAGTGTGCCGTGTTTGTCTTTCTTGCTCACAAACCCTTCTTCAAAATTGAAATCTATATTAAAATTGCCTACCAAAACTGTTTAAGAATCTTTCTCAGGCATATTCTAACTATACTTCACCTTTATAAATACCATTTGGAAAGTGTATCGTAATCTATGAGTGTACCATATTTGTCTTCCTGTTCAGTAAAACACATCTTCGGAATTGAGATCTATATTAAAATCGCCTTCTAAAACTGTTTTACAGTTTTCGCCAGGCATATTCTAACTATACTTTTCCTTTGTAATAATCTGTCGCGTTTGCCAGTTTCTAGCCAAATTTGGAAGATATCACAGAGCTTGGGGTTTTGAAGACGTATTTTTGACACCAAACTTGGCGATCAATTATCAAAGATTGCAAACTTTTTGCGACTTTCAACATTTTTTTCTCCCCTTCCCCTTCGCTTTATCTGGCAATCACATCTGAAAAGTGCCTCGCCGTGACAAGGCATGTAGACAAAGACGCTGAAAAACATGCTTGATTTTAATAGTACTGTAGTTCTAACAACGTGTATGTGTGAGGATTCGAAGCATGAAGAAACTAGTCCTTGTACTAAACAGTGAATGTCTGTCTTACATACCTTACACATTACTGTTAACATTTGAATGGAAAATAGCATCGTGTAATACTTATATGTACTGAATGAGCATAAATAAAATTATTTTGACTCTGAATTTTCTCACTTTTGTTCATTGAAGCTTTACTCGCGGATCCAGAACTGTCACTAGCAAATTATTGCCCTGTTGTGGTTAACGTGAATCATAGTACACATGATTAAGCACGCATGAGGTACTCAAACGTGAGACACTCATATTTCTAATGAACAAGCTGTATCATTTTCGAGCACTTCATATTACCAATCCCCCCCCCCTTCCGAAAAAAAAGTAACGAGAATGATCGGCTCATGTGGGCAATTATAAAAGAACGATATCACTTTTGGTATTAAACACGTAAACCAGTATGTCTCTTAAAATGTATTAGTGTTGTCGAAATTCTCTTCAGATTCCCAACCTTTTCACTACCTTGACCAGAAATGTAGAGGGTAATTTATTCGGGGTAAAAATATGCATTAGTGTCGGGAATAAATAAATGTAATTTCTTCAAGACATAAAAATCTAAAAGCTCATGGTAACTGATCTAAAAATTTCGGCGTCGAGGGGGATATATATCCCTTGCTACGCCTCTAATTTCGAATTCCTTAATTTCATTTTATTAATAGACCAACAAATTTATTTTTTCATTTACAAAAGAAAAAGAAAACAAGAAACAGTTAAAACACAAAAAAAATAATCTTCACCCTTCAAAACGTCCGTGAAACCTCGGCTCATTTAAAACTTTCATTGACACCCTCTGAAATCTCGGCTTAGACGATTAAATAATCCAGATAATAAAAAACAATTTCTCTTCAATATCCAAAACTCCAAAGTCAGACTGACAACCGCGGGATAAGCCAAAACGCTGAGACTTTCCACTTCATCCAAAACAGTTTTTACAATCGTAAAAAGGTGGCATGTCCCAGCTGACTGTGCCCCAGAGATGTTTAAATTTTTTATTTAAAAAGTAAGCAGAAATAGAAGAAGAAATCTGTTAAAAGTGCGAAAAGTTATTTTCGATCCCCAATATGTCCCTGGAATAATATAGACCCATTGAAAACTTAATTGACTCCTTTTGGAATCTCGGCTTTAGAAGTTCAAGTAATTTAGCTCATGCACCCACTATTAGAAAAAAAGGTTTTTCTTCAAGATCATGTACACAGGGCCCTTGCTAAAGGGGGAGGTGGGGTAGGGGGAGTCTACCCTCTAATACTCGCAAAATTCTGTTAAACTTGGCAAAATTAGACTCCTGATTGGCAAACTTGATAAAAATAAATAAATAAAATAACGAAAACCATAATTCATTTCTGATACGCTTCACAAAATTGCACAAACCCAGTTGGCAAAATTAAAAGTTGGTAATATAGTTGATAAAAAAATTAATAAGTTGGTAAAAACCGATATTTGACTTGGCAGTTTATCTCCCCTCCTTCAATAAACCCTTAGCAATGGCTTTGTATGTACCCCTTTATATACCCTTATATTATTCAATATACCCCTATCATACTGTCTGACTCGCGACTCCTGGACATGGGCGTCGGCACAAAATTTTCCGATGCAGGGGTGGGAGGAGGACAAAGATTGTTTCAACATATGGTTATCGTATTGGAAAAAAACTAAAAAGCAGAGAAAAAACGGCATATAATAATCTAGGGGGGAGGCAAATGATCCCCTTGGCCTATGCTTCCGAAGCCCTTGCTCCTGGACAGCCCCTATGTCCGTGTGTGTGCTACATACAAAACATAAGTAAGGGTGGCTCTCACGCAACACTTATCTTACACCCTCCTCTCAGTCCGAAAAGCCGTTGATTCGGATCAGAAATCTTTAAGTTATTTGAACCGTTAGATCTTATACCGTATTTAAATATATTGACACCAATATGTTATAATTTGTAACGAAATGTTTCAATATTATTGCATATAGTTATGTAGCTATAACGGTATGAAAATATCGTTCTGTTCCTTTAACGTTATGGTCTCATACCGTATTTAAAACGTTATTCAGCGAAATGCTATATTCTATAACTAATTGATACTGTATCGCTATTAAATAGTTAGGTGAGTTTAACGTTATAAACTAAGCGTTAGCATGAGTAACCGAATGCATTCTGTTACTTTTTGTTCAGTTTCTGAGTATAACACAAAACGGAATAACGTTATACTAAGTATACCATTGAATAACGTTATTCTGAATAACGTTATTGCAATAACGTATTCATTTACGTTCTGTAGATTTGTTACGGTACGATAATAAAATACAAAATGTAACGTAACTAATACATAACGAAAATCAAGCAGTTATTTGTACATATAAAAATTGTATAACGAATTATTTTGTTACAAGGCCGAATAACGTTACAATTTTGTTACGTTAAGTTACGGATCCCTGCTTTTACCCCACATTGAATTTCTGCCGCAGGGACTCCTAAAACAGTTGAGACATATAGGCTTAACACCTATTGAACCTAAAATATAATCCGGCCCTGTATTTCATCGTCATCAAGAGAGAATGACGGAACACCATGGTTCAATAACCTTTTCCGAACATGCAATTAAATGTTGGACAAGGGCACCGGACCGTGTTTTAAAAACAGAGAAAATTTGTTTTATTAACACTTTCGAACCACGTTGAGAAATGTTTCTTAGTTCAGTTTGTCTGTCTGTCTGTGAACCATCCAACTGTCTTAAGAGGGCATCTATTACCGAAAAATGTATGTTATCGGTGTGTGCAACAATGGGTGTGACTGTCGATATGTAGAGTGTTATAGGTTTATTTTATTTTTATTAATCTAGACGAGTAGCAATTCTCCCATTTTTTTAATGAAATGAATTCAGTGTAACTTTTCCTAAAATCAATAGATTAAACTTTTGTTTTATTAATTGAGATTCATATTAATTCTTTGTGGTATAGTTATGTATTAAATTGTTGACGGTAAAAATAAAGCTATTTTGATCCGCAGCGGCTTAAGAAAAACTCAGTTTTTCCCACCTACAAATGTCAGGGTTCAAAAATTGCCAGACAGCGGAGGAGGGGCAGGGGCGTAGCCAAGGGGGGTTTAGGAGGGTCATAACCCCCCGCCCATAAGGAAATTTTTGGCATATAAAATGTATATTCTTCACTTCTGTATCACACACATGTATGGATATATGTGAGTTGCAGTAGTCGTAACCCCCTCCATGAAAAATTTCTGGCTACGCCCTTGGGGAGGAGTATAAAATGTCAAAAGTCGCCACGGTTCGACATTTTTGGCAATTTACCGCCAAGTTTGGAAACAAAAAACGTCCTCAAAATTGAATCCAGCTTGGCTATATCTTTTATGTTTGGCAAGAATTTCCAAACACTACTGTTTAAGTATAATTACAATATACCTAAAGAAGATTGTAAAACAATCTTAGAAGACGATTTTAATTAGATTCCAATTCTGAAGAAGTGTTTTATGGTGGGACTCTTGTGGATTATGATGCGCATTTCAAATAGTATTTATAAAGATGAAGTAGAATATGCCTGATGAAGATTGTAAAGTAGTTTTAGTAGGCGGCTCCAATATAGATTTCAATTCTGAAAAAGTGTTTTATGGAAAAAGAAGACATCTTGGATTATGATACACTTTCCAACTTGATGGAACAAGGAAGACAAATAAGGCCGGCCATAGTCGAAGAATAACATAGTAAAAGAGAAAACTATCTGCAAACTCATAATACCTAGTGGTAACTGAATACACAGTGCGTATATGAACACGTGTATATATATGCATACGCGCACACATCTATGCGACGCTCTTGTGTTATAGTGACTTAAAAAATATTTCTTTAAAGTAACTATCCGTCTTCAAAAAAAAACAAAACAAGAAAAGCATGGAATTACAGGGGAAAACTATCTGCAAGACCTTAGACTGTATCCGTGCACGGCGTGCGTGACTGACTACGGGGCCGACATATATATTATGATACACTTTCCAACCAAACAGAACATAAGGAATACAAATAGGGCCAACTCATGAATAATGACGCCTTTTAGAACGCATGGATTATGATACGCTTTTAATATATAGCACTTTAGTGTGTATTTAAAATATGAAAGTGTTTCAAATTTTCTTTCTTACTCTCATTTTTCTTGTACATTATCTTAGTTATTAAGTTGCAAAGATAATTTGATGACACCCAGTAATTTAATAGCGTTGTTTTATCTGCTTTAACATGTTCTCTCCCGTAGCTACAAAGATGAAACCAGATGGAGATTTCCACATCTGTAACCATCATTGTTTCTACGCCTGCCCCGCTGAACTCCGGAAGGTATTGGACAAGATCGAATAATTGGTTGAATATGAACAATTAAAGAAAACTTGGTTTGAAAGTGTTTTATCAACAATGGGTTTGCCATGATTTTAATTTTCTTGCATACATTTGGGATTTGAATTTAGCACTGCGCAAGTGTCGGTTCGTTTTATGCTGTAAATTACGGCCAGATTTTACTCTGCAGTCGTCGCAAAGGGTTAAAATCTCTCAAGCCGTAGAGAACTCGACACACGATTCATCACGCAGTAGATGTATTCAGAATAAAATAATAACTATCAATCCTGTCGCTGAAAATCTGAAAATATTACTTTTACTACATCCACGAAAGCAATAGATATTCTAAGAAGCAGCTGATGCATTTCAGACGAGGAACTTTCTGACAAGAAAAGGAAATAAAAATCATGCTAAATTGCTTTACCAAGTATTACTATATTTCTTAGGTTTATTTCTCCATTACTTCTCTTGGAAAGCCCACACAAATCGAATTTCGCACGCAATATGAGATTTCGAAGTCAAATTTTGTTTTCTTACTCTTCAGGTTTTATAATCTCTTTGAAAACGGCAAAATATTTTAAGCACGGATAGAAGAAAGTTGTCTGCTTTTAACGAAAATATATGTGTTCGAGCTGCTCAGACGAAGTAAAAAGGAAAATATGTACTCTATATTTCCCACCAGTTTGAATTTATTTCAAAAGGAGAAAAGTTATCCAGTGTTTAATTTTTTTATGTAATGTTCGCAGTTTTTGTTGTGCCTATAAGAAAAAAAAAAGTTCGGGTAGTCGCTTCTGTTGAAACTATCGCGGAATATTAACGTAAGATTACTTCTGGCTTAGTTAGTTGTAAGGCCCTTTGAAAAACGGTGAATATAACACATTTAATTTCACGAAATATTTATTAACACGGCATATTGCGTTTTAATCCATATTACTCATACATCTATATTAGTTTCTACGCTTAAATTCCACATTTAAACATTTAAATCCTCTGTGGTTCAATCTCGTAAAAAATACCAAACCATGTATAGTCTCGAGGAGCCACTATTTAGAATTCTACAAATTGCGAATATGACGTAAAGTTTGTGACAGAGTTTATGAATCCCACGCAACTTTTAATTTATGATGTCATGTTTTTTGACTGCAGTAAAATAAATCACTGGTAGAGACAGTTCAACTTGTTATTTCACACAGTTAGTTTTCAAATGGAGTCATATTGAAACTAACGACGACGTTGGAAAAAAAAAATCTTTACATAGGATCGTTATGAAGGAACATAACTCTACGTTAAAACTGAAGAAGCAATGCATGAAACATATTTTCGTAGTAGCCACGATACCCCCTTGAGCCGTAAAATTATCTCCCTTTCCCCCAAAAAAGTTTATTTAGCTATTATAAATTTTCATTTTTGTGTCAAGGCTATCCCCGTTGATAGACTACAAAGCATATTATTTTTTGAGAAAACAGGCTTATTTGAGGTAACAGATTACCAAGAAATCTTTCTATTCTATAAGTAATATAGCAAATAAATTCAATTATAAAAATATAACATAAAAATAATAACACAATATAATAAAAGTAAACAAATCTATTCTTTTTATTTATTCTTTAAAAAATATTTTTCTTAAAAACATTCTTTTGAACAAATCAGCTTTTCGATTTATACAACCAATCTTTGTATTATTAAAGAATATTTATTTAAAAAATGACATCCTTATCCTTTGATTTAGTGGCTATTTCAAATGATCGCGAAAATCGAAATACGGCAAAATCGGAATTCTTACCTGAGTAAGCATTAATTTAGTTCTTTCTTTACATTCTACACAGTCATATAGCTATTAAATTTGTTATAAAAAGAAAGTATGTTTCCCACTTGATTATTTTGTCTCCTTTATGTGAGAAGAGACTCCATCTCTTGAAAAAGAACAAGATTGCTCACAGAAAATCTGTTGTCCATTTAAGCAATAAGGCCATCCAAAGACTTATAATAAATCTCCACTTTTAATGTTTTTTGCAACTCATCATCTGGAGCTCCATCTTCACTCCCAAATCACTTTTCAGGTGTGATCTCCTTCGACACAAACTTTATAATTTGCTGCTTTGAATGTGCAAATATCTGAAGCTGACGGGAGGTCAATGGAAACTCCTTGAAGGATGGTTGTTATAGGAAATACGATGCTGAAAAGCTTATTAGTGAGAGACGATATTAGAGAAACAATGACTAACAACGAAATCATAAAACACAGCTTTGTGCAGATTCGAAGCCAAAACCAAAAATTGTTGTTGGCGATTTCACAAACAGCGGAGTACAAAGCTGATATCAGGTGGCATATACTAATAATGGGCATCGATTTGAAAATTGGAACACGGAAAAATATTTTGTAGTGATTATACTCGGCAATATGCGTTGTTGTGGCTCCATCTGGTTAAGTGGAAGAGAAAGCACTCTATTCCACAGACAATTTCATTTTAAAAAACTGAAGAAAATCTGAAACCTTTTCAGATTTTAAATACGCACCAAAGTGCTATATATTAAAAGCGTATCATAATTTATGCGTCGTTCCTTTGTTCCATAAGGTTGGAAAGTGTATCATTGTTCATGAGTGAGCAGTATTTTTCTTCCTTATTTTATAAAAACCATCTTTGGAATCGAAATCTATCTTAAAATCGCCTACAAAAACTTTTTTACAATCTTCGCCAAGTATATTACAACTATATACTTCACAGTTTTAAATATTGTTTCGAATGTGCATCATAATCCATGAGTGTGCCGTGTTTGTCTTTCTTGGCTTGATTTCTACTTTAACGCCCCAACTCTCGCCAAGGTTGCGATCATTAAACATATAGAGTAACCATGACGATTTTTTGTATTTATGGGGCAATCGTAATTTAGAATTAAAATGACGATTTGGAACAACCTGTAAGTACAGCATTCCGTTACATTTTTATTTATTTTGGGTTGCCAATTAACTTAGTTTTAATAATTAAGTGTCTTCAAATTCCTTAACTGGTGCGTTTATCGCTCATTTGTTCACTTTTAATGTAATGTTTTCATATAGTTCTTTTGGGAGCGTTGAAATTTGTGCATAACTCCTAGAGACCCATGACTTCCAAGCTCGACAAAGGGCGGGGAATTTTTAGGTTGGCGAAAGTAGGGGCGTTAAAATAGGAATCAACTCTTTCTTGAACCATAAAGCACATCTTTGGAATCCAAATCTATCTTAACCTACGCCTATTGATACTGTTTTAAAATCTTCACCAGGCATATTCGAACTATAGGCATATTCCAAATATATCTCGTAGACATTTTAAATACTGTTTGGAATGAGCATCATAATCCATGAGTGTATCGTGTTTTCTTCTTTGTTCCATAAAACACTTCTTCGGAATAGAAATCTAAATTAAAATCGGAATTAAAATCGCCTACCGAAACTGTTTAACAACTTTCGCCAGGCATAGTCAAACTACACTTCACTTTTATAAATACCATTTGGAAAGTGTATCATAATCTATGATGTGCACCGTATTGTTTTCACTATTCTACAAACACTTCTTCGGAATTAAAATCTATATTTAAATCGTCTACTAAAACTATTTTACAATATTCGCCAGGCGTTTTCTAACTATACTCAAAATATATTTATCCCTCTCCATCACACTCCAAATTAGTGTCTGCACTACGCGTTGAGACGGACGCCGAATCCATAGTAACAGTTAATCCTGCCACTCTTCCTTTCTGAATAGAGCAAAGCTCTTTTAATGCCTTTTCTTTATGCAGAAGAGAAAAGTTTCAACAACGCCCCTCCGAGCAGCTCAATGCATCAATCACTTCTGTCAGTTTGCGTGAAGGATGAGCCAACATTTTTATACATATATAAAAATTGTGAAAAATTACTCGAATAATTTTGAAGGAATTTTGAGCGTAAAAAGATTGCTTAATACTTCCCCGATTTCTTCGACATTTCTATGATTAAACGCATTTGAAATGGAAAATGATTATTTGCGCTGAAAATAGCGAAATGGATTAAACATGCAAAGTAATCATTAATTTTAAGCATGCAATAATTCATCAAATGAAATTTAGATAGACAGATTCTTTAAGTGACACTTCATAGTAAACAGTTTTTTACAATACAGTATTTTAAAATTGTTAGTGAAAGTCAACATACATCGATTTCAGCGTTGAAAATATCGATCTTCTTAAAAATGGTTTAAAAATAACCAAAAGCTATTTTCAGAGTATGGAGATTTTACTAAACTCTCCTCAATTTAAAAATATAGAAAAATCTCTTTAATATAAAATGTTTAATTCTGATTATAAAGCTAACGACACGATGCTTAAAGAGTTCTATACAGAGTGTCCCAAAAAGGTGATAACGGGCTTTAATTCTTTATTTATGACCGATAAGTTGGTAATGTAAAGTGAAAAAACTGTTCAAAATAAGGTCGGAAAACAAATTATGCTACGAAAAACTCCTCTCGTTCATTTTCAAAAAGTTACACTTTTCAAATTTGCATACGACCCCCGTACAAAACAATTCTAAGTTAGTAAAATGTGCCCCATACACTAATGAGGGGACACACAAAATCTGATAATGATATTCTTAAAAGTGTCAGAGATATCCAGATAAATGTAATGCTGACTTAAACCACTTTTCAATGGTTCTCGAAAGTAAAAAAATCACGTCGAATGATCACATTTTAAGGGTCGTACAGATTTTACGAAAAAATCCTTTTTTATACTTTAGCAATAAATGTTTACATTCAAAATCATGTATAGTCCCCGATAATCTTTCTTTAAAGATATCTCTGAGATGTATGATGAAAGGCTGAAATTTCGTACTTCACCTCATTAGTGCACGGGCACGTTTTGCTAATCGGGAATCTTTTTGTACGGGGATCATATACAAATTTAAAAAGTATAACTTTTTGTAAATGACATAGAGGGATTTTTTCTTGACGGAGTCTTATTTCCGACCTCATTTTGAATATTTTTTTTCAATTTTCATTGCACACTTTTCTCTAATAAATAAAGAATTAAAGACCGTTACCAACTTTTTTTGGACACCCTCTATAGTATACGTTTTTAAAGTTATTTTCCTTATGTCTGGTTGTGCATTCTGAAAATTCTATTAAAGCTGTTCCTCGAAGAAAAAAAACTCTGTTTTCACAACTTGAAACTCTGATACACAAATTGAGATAAACTAATAGCACCATGGTCTCCAAAAAATTCCAGATGGCTCTTCATAAGCTGCTTTACACACTGCAATAAGTGAAAAATCTGTGCCTTTTGTGAAATTTTCAGAAAAAATTCTTAAACATGGATCGGAGCTGCAGGATTTTTCGAAGAGTGACACGTTTTGTGAAAATTTCCGATTTTTAAGAATTTTTTCTAAAAGTTTTGAAACCGATACAGGTTTATTGTTTATTTCTGTATGTAGTACAGCTTGTAAAGAGAGAGTTTCAAAATTTGAAGGGCCTAACATAATTAGTTTATATGTACTTATGTACCAAAATCACATGATTTTTTCGAACTACACCGTTAAGTAACTTAACAAATACATTAGATTCCAGTTTTCTTCGACGCAATGATTAAATAAGCCAACCAGTTACTTGGGAAAATAATCAAAGTACAAAAACAAATTCTTAAAATTACAGTACGGATGTTATATTAATCGTGACAAATTGTCGTTTATATCAGCAAACTAATGGGAAAAAAAATTATTTAAATTTTGGCTCTGAAAATGAATGTTTAAAAAAAATTAAATTTGTCAACAGCTGTTTATAAAATACAATTTTTAGCGTTTTAAAGTTCTTTTATACACCTCTCTTTATAGTAATTCATCATCGAGTCAATAACGTTCTGCTGATCAGTATTCTCTGGACTTCTTGATAATATAAAAATATCGTTTCCGGATGAAAATTCAGTTTGTCGAAGCATAAAATACGCGAAAAATATTCGAATATGTTTCAAATATTTTGGCACCTTAGAGAATACACACAGAACAAAGCATTTATTCTGTAGGGATAATCCTGATTTGTATTTTATATTTTTATTAGGAGAGAGATTAAATTTCATAATGGATTTTTTGCACCAGTCTTACAAAATCACCGAAACCATTTTTATTACATTACAATTTTTCAAAAAAATAAAATGCTCTTGAACTTGGAATACATAAAGAAAAAAAAGTGATCTCCACGTAAACTAATTATAATTAAAATTTTGAGCTGGGAAAGCAATTGGGGAGTTTAATAAAGTTAATGCAAATTCATTATTATAATTAAAATCCAGGATTAGTCGATAACATAATTGATAGCATAGCTGAAGTAAACGTTGTAATTGATTTTTTAGTTTTTCGATGGTGTGCAATTATTTGATCTTTTAGTAGGATATCACAATCCACTTAATTTCAGTCCAATTAAAAGTGCTTTTATGATGTATTTTTATAATTAAATAGATTCATATAGATTCCACCTGATAGACTCTTGTGATTTGAAATGCAGTAAGCGCACATGTACTAGATACATGACTTAATTTATTAATGATTTGAATAAGTACAAATCCTGATTTATTATTTGTGAAAAGTACCATGGGTTTCTGAATTCCTTAATGGGAGAATTAGGGATACAAATGTTTGCTTTCAGAAAAAGATACAGTAATTCGTAAATGAAAAAAAAATATTCACATGTATCCATATGTAATGGGCTTAAAAAATATATAAAAACGTAAGTGAATTCATGTAATTAATTTGAATGCAGTATACAGTTGCAAGTTTATGGTGCACATGAAAAGTTAAACCAAGAAAAATATTACAAAGAACTAGAAAAAAAATAATTCAGAACAATCCAAATAGTAATGTGAGATACTTTATGATGATTTTGAATAATTTAAACTTCATTCTTTCAATATTAGCAATATTTTTCTGAAAATTTTGTAAATATACATATACAATTGTAATTGATCTGATCGACCTTGTTACTGAATTTGCTGATATATATCTGCATTCGCTGAAGATATAAAGAATTTCTGAGATATGATTTTTCATGTTGGCGGAAAAACGGGATGGATAGTTTTCCTGCTCTAATAAAGTATTTTACAATTAACTATTTTTTGTAGTATTTTTATTTATACCTGATAATTTAAAAGTAGCCAGTTACAATATTACTTTTGAATTATATGACATTCATTTTCTTTGAGAAATATGTTTTGAGTCTTACTCTCATGCAACAATAACGCCTATCACTCTTTACCCAGGCATATTTTCCTGCAATTCACAATTTCCTACAAGAGACGTTTCGGTATAATATATTCTAGTTAATGTTTAATCTTCCTAAAATGTCTTGTATCCGCCGTTAATTAATGTGTATGTATGCTACGCACTTTCAAAGTCAACTTTCTTAGTTTTGGTAGTCATAAATCAAAATTAATAATTGAACTTTCCGTATGTCTGGTAGCATTAGTATAGTCGTATTTTCAGTTTATGCAAGCGTCTAAGTTAGCACTGAAGAAAAATTTAGTACTTTTTGAATTAGGTTTTTATTTGTGCATCATAAATAAAACAAAGTAAATGCAAAATGACATAGGGAATAATATATTTTCGTGAACTAAGTGAAGTGTAAATATGGGGAAAATGATGGCCTGAAGTTTAATTTAGAAATTGTTCAACTCTTGTATTTATGCACTAGTACAAACACAGCAGCAGTTTAAGTTTTGACAGCCGTTTTTGCGAATGTATCGCTTTAATTCCCGAACTTTCGTTTGGCAGTATAACTGTTTAGAAAATAGATATCTGACGGTATAAAATCATAAATACTAAAAATATTTTATTTATTTTAGTATAACGTCTCCTTTTTTAACTTTTTTAAAATCTTGTCAAATATAATGTAAAATAAAAATCTATTTCAATCTGAAATATTCAGTACATTTATGTACATGTATAATTCAGGATTTCTCAGAAATCTATCCCTGATTGCAAACAAGCATAAGACAGAAAGTATGGGACATGGTACTTTTTATCTTGAGATGCAGGTAATGCATTAAAGTTTTTGATGTACACAATTAGTAACCAACAGAAAGAATTTGCCTCTCATGATGCTTGGTATTTTGTATTTCAATTTTGTAGTTTATTTATTTCCATTTCGTGGTTTTTGAGAAAGCCTTAAAGAGATTTTTTCATACGTGCCAAACGCTTAAACTTTTATGTGTATACACCGAAGAACCATTCCATAATGAACATTCACTCAATAACGTGATGCACCACCTTTAGCCTTCAAAACAGCTGCAACTCGGCTGGGAATGGATGCCACGAGTTCTTGGTAGATACTGGAGACAGGTTGTATCAAATATTTAAGCAGCAGCCACACAGTGTCGGGATATCGGAACAGGGTGGTGTTTGAGCTCTGAGTTGCTGGGAAGAGAGGAGCAGCTGTTCTCCTGGAAGACGGCGTACCCTGACACGACCATCAGGGTGAGGATTCAGAAACCGGGATTCATCCTACCAGGCAACTCTCTTCTACATATCCGTGGTCCAGTCTCGATGTTCCCGTGCCCACTGCAGCTGTAGTTGAGAATGACACTTGGTAAACGGAGACACACGTGTGGGACGTCTGCTATACAGTTCCATATCTAACAGTATCTGCTGAATTGTGTGTTCCGAAGTACTTATACTTGGACCTACATTGTACTGGGCTGTCGGCTGAGCCACTGTCTGCCGCCGATTTTGTTGTACTTGGCGGGACAGTCTTCGGCTTCCTTTTTCTTGGATGATACGTGGATGCCCATCATCTTGGCGTCTATTCACAGTCATAAATACACTTTTTATTAATACTAAAAACGTCAGATCGTGAACAACCGACCAGTCGTGCAGTCTCGGTGCTACACGTTCCGACTTTTCGGGCCATTACAGTCGGTCATCTATCAAATTTGCTTAGGTCAACAAAATTTCCCATCACTCACAAACGTAAATGCAAGAACGATTCCTTACCTTCTCCAGCAGCAGTTTAATACCATTCCTACATAATGTAAATAAAGATGTATTTCAATCATTACGTGCTCTCCATGCCATCCAGACGAGTTCATTGAAAAATGTGTGGATGTTCATAATGTAATGGCTATTCGGTGCATATATATAGATATACACCGTACTTCATGCTATATATATACATACATTTGTGAAAGAAGTACATTTCTTTAAACAAGGGGACATATTTACGTATGCAGATAAACTGCTAAGGTCCTACAATTTTTGTAATGCTACCTAAAATAACATGTTTTCACGATATCTCCTAAACCAAAGTTTTACCATATGCATTAGGTTCTATATAAATGGAACTTTGCGAAATTTGTACACTCGTTTGATCTGAAAGGTATTTATAATATTTCTATAAATGTCCAATTACTGTATTACAATCTATAATACTGTCTGTAGAAATTACATATTTTCTATAAAGTACAAACATGCAGTTTTCCACATGAGTTATACTACAATAGAAATTTACTGTCTTTCATTAGTAACATCTGTAAGTTACCTACCATATCTCGACCCACATTCGTTTGGTACTTTCATTATCTGATAGAAATGCATACCGTAGATGTTGAGGATGATTTATATTATTAAACCTGAAAGCATCTATTTAAAATAAAAGTCATACTGTGTCAAAAAAAAGACGTTTCATATACTCGTTAAAAAAAAAAAAACTTGGGTTGGAAGAAACTGTAATATCATCAGAAGAGGCTGAAAGAGAGTGTGAATATTGGAACTATTTTGCAACTGAAGAAGGAATAGCTTTTTCTATTCCTTATAGTGATCTTATAGTAGATAAGTACCATTTTTAGTGTTATTTTACAAAGTTTTTAATTATAAATATCTCCTAGTTGTAATATATATATGAATAAAAAGTGATAATAATATACATTTATACATACACACACACACACACACACACACACACACACACACACACACACACACACACACACACACACATAATTTATATATACAGGGTGATTGCTACCAGACAGAAAAACTTGCAGTGGGTGTAGGTTGTAAAGAGACGGTTAGGAATCACATAACAATGCGGGGTCGGAAACGTCCTCTTCATATAACTATCATATATATTTGCTCCCCTCTTAAACATTAACAGTATTTTCTCAAGTCTTTTTCACAGCAAAGTGCCCTCGTTTACCTTGGATTCACCCGCTTTATTGTTAACGTACATTTTGGGAATTTTCGATCTCTTCCTGTGTTAAGTACAGATCCAATACTGAACCGAAATTTAAGCGCGCAAATGCACGGAGGTAAAATACTGGAGTTATAATTTTCTCATTGTATGAATTTTACAAGAATACTTTAACTTAGGTACAAAATTAGAATTTATCACTTGATACTGCGGTTCTAAAAAAACTTCACGTCAGTTTCGAAGACAAATAAAAATTAACTAATTATATCAGGTACTTGAAGATTAGCATACATCTTTTGCAAGCTGTACTATACATAACTGTAAACCTGTATTTAAAAATCCAATATTTTACAAAATGCGTCACGCTTTAAAATATTTTGCTGTACAGGAATTTTTCCCGAAAATTTCATTGAAAACCATAAATTTTTCGTTTATTGCAGTATTTAGTGAAGCTTGTGAAGAAACAGGCACAGTTTTTACACGTTCTTTACATAACTGACTTATTTTGGTTTGGGTTCAAGGGCCGTGAAGAGGGTTTTATTTTTGGTTTAGAAATTAGACGGACACTCCAACACTTCTTCTAAAAGGATTATTAGCAGGTACATGAAGACATGTTTCCTCTCCCTCATTTCTATGTGATTCTGAACCGTCTCTGTACCTCCTACACCCCTGCCTGCAAATTTGTCAGTCTGGTAGCGAATTATCCTGTATATATATGCATATATATTTCAAGTAAAGAAAAGTTGAAATATAAAATAAACACGTGATACTACAAGCGTCATTGAACTGTTGCTTAATTATGAAATATGGAACTACTGTCGAGTCCGCTCAGTAAAATATCGGTTAAAAGAATATCCAGCTTAATGTAATGCACTTTCAATGTACCAAGCCGTTGTATATAGTCGGCATGATCCAACACCTCCTAGTTAAAGAAGGCCTGAGAACAGAAGTTTTTACGTCATCACTAGGTCTTCTAAGATGACGTCATCACAGTTTTATTTTCACAAAAGTATTTAAAATTTCTGGTAAATGATACAAATTAGAGAAAATATCTTAAGTTAAAGATAAAAATTAAAATAACTTTGTGATAAAAAATAATTTATTGTGATCCACTTCTAAATCATATTATATAATTAGTGATAGTTAAAATTTCCTATTTCTCGTAAAATTTATTTTCTATCTTAAATCATTAAAATGTTTTATGCGGGTGTAAATTCACCGCAAACTATGAATAGTTTTACTTTGTGAAAATAAATGTGTGATGACGTCATTTTAATGGACCTAGTGATGACGTAAAAGTTTCTGTTCTCAGGGATTGTAGATCTGGGAGGTGTTGCGTGATCTCGAACAATGGAATATCCCACATATTAGAATAATTTTTCGTGGCAATTTTGCTATTCCTTTTAGCGGGATCGAGTGTATATGAAAAAATACACTGCTGGCCATCGTAAATGCAACACCCTGAAGGAAGCATGCAAATAATATGAAATTTACAACATGCATTAGCTGAGGTGAGATATGCAAATGATTAGAATTTCAGCGCAGACGCACATCAAGCGCGCCTGTGGCGCCACCTCAAAGCGCTATTTAAGGCTTGGAGATTTCGACGGTTTCAAGTACAGCAATTGTGTTTTTCTTGCTTTTTTTTCAAAAAAACGATAAATTATGCCTCGTAGGAAACAACGATCATCTTTTGATCAAGTATCCGAGTTTGACAGAGGAAGGATAGTGGCATACCGAGATTGTGGGTTATCTTTCAGGGAAATCGGTCGTCGTATTGGACGAAACCAAACAACTGTGATGCGGATATGTGATCGTTGGGTGCAGGAGGGTACGACGGACAGACGTGATCGACCGCATCGACCTCAGTGCACCACGTCACGTGATGACAGGCAGATTGTACGCATGGCAGTGACGGACCGCTCAGTCACATCACGAACCATATCACAGCAGATTCAGTCTGTAACGCATCATCCAGTGTCTGCGCGTACCATTCGACGTCGTTTACAGCAGAATGGTCTGTCCGCAAGACGTCCGTTGCTTTGTCTACCTCTGACGCGGAACCACAGACGTCTCCGCCGCCAATGGTGCGATGAAAGAAGGATGTGGACGACAGAATGGAATGAAATTCTCTTTACTGACGAGTCACGCTTCTGTATGCAACACCACGACGGTCGGATTCGAGTCTGGAGACACCGTGGAGAGAGGATGCTGAACAGCTGCATTATGCACCGTCACACTGGTCCTGCACCGGGTATTATGGTATGGGGCGGTATCGGATATCTCTCTCGCACTCCTCTAGTACGCATTGCCGGTACTTTAACCAGCCAGCGCTACATCTCCGAGGTGTTGGAGCCAGTTGTCCTTTCTTACCTTCAGGGCTTGCCAACAGCCATATTTCAGCAGGATAATGCACGGCCACACTTGGCACGCATTGTCCAAGGGTTCTTCGTCAATCACCAGATTGAATTGCTTCCCTGGCCGGCGCGATCTCCGGATCTTTCGCCGATAGAAAACATGTGGTCCATGGTTGCTCAACGACTGACCCAGAGTTCATCCCCAGCTGTCACACCAGATCAACTTTGGCAACGTGTGGAAGCTGCTTGGTCTGCTGTACCCCAAGAACACATTCAAAGTCTCTTTGAATCAATGCCGAGGCGTGTGGCAGCTGTGATCTCCAACAACGGCGGCTACTCTGGGTACTGATTTTGGCAGGAACCACGCTTCATAGAATGCTGTAAATTTAATCATTTGTTACTTGGTCAACATGTTATCTACACAATAAATTTTGTTGTGATATCTCTTGTTTTTCTTGGTGTTGCAATTTGGGTGGCCAGCAGTGTATTTATAAACCTGTGAAAATCCACCAGAAAATGCTTGTCCATGTAAAATATAATTAATAACAATGCAAATATATACATAAACAGCCAAGCTTCATCAGTGGGAGATCGGTGGAATAAATTTATAGATTTCTGGCTCGGTATCTGGAGATTCAGACTCCATGTCAGAACGTGATATGTGAATCTCCAGACACCGAGCAAAAAACCTATAGATTTACTGCACTAACTTTCTTTGATTAAGCTTGGCCATCTACGCATCTTTATTTTGTTAATTATTTATACTTTATCTAGACATGGACTTTCTGGGGGATATTCATGGGGTTATAAATAATTTTTCATATATGTATATATACTATATATAACGATACTTGAGGGACCAAATGAAATTATCGTTTTATCTGGGAGAAAATATAGTGTATGGAAATTCCGCAAGACCTCAAAATTTTATCGTTATAGAGCGATTTATCAATGTATCTAATATCGTTATAGCGGGGTTTCACTGCATATATACTATGCAGAGTGTAAGTCATTCTTTCATTCCCTGAGTATTGATCAAAAAAATATATAATAAACTACAAAATTTTGTTAAAAAAGATACAAAAATATTATGGTGTCGATTAAAATTTTCCCTTGATTTAATCAAAATAAATAGGAAATTTAAATTTTTATATTGCTTCTGTACTCAAAATTTCCAAACAGTAAAATTAGTCCTCCACATTTACCAGGTTATGCACAGAGTTTGACCATTTTGTCTTAAAATGTGTCAAACATA